>CM054177.1:97832662-98220162 GCA_028829895.1 Sinotaia quadrata
TGCTATTCGAAAGACAAGATGTTTACTCGAAATTGCAGAAATATTATTTGAAATATAGGATTGTTTGCAATAATATCACATAATTTTGAAGTATTATTAAGAAAACAAAATTTTGTGTGCGTTTGTGTACGTGAATTAGTACGCTATGTGCTATTGTTTTTTTATAAATACAAACTTATTAAAAGATTATTTTATTTTGGTACATGTAATTTCTGCATATGTTATTATTAAATTCTGTCATGAAAGATTATAGTATTTAAAAATTATTAGCCCTTCGGTAAATTTACAAAAACACTCACAAATACACAAACACACAATCAATCGTCTCTCGCTCTCTCTCTCTCTCGCACACGCACACACACACACACACACAGACACACACACACACACACACACACACACACACACACACACACACACACACACACACACACACACACACACACACACACACACACACACACACACACACACACACACACACACACACACACACACACACTCTTTCTCTCTCTCTCTACGTACATACGCTTACAAACACAAATATGTACACAGAAGTACTCAATCATACAGACACATTTCTTTAATCTGTTGTGAGAACAACACAGACTACATGTATTGTGAATAAAGTCAACATATAATTTCGGGATTTAGAATAAAGTGCAAGATCAACACCAAAATAAATATGAGAATAAACTTCACCTCTCCCGATTCCGGACTCCATTTTTAGGGCAATTTGTGCCAATGTACTGTATAAAATATAGCGTTTGGATATGTGCAATTTTGTGCCAGTGTTTTGAATAAAACCTCTGTTGAACACCGTCCCAGTAGGTAATTTTGTGTTAATTTATTGAATAAAACTTCTGTTGAACACCACCCCAGTAGGCAATCTTGTGTTAATGTATTGAATAAAACTTCTGTTGAACACCACCCCAGTAGGCAATCTTGTGTTAATGTATTGAATAAAACTTCTGTTGAACACCACCCCAGTAGGCAACCTTGTGTTAATGTATTGAATAAAACTTCTGTTGAACACCACCCCAGTAGGCAATCTTGTGTTAATGTATTGAATAAAACTTCTGTTGAACACCACCCCAGTAGGCAATCTTGTGTTAATGTATTGAATAAAACTTCTGTTGAACACCACCCCAGTAGGCAATTTAGTGTTAATGTGTTGAATAAAACTTCTGTTGAACACCGCTCCAGTAGGCGAAATTTGCGCTAGTGCACTGAAAACAACACCTGCAGAATACCACTATTAAAAATTTTGTGCCAATGTCTTGATAGCTAAAAGACGCTGAACATTGAGACAGTAATTCACTCTGCCCGTCTTAATTTAAAAGTGATTAATTAAACCAACACTAGAGTTGTAAAGATCCTCGGATATAATTTCTTTAAGAGATTTAGTTTAGAACACGGAGAAACATTTTTTAGGAACTGCAACGAACTACCATGATAGAAGTAATAAATGAAACGTTGAACTTGAAAATGATGACATTCTGATAAATCACTCTTTGATTTAAATAGCCAATTGACAACAACAAACTATTGATTTGGTTTTGCTTGCATTTCCGTTCAGTGCGTGAAGTTTCATTAATAAAGTATGGCACTGAATAAAAAAGATTAAAATAAATCATAGATATCTGATGTGTCCCTTTTGACTGCAAGTACGTAATCAGCACAGAAACGTTTAACTTTTCGCATGTCGGCACGTCAACGTCGCAACTCCACACAATTTTGTTACGTCAGAAGCACGCGGGCTGTAGCTTGCAACATCTGAATTTCAAATCTACACAATACCTAACTGATGTTGTGGATGTCTTTGTATTTCTGGGCCCTCGATGTCGACAGGGGCTACAATCAGAAGGTCATGATGGTCAGTACTCTTACCACCACCTTGACTATAAGCACTACGATTTGAACCACCATTGCTACCGCTACTAGAAGGTATGTTGCCATTGCTAACTCCCGCTCCTCTTAACCCGCTCTCGGGAGATTCCGGAAAATAGCCTCCTACGAAATGTACGAAACCCGAGACGATGTCACGTGAGCTGCCTTGACCTTGACCTCTGTCAGACGATAAGGGCGTCGTTTGAAGGAGCCGTTTCCAGTCATGTCTATTCTCAGGAAACCCATCGCTACTCAGTCGTGTTAGCGGCAGGGAGTCGATGGTAGAGACTCTGTGAGACGGAAGCGACATTCCCTGAACTCGGCTTTCGTTTGACCTTTGACCAGGCGACAAGGGTGTGTGGGACGGTGTGGCTGCATAGGAGAACATTGATGGCAGTCTAGGAACGAAAGTGGGGTGCGCATTCGTACTCTGTCTGCGATGATGATCGCGGTTCGGAGGGGCAGCTACTCTGACCGGCGACTCTGGCAGTGCTTCCGGAGACAGGGCCATCATGTTGGCCGCTGCCATGGAGACTTCCTCACCACCTAAGCTTGAGACGGACTCCGGAGTCTGCAGATGCTGTCCCTGGTAGCGCTGCGGCACTCGGTGCCATTCATTGTCAGTGGGTGACGTCAGCAATCCCTCACTGCTCGGGGCTTGAGGAATGGGAGAAAACCGCATCCTTGCTGGAGTGTTTGGACCTATGAGCTGCGCTGACCGGCCGTTAGGGTAAGTTGTTATTCGAAGTCTGCTACTGTAAGAAACAGTGTAAATAAGTAATAAATATTTGTTATTCATTTCTCCTATATATTATAACAAACCTGCTACTGAACAAAGAGAACAACAGATAAAATCGTAATTCCTCTCTTAAGATTCTGAATCATATTTTCTTGAATGAAAAATGAATCATACAATTCATCATCATCATCATCATCATCATCATCATCATCATCATCATCATCACCATCACCATCACCACCACCACCACCATCTTCATCATCATCATCTTCATTCTCACCATCCTCACTGGCGTTATGACTACTCACCTTCATCAGTATTATGATTATATTATCGTCATTATCATCATCATCTTCATTCATACGTCATTGTAATCATTAAAGTCACTATACTTATCAACATCTAACTCAATATGATCATTATTATTATCACCACCAATCTGCGTACTTTGCTTTGCCGATGCCTGGTGACAACCTCTTGATTGCCTCTTCCGCACCTCCTGAAACGGAGTGTTGCCGCAACAGAGTCTGCTGTTCAACTAATGATTTGACCCTCAGCAAACTGCTGGATTCTCCAGGAAGAAACGTCGGTGCAGTTAACACTGCCCCGCCCCAACTCTGTCCTAGCCCAACGGCTTTGGGGGCTTGGCCGAATCTTGACGTCACGCCTTTCAGAACCGCGCCATTGTTGTTGATGAAGTCAATGAAGGAGGCGGTGCCCATCTGATCTGGCTGACCGACTTGACTTGGCAGAATGACCACAGCCTCTTGGCCGGATTGAAGGAGGCGGCATGATTTGGGACAGAGGGGGCGGATAGCGTCTTTGATGTTGCCATCGCATTCGCCAGTTCTCTGAAAGAAATCGCAGGTTGCATCGGACAGTTGGTTCTGGAATGCTCCTGGAAAGAGAAAATGAATAAAGGTCTTACTTTTGACGTAAATGTAATTTTCATGTAGGATTCGGGTTAGCGTAATTTCCTCCCCCCCCCCCCCGCTCCCCGAAGCCGGCAGTAAATAGAAATTCTTACTTAAGATTTATATATAAATGTACTTTGAATTTCCAATAACTAGACAGGATTGGTTAATAAGAGTCTGTAAGACTCCAGCACACTCAAGAATTTGGCGTAACATGTTACAGAAACACAGAATGAACAAATGGAAAATGATCTACTTTCTTAGTGAAAAATCTTTTGTCATAGACTTTGTGATCAGTTAAACATACATAAAGACTAATCTTGAAATGATTAAACTTCAACCCATCAGCCAAACTGTCAAAACAAAGACAATATTACTGTAGCAACCGAGAAGGACAAAATAAAAATTAACATATATAATAATAATAATAAGAAACTAAAATTGTAAGGAAAATAAACACAAATTAGAAAGGAAATAAACATAAATTAAGAAAGAAAAATAAAAAACAAATTGATAATAAACACAAACTAGAAAGACAAAGACAAAGACAAAGACATATAGAAAATAACATATGTGGAAAGTAAAGATACAATAGAAAGAGTAAAAACACAAAATCTGGAAAGAAAATTAAAAAGATTAAATTAGAAACAATATAAACAAAGTAAAAAAAGCAAGTACACGAACATTAGTAGAAAATAAACAGAAAGTAAGAATACAAAACACTGAAGCTAAAAATAAAATACAACCTAGAAAGAAAATAAACACAAATTAAAAAGAACAGAACTAAAACCTAAAACAAAATAAAACATCTGCAAACGCTCACGGTTATATACTTTGTCTACTCACTTCACAAAGCACACCTAGAGCTAAGACTTTTGTACTAGAGTTCATAAAACACACCTAGAGCTAAGACTTTTGTACTAGAGTTCATAAAACACACCTAGAGCTAAGACTTTTGTACTAGAGTTCATAAAACACACCTAGAGCTAAGACTTTTGTACTACTGAGTTCATAAAACACACCTAGAGCTAAGACTTTTGTACTACTGAGTTCATAAAACACATTAGATCTAAGACTTTTGTACTAGAGTTCATAAAACACACCTAGAGCTAAGACTTTTGTACTACTCACTTCACAAAGCACACCTAGAGCTAAGACTTTTGTACTACTGAGTTCATAAAACACATTAGATCTAAGACTTTTGTACTAGAGTTCATAAAACACACATAGAGCTAAGACTTTTGTACTACAGAGTTCATAAAACACACCTAGACCTAACTGTGTTTTATACACTGACTTCATAAAGCACACCTGGAGCTAACTGCTCTGTTCTATAGGGTTCATAAAGTACACCTAGAACTAACTATTGTGTACTACAGATTTCATAAAGATTACATAGAGCTGTGCAGCTGCTTTATACTATAGAGTTCATAAAGCACACGTAGAAATATCTATTTTGTACTGTAAAGTTCATAAAACACACAACAAACTAACTGCAGATTTCATAAAGCACACATTCAGCAAATACAGAGTTCATAAGCACACATAGAAATAACTATTTTGTACAATGAGTTCAAAAGCACAGCTACAGCTAACGGTTGTATACTAAAGAGTTCATACTGCACACACAGAGGTAACTATTTCATACTATAGAGTTCATAAATCACACCCACAGCTAACTGTTGTGCAGGACAGAGTTCATAAAGCACAACTAGAGCTAACTGTTGTGCAGGACAGAGTTCATAAAGCACAACTAGAGCTAACTGTTGTGCAGTACAGAGTTCATAAAGCACAACTAGACCTAACTGTTGTGCAGGGCATAGTTCATAAAGCACAACTAGAACTGGTGTGCAGTACATAGTTCATAAAGCACACCTAGAACTAACTGGTGCGTAGTACAGAGTTCATAAAGCACAACTAGATACAATTATTGTACACAACAGAGTTCATAAAGCACAACTAGAGCTAACTATTGTCTACTACAGAGTTCATAAAGCACAACTAGAGCTAGCTATTGTGTACTAACGGGTTTCTACTACTGATTACCACCTGAAACAATGAGTACCTGAACCAAGCTAAATTGGTTTGTACTATTGAATACCTGAGACAAGTTAGAACTAAATTGGTTTGTACTATTGAATACCTGAGACAAGTTAGAACTAAATTGGTTTGTACTATTGAATACCTGAGACAAGCTAGAAGTAAATTGGTTTGTACTATTGGGTATCTTGAAACAAGCAAGGACTAACATGTTTGTACTATCGATTATCCAAAACAAATAAGAACTAATTGGTTTGTACTACTGAGTGTTTTGAAACAAGTTAGATCTAACTGGTTTGTACTACTGAGTACCTGAACATCCGTACAAGAGATTAACGGTTTCTGCATCACTGACGGAAGGTCCCTCAGCCTTGCCAATAATATCCTGGAAGTGAGGGTTTACGGTCTGCAGTGTCGTTAGGTCTGGACGTTTGGCAAAGTACTGTAAACATGATGGCCAAAGATGAAATAAAATTATGATGCATCCCTGTCTAGGCTCATCGCACTTAATTCATGGCTTTGTCACCTCACCACCCAACATCGAATAACCTTCGTTGTCTATGTGCCCATTCCTTCCCAGTCTATTTCATTCAAGCATCCTGAATTCTCAATGTAGATTATTTGACTACATTCTATTTCATTTATCAGACTATAGATGTTCTTGTATAATAAATACGACACTTCTATTTAATTCGTCCATCTATAAGTGTTTGTGTATAAGTTACACGAATACATTCTATTTTGAAATACATACATTCTTTTGGGGCAGTGATATACGTATGGCATTTTACCAGAATAACATTATGGACCTATTTGCAAATTTAATTTATAAACAAGAATCTAGAACGCATCTTTGTAATTAATTTGAGACAACTCACAATCTCCCAAATGTCTAAGAAAACAACAACAACAAAAATGAAATAAAACAATCAGTCAACCATTAATCAAACAGACAAACAAACAAATAATTACCATACTAACTAACTAGGTATCTGAATAAAATAGTGAAGACAAAACGCATTTACGCACAAAATATCCAAAAAAAAACTTTATTAAAGATATGGGAAAATATAAAATTAAATAAACAAATCTCTAAAACCGAACTAAAAATAAAACAAAGAAATAAATACACCTAAACTAAATTATGCATGAAACAAAAATTTAAGAACTTCAACCAAATATTAATAGCTAAAATCTGGAAAACTTCAACCAAACATTAATAGCTAAAATCTGGAAAACTTCAACCAAACAAAAATCTGGAAAATTTCAACCAAACATTAATAGCTAAATTCTTGAAAAGAACCAGTGAAAAAAAAAGTCAATGACTATTAAAATTACAAGTAGATACATAAAATAAAACTGAAACTAATTTAAGTAAAAGTTTATTTTAAAAATTGAACACTTAATACTACAAATAACTAATAACTAATTTATTGGTTTGAAACAATCGGAAAACAAAGCTAAAACCCTAAACTCAAACTTGCCCTAAGTTTGAAACATTCACTAAAACAAGAACATGATATTAAAAAATAATATTAAGAAAACTAAATACAACAAAGCCCTAGAACACAAATTAACAAATGCGCTTAGAACAAAATTAAAAATGAAACAAAAAAGCAAGATAAATGTAAAATTAAATATGTATTGAAAACAAAGATTAAAGCAAAACTTCAACTTAAACTGAAACAAAAACTAATACGTTAACTAATATTGACGTCAAACTAAAAGTAATAATAACATTTTACATTAGCTACTAATGACGTTAAATATAAAGTAAGAATAACATTGTTACATCAACTAATAATGACGTCAACATATAGTAATAATAAAATTGTTACGTTAATTAATAATGTCGTCAGACACAAAGTAACAATAGCATTGCTAAGTTAACTACTAATGACCTAAAAAATAACGTAGTAATAACATTGCTACTTTCGCTACTAATGACCTCAAACATAAAGTAATAATAGCATTGTTACTTTAAATAAAAATGACGTCAAACGTGAACAGTGTACAACTGAACTAATAATAACTACTGCAAACGTAAACTAGCAATGACAGCAGAAAGCGTTGACTTATCACAACGACATAAAAGGGAGCTAATAAGAATGACAGGAAACGACCGCGGTAAGACAAAACCGACTCACATTACGTCCGTAGTGCATGATGGAGGTGTAGCTGTACTCCACCTGGGAGTCCGTGGCTGGGCGGGGGAACAGCTTGGAGAACTGGTACTGCTCCTGGTTGTGACTGCGCACATTCTGCATCAGCACTTGCACATAATGATCGCGATCATCGCGCTGATGTTCATGAATCAAACCCAACACGTGACCCAGTTCGTGTATCAGGATGCGTTTCTAGGGAGGGGAGAGAGAGAGAGAGAGAGAGAGAGCGAGTGCATGCAGATCATAAAGGTCATAGATCATACATCTTTCGAAAGTTTAAATTGCTTCTAAGTCTGTCATGCGTGCGAGTCAGTACTTTCATTAGGAGCACAGATACAGCCAATTACAGAACTTAGGCTAGTGATCAGTACCTTCATTAGGAGCACAGATTATTTACAGAAACCTGAGCAAGTGGTCACTAGAAAATAACTAGGCAAGAGATAATGAATCTTAATTAAGGACGTCTTTATTTAACTAAATTATTAAAACAAACAAACAAGCAATAATCCAAAACAAGAGTAGAACTTCTATGGGTTTGACTGATTCGTGTTTGCTTAACGGCCACTTCCAGCATCCGTTGATTTTGTAGACTGGTAGCCATTCGTCCAAGACTTATCAAGTTCGGGATATAAGGCAGTAGATCGCAGTAAAAAAAAATCGTATTCTGATCATTTGACATAACCAAGGTATCTATTTATATAATTTTATTTTCAAGAAAACTTCAACACTGACAGTTTCATACCACTTAAATTATTTTGACACCAAGCACCTTTGTTACTAGAAGAAAGTAAGGCTTGTGTCCAAGACAATGATTAATGTTATGATTAAATTAACATTAAAGTAAATGAACAAAGTTAGATTCAAGTAATGAAAAATAACTACCTTTGAATTTTATTTGTTGATTTATTTGTTATTAATTCTTAACTTGCAAATCATCAATGTATGAATGTGTTCGGCACACTTACTGTTCGGCACGGCTGTGCTAGGGTCAAGTATTGTTTACCACCCACTCTTGCGATATTTGTGGAACATCTGTAAATGGAAAAATGCAGTCATTTGTTTTCTGAACTATTTGTGTCTTTCTGTATATGCCTTCTTACGTTCGCCCATCCATCCATCCATCCATCCATCCATCCATCCATCCATCCGTCCATCCATCCGTCCGTCCATCCGACCATACGTCTATCCATCCTATTGTTCGCCTGCCTGTCTGTAATAATAATAATAATAATAATAATAATAATAATAATAATAATAATAACTGTCAACACAAACTACGCAATACCACTTTCAGAATTCGTGACATAAAATATAAAAATATCGCTAAATTTAAAAAAAACCTGTATGTTGTCAAACTTGTTTATAATTTTTGTTTTATTTAGTTACTTCATTTTCTAAGCCCCCACCCCCACCAATCTTTCTTTTTTAATCCTTTCTCCGTAGAGCCTTTTGGGCTGCTCTCGATTCCTTGTTTAAGTAAGGGAACCATTGAAAACGGCTGCGTCTGGAACTAAAGACCAACGCCAACGACAGCGACAACAACACTTAGAAGATGTAGTATACTACGACTAAGACTTCAACCCGTGCAGGACGGTGGGTAATTTCATAATTACCTAATTTAAATTTTCAGTTTGTGTCAACTGACCTGCGGCCATCTCTAACGATGACGACGTCGGTGTCTTGAAGAGTTGCAGGTCGGAATCGAACACACGTGACTCGCTCCCACTCCGCCATGGCCGAGAGAACAAGGTTCCGGTCGGAGTTTGCTGTTCGAGAAAAGGACAGAGATTAAGTGCAGGCTATTTTGTGTGCATGTGTGTGTGTGTGTGTGTGTATGTGTGTGTGTGTGTGTGTGTGTGTGTGTGTGTGTTCGTACGTAAATAAAGTCAGTGTACAGGGAAGAAGAAATGCGTGAATGCGTGTTGTAGGAAATAGTGTTCCTGTCACAGCCGCAGCTTCGCCCGCCCCCAAGAGACAGAGATTAATTGTAGGCTGACTGTATTTATAAAGTCCACGTCAGTGGCAGACACGCCTGCGCATGCGTAAGATTCCGAAAACACAATTTCTCAACACATGCATGTTTGTGTATAATGCTAATTACGTGATTGGTCAACAAATGTGAGTGACGTGTATAGTGTTATGAACGTGACAATGGTCAACAAATGTGTGTTGAGTGAGTGGTGTTATGAACCTGACCACGATCTACAAAAGTGTGTTGCGTGAGTAGTGTTATGAAAGTGACAAAAGTAATATGCAATATGCAACATGTAATGTGTAATATGTATTATCAAATGTGTATCAATGTACAATGTTGTATATCAATGTACAATGTTGTATATCAATGCACAATGTCCTATATCAATGCACAAAGTCTTGCATCTGTATATTAGAAAATATTATGTGCGTGTGCATGCATTGTTCAAACATAGAAGCAAACGCATTATTGGTATGTTCAATGCAAGATTTGTATTACATGTAAAGCAGCCCTAAAAATTGCACAAATATAGCAATACATTTCTAGACGTGAACAGTTCTAATTTCCATGTACTTATCTGCTTTTCTGTTGTATATAGTAATCATTACTAACGTTATTTCTACTATAGAATAAAACAACTAACTTTTCATATTGTCATATAATATATTTTTTAATATCAAAACAAAATCAAAAAGGAAAATTATATGAATATTTATTTAATGAATCGCAAATAAAGATTTTCAAAATAGCTCTGTACACTTCAAATTTAAGGACAGGTACAATACGAGGTCGAACTTTTGCATGTTATACATAAAGATTTTCAAAATAGCTCTGTACACTTCAAAATTAAGGACAGGTACAATACGAGGTCGAACTTTTGCATGTTATACATAAAGATTTATTTATTAAAACTCACGAAAGGAATAGTTGAATAGATAAGGGATGACAGCTCCCGACCAAAGCGAAAATCCCAGAATGTTTGTATGCTGCCTTTTTCTTCTCCTTCTGCCTCGTTTTGGATCCCTGAAACAAAGCAATGACGCTGCGAGTGTGACTAGCTGGGAACACAAAGGGCGCCATGTTTTAGACCGTTTGTTTAGAAACATCTTAACAACATTTTCCTCATGTTGGACGAGACATAGTGCCCCCCACCTCCCCACGAACCCATAGTTGACTACACGGCCCTGGAAGATTCATCTATAATTAAACGATTATATTAGTGGCGTCCACTTAATTACCGCAAAGATCTCCAAGTGCTAATCTTAGTGTGGAAAAGGGAGATAATTAACCCTCTATGTGAATTTCTCTTTCAAACTTGTGGCACAGTCTGAGCGGGTCTGCGGCAGTTTTGAAAGAAGAAGTGGAGTTTACAAGAGAAAATTTTGATACCAGATAATTAGGACTCATTTCAATTCAAAACAGTATGCAGGTACACCAATGCTGACATACATTCTTAACTGATAGTTTTTCACATAGTTTTCTTTGTTAAAATTCTACATTTTAACTGATAGTTTTTCACGTAGTTTTCTTTGTTAAAATTCTACATTTTAACTGATAGTTTTTCACGTAGTTTTCTTTGTTAAAATTCTACATTTTAACTGATAGTTTTTCACGTAGTTTTCTTTGTTAAAATTCTACATTTTAACTGATAGTTTTTCACATAGTTTTCTTTGTTAAAATTCTACATTTTAACTGATAGTTTTTCACATAGTTTTCTTTGTTAAAATTCTACATTTTAACTGATAGTTTTTCACGTAGTTTTCTTTGTTAAAATTCTACATTTTAACTGATAGTTTTTCACGTAGTTTTCTTTGTTAAAATTCTACATTTTAACTGATAGTTTTTCACGTAGTTTTCTTTGTTAAAATTCTACATTTTAACTGATAGTTTTTCACGTAGTTTTCTTTGTTAAAATTCTACATTTTAACTGATAGTTTTTCACGTAGTTTTCTTTGTTAAAATTCTACATTTTAAAGTGCAAGCGCACAATGTGCTTACTCACGTATACTGTCGGCTCAAGGGTTCGAATTGCAGAATCTGTTCTCGCGTCACACAAGTATCTAGCTCGACCAAGTAATCTCCATTTGGGCAGCCGGTATCATCAGCGGTACTGCGGTCTTCACTGGCTGCCGAATATAGAAATACATGAAAGAGCTTTCTTGATGAAATAGTGACGGCTTGAAAAGGCGCTGTTATGGAATTAGTCACAAAAGTCTATGATGAAACAATGAGATACAAAGTTCTGTGAGGACATTTTGTTAATAAATTTCCGTGATGTCACGTACAAAGCTCTTTGATGATGCTTGTTTACAAAGTGTTTGTGACATTATTTTCAAATATCTATGACGACGATTTTCTTAGTTCTCTTCCAGCATGGGCTGCACAGTTATGTAATTCATTAGTATTAAAGTTTTGTGGTGTCATTAGTGTGGCGAATTATTACGTGTGAGTGCAGGAGGAAAGAAAGAGGAGAAAAATAAAGTGTTGATTGATTTCTCCCCTGCCTTCTTCTGGAAACTAACCCCATTTCTCAGCCACACACCGCAGAAATAATAAACAGATGCAAGGACGCACAACAAGGATGACATGTCACGAACAGTCTAGTCCTAGGGTAAATATCTAGCTCGGAGCCCCCCCCCCCCGGGGTGGATACAGTTCCTATAGCTAGAACGTATGACAGTAATGGGACGATACATGAAGAGTCGAAATCGATTATTCTAAAGAAATTTAATAAAAGATAGAGTTAACAAAAAAAAAGTAAAACAACGAAGTAAATGTTGTGACTAAAATAAAATATACTTCTTTACAGTCATCACAAACAGAGTTCTATTGTACATATGTATAGTAATGCTAATGTCTTTTGAAACTTTCTCGTTTGACTTAAATGGATCAGAGGAGAATCAGTCGTCTGCTTGAGAACAGTATCAGTGGTTCTATTGCCCTGGTTCGAGTGAATGAAGCGTGGTTTGATGCCTGAGGTAGATGTGAACAAGTGAAATGTAGACATGCGGTTGTGATAGACCTTGTTCAGCTTGATCAACAATGCACCAAGTTTTTAGAGGTCAAGGACGAGCAAGCAGCCTTTTCTGTAGCTTTGGTCAGCCGATCTGTATGAGTTTGCCAGGCTTTGCTGGCAATATCCTCTATGATAAAATCCAAGGAAAATTTATCCCACAAGTATACAGATTCATAAATATCCAGTCTGGAAAGTTTTACTGCATAAAATACATAGTATGTATAGGAGAAGCCTGGTGGGTTGATAGCAATCTAATTTTGGCTTTCACCAACACGCCTGTTTATGTGTTCTATCACCAACACGCCTATTTATGTGTTCTATCACCAACACGCCTATTTATGTGTTCTATCACCAACACGCCTATTTATGTGTTCTGTCACCAACACGCCTATTTATGTGTTCTATCACCAACACGCCTATTTATGTGTTCTATCACCAACACGCCTATTTATGTGTTCTATCACCAACACGCCTATTTATGTGTTCTATCACCAACACGCCTATTTATGTGTTCTATCAACAGTTGACAGCGATTTGGATGTTGATCAAGGGGCAAGATTTCGATACTAAGGTTTTGGCAAACATACGGAGGCCAGCTGGACTAAGAATTGCGTAACAAGTGAGTCATACACCTAAATAAGTTTGGTTAAAGTTTGACACTGTATAGCACCTACATAAGTTTGGTTAAAGTTTGACAGTGTATAGCACCTACATAAGTTTGGTTAAAGTTTGACAGTGTATAGCACCTACATAAGTTTCGACTAAAATCTGATCACCCGTTTTGCGCTCAAGTCTCAACTGAAAATGTGAACATCGCTACAGTACCTAGGTACGATTCAAATGAAAATGTGAACATCAGTGCAGTGTCTAAGTACGTCTCGATAGAAAATGTGAACATCAGTATAGTGCCTAAGTACGTCCAGATTGAAAAGAGAAGGGCAGATAGAGTGACTGTTTCCTTGGCCGCATAATAGGAGTTTGAAAGTAACTATTTCTTTACTGAAGTGTTATACTTCGCAGTTGTACTAACATCTCCTCTGCCATTTATACCGATTAATTATACCTATTTCCATGCTTCTATATCTTATTCCACCCCTAGTTCTACTACCATATCTATTTAGACACATAGCTCTCGTTTCCTCAATGTAGTTGTGTATTCTTCTTGTGTGTATTCATACCATGAGTGGAACTGGCGGCGTCTTCTAGAAGACTGTCAATGGAGGGGACCATTTCGGAGTGTTCTTCGCCCGCGCTGTTTCTCTGAGTCAGATAAACCTGAAAATGCAGAATTGAAACATGGTAACACTAAAGCAGTCTGATTACGAAGTGTTTTGTCACCGAGGGAGGAAATTATTATTATCAATAATAATAATACTAATAAGTATTACAAGAATAAATACACAAAAACGTTAAACATAATTCCTGTATGTCAATAAAAAAAAAAAGATTTAGTGGCGAAGCTTGAGGATCGCGACTGTCAACCGTAATAAAAGCACATATTTTCAAGGACAAAACCTGAAAAATATTCCAAATAGTGTGTGCTCCCTTTAACTACGTGAAAATTATTAACTAAATAGATTGGTACTAATACACCTAGAGAAAATGGTGTATAAGACTGTCAGAAGGAATATCAAATCATTTACTTTTGAAAGTTTATGTTTATACCGTAACCGCTATTGCGATGCATTTCTACCATGTTCACTTATATACGTCTGACGTAATGACGTTAAAACACCCAATCAATCTTTTAAAATCAATAGAATTCAACTGACAGTACAAAGTATAGAATGAACAAATATCGAGTGCTTAATCACTAATTATTTGCTTGAACACATAAGTTCATTCAGATCCAGAAATTCTCTTTACTGCTTTACTAATCTGGCAATAGGATCAATATGTGCTTGAACAATTAAGTTCGAGGATATCCTGAAATTCTAATCCATTTACTTACTAATTTGGCAAGTGTATCTTGGAGCAGAAAAGAAACATCACTACTTTCTGTGTGGTCTTGAAATCCGGAAACTTCCAAGGTCAGGAAAACAAAGGATGTGCTGATTCCGTATACAAATGTCAGCCATTTCTGTTTGAATAGTCGGCGCATGGTACTTCGGGAGGTAACTCTAGTCGGACAATTGGAAGTGTTCGGAGTCATTGTCTCTAGATGGAGGCAGTCACTGAAGAGACACCGCTCCCGACATGCATCTAACTGGTCCACTTTCCTTACTGCACAAAATAACCTCTCATTAATTACACCGCTTACACAAACACTAACAAATCCACCTCAAAAGTGATATACACACATTCATACACGCCCGTATGAACACAAAACACACGCTGGCAGATCTTATCATCATTCAAGGAAGAAGTCTGCAAGTTAGCAACCCAGGTTGTCAGCTACGGTTGACCGACTCTCACGTCACTGAAACAAGGCTGTCTTGTTCTAACACTCTGGTTACGACTGATGCTGCATTTAGATTTTAGAAAATAAGATTTTAAACTGAGATTTATACGATCCCGCAATAAGGCGGCTAGACATGTTAATATGGGAACTGTCTTAACGCCTGATGAATGAAGGCAACTAGTACATGATAAAATCACAGATGAGCAAAACAACAACGGGAACATAGGTGTCTAAGAATTTGAAGGCAAGCTTCTGATGCATATTCATCTCTTTCTACTATTCTTCTAGCCTAAAAATATAATACACACTCGCAAAACGTTTTCCTTATGTAGATAGAAGATTTTCAACAAAACATTAGCCAAATTGGTAGCGATATCATTAGAAAGAACACTTGCTAAGAGTTCTAAAATACTTTAATCAGTTCTGCAAATTTGCAGTAGCTACAACCTTGTTATCCAGACTAAGGTTAATGTAAACAAAACTACTGTTTACAGCATTTTGAAACATGTTTTAATGAAGAGTCTTACTATATGCCTACTCAGTATCATAATTTAAAATAGATGTTTACTACTTAATGAACACTTTATCTCTTGTATTGTTGTATATAGCAAGCACTTAGAAGTTTGTGACGCAATAGGCCAATATTAGCACAGTTGGAAACAGAAAGTCAAATATATTTCGCCATTGGCGCAATTCAAAACTGTTCCGTGGATCAATACTCAGTTGCTAAAAAACAGTTTATAAAGACAGTCGCAGAAACAGTTGTTATAAATGTCTTTGAAACAGGAGTTTTAGCCAAGTGCCATCTTTATTCCAAGCTCTATTACAATTGACAACAGGGATTTAACCTTGTGTTCGGAAGTGCGGCAATCTATAATAATAATCCCTAGACCTAGTATTTAAGATAGACTTTTAAAAATCATTAACTCAAAACAGTAATTAGTACCCTTTAAAACATCATAGCCCTAAACCGGAATCAGTATTAGTTGACAGCAGCTGGACATTTTATGGTTTATAACACATAGCCTAATTTTATACGTTGCTATATTGTTACAAAGAGGTAGCCTACAATAAGCCTGTTCACTCTTTATCTATCTAATTCGTTAGTATAAATGACAATAGACAAATTACTGCTATATCTAGTTCATTTCTACAGTCTAATACAGACAACCCTTAGTCTGTAATCCAAATGCAGTTTAATTCAGACAGCCCTTAGTCTGTGTCCACATGCAGTTTAATATAGACAACTCTTGGTCTGTGTCCACATACAGTTTAATACAGACAACTCTTGGTCTGTGTCCACATACAGTTTAATACAGACAACTCTTGGTCTGTGTCCATATACAGTTTAATACAGACAACTCTTGGTCTGTGTCCACATACAGTTTAATTCAGACAAATCTTAGTCTGTGTCCATATACAGTTTAATACAGAACCCTTAGTCTGTGTCCACATACAGTTTAATACAGACAACCTTTAATCTGTGTCCACATACAGTTTAATACAGAACCCTTTGTGTTCACATACAGTTTATTACAGAACCCTTCGTCTGTGTCCACATACAGTTTAATACAGAACCCTTAGTCTGTGTCCACATGCAATTTAATATAGATAACTCATAGTCTGTGTCCTCATGCAGTTTAATATAGACACCTCTTAGTCTGTATCAATATGCATTTTAAAACAGACAGCCAACCCTTTCGTTAGTCTATATTTCATTTGCAGTTTGAAAGAGACGGGCGATTCTTACACAAGAACTTGAAAGTGAAAGATTGAGAGCATTGAACAACGAGAGATAAACCAAAACAACAAACAGTACGATTAATGACAAAACGCGTGCTTAGAAAAGCGATGTGACCAAAACAACAAACAGTACGATTAATGACAAAACGCGTGGTTAGCAAAGTGATGTGACCAAAACAACAAACAGTACGATTAATGACAAAACGCGTGCTTAGAAAAGGGATGTGACCAAAACAACAAACAGTACGATTAATGACAAAACGCGTGGTTAGCAAAGTGATGTGACCAAAACAACAAACAGTACGATTAATGACAAAACGCGTGGTTAGCAAAGTGATGAGACCAAAACAACAAACAGTACGATTAATCACAAAACGCGTACTTAGCAAAGTGATGTGACCTACATCATTTTACTGAGTGTCATCTGTCTTCCTGTTCTTCTTATTCCATCTTTGTCATTAACATTCCCTCTCTCCCTTAGCCTCATAGCATGACTTTCTTCATTTTAAAACTTTCAGAGACAAAAGTGTTTACATTTTCAACGTTAATGAACGTCTCACAAATGGTAAATACATTGGCATACAGGGGTTTATGCAAGTTAATAGATTGTAGACAAATTTACGAATGTATGCATATATGGCTAGATGTATCATGTGTGTACGTATGTATGTACGAACTAGTATTATATATTACTGAATAAGTGTAGATGGAGGGCGTGTTTGTGTGTGTGTGTGTGTGTGTGTGTGTGTGTGTGTGTGTGTGTGTGTATGATTTAAGCATATAAGTTAGGGGTTACGGTACTTTGAATTGTACTTAAGAATAAGAAAGAAAGAATCTGTACATGTATGAAGATAGGTACGTGAAGATGTGTGTGTGTATCTGTGTGTCTGTGTGTTTGATTTATGCTAAGTGTGAAGAAAGGTATAAATGTATTCGCATATGTGCAAACGCGGTTATGTGTGTATATATTTATCTGTATGTAAATATGTAGGTAGATACGAGTACGTACATATGTATATGTATGTATGTGTATGTGTATGTATGTGTGTATGTATGTGTGTATGTATGTGTATGTATGTGTGTATGTATATGTATGTATGTAAATGTATATGTGTGTATGTATGTGTATATATGTATATGTATGTACGTGTATGTATATGTATGTACGCGTATGTGTATGCATATGTATGTATGTACGTATGTGTATGTATACGTATGTACGTGTATGCATATGTATGTACGTATGTATGTATGTATGTATATGTTGGTAGCATGTACACGAGGCATATATATATATATAAATATGTATGTGCGTTTGCGTGTATGTATTTATTATGTATGTATGTACATGTGTACGTATGCATGAAAGTATTTAAAGTCCAGTGCTGGCTCTCGTTAGTGTGTGTAAATGTTCATGGTTATGGTCTGCCTAGAATGTTGACCTAATACGAGGATGGCGTTACAGGAATTAACGTTACAATCTGGTTTGATTAGAATGTTGTCCTTACACGGGTTTGGGATTTACATGAAAAATAATCATGACATACCTGGAATTAGTTTCCATTTGTGACCGTGACGTAATGCATGGTTAAAGTGACAACAAATTAGGCATCAGTCACGCTTTGCTGTTCCATACAAATGATGTCTAGCTTCTGTGTTGGTTAGTCCTTGTATCCTAAAGAGCGAGTCTCCAAGACGTCTTTCATTCCTATGGGATAAACTTAATTGTAAACTCACCCCTTCATGTTTCACTCATCACCAACTAATAACTTTCAAATGATGGCCACGAAATGTCTGGCAGTACGGGAAGGACGTTTATAAATTTGTATTTTACATTGTTTACAATTCTAAATCTCTTTAAAACTCGAGAAATGCTAGTCTAATACATCTCTCTACACAGACTCCTTTCCACAAAGTGTCAACAGCTTTCTGTTTTCTTCCTGTTCTCGGCTATCGCAGATCTACAGTAGACTTGGATTGCGTAGCTTCCGCCAAGCGTGCGCATGTCAGATGAACATGCGCAATAAGTACTATGAATCAAAATGCGTGTAGAGCAGGGGGTGAGGGACTGAAGGGCTGTTGTCAAGAGGTTGTCAAGTTCTAACTGACAAGCCGGTGCATGGGATATAATACAACCCTATTTAAAATACTTCCCATGCAAGAGACGACTCACGAGTACAATTTGTACTCCTTTTCTCGTACTGCCGAAACACATAACACACCTTGATGCTTTGTAAGTGCGAAGATGAAGAGACTCAGGCAGGTAGGAATGTTTGTGTATGTCAATGTCAGGTGTGCATGCACAATAACGTTTGAAATCTAAAGTGATAAATTGTGACAGTTCATGCTATTGACAAAACGTGGAATTAGTTTGTTTGTTCACTAATTTAATTGAAGTATAAATAGTGGTAAAAAGCACAGCTGTAATTCTGCTGAAGCGATTAAAGAAGGTTTTCTTTCAGGGTCCAAAATACACGCCCTCACGATCGCAACATTTCTTTTGCAACACACGCCCTCACGATCGTAATACATCTTTTGCAACACACTCCCACAAGATAGTAACACTTCTTTTGCAACACACGCCCACACGATCGTAATACTTCTTTTGCAATACACGCCCACACGATCGCGACGCTTCTTTTGCAACACACGCCCACACGATCGTAATACTTCTTTTGCAACACACGCCCACACGATCGTAATACTTCTTTTGCAACACACGCCCACACGATCGCAACACAGTTTTGCAACACGCCTGCACAATAACAACGCTTCTTTTGTACAGACACACGCAGCGACAATCAGATTGTAATATCTATCGCCTGCACTAATAAGAAATGTAAACGCTAGGACATGAAAGAAAAGAAAGGAAGGAAAAGAAGCACAAGACAAAAGACAATAGAAAGAAAGGACGTAGAAACGAAAAAGAAAAAAGCAATGAAGAATACAAAGATAGAAGGCAGAACAGAAAGAGGAAATTTGAAGAAAGAGGAAAACAAGCAGTGGATCGGATAAACAAACAGTTT
The DNA here is from genome assembly GCA_028829895.1 of Sinotaia quadrata. NCBI lineage: Eukaryota > Metazoa > Mollusca > Gastropoda > Architaenioglossa > Viviparidae > Sinotaia > Sinotaia quadrata. The sequence continues at coordinate 97,852,572 of CM054177.1, forward strand.
ATCGTTGAATACCATATTTACTCTGTCTCAAGATTACGACAACCCAGCTCGTAACTACTGCATACAAATTACCGTAAATACTCTAATCTCAAGACTAAAACAGGCAGTTTATGCAGTTTACTATACATCAAGATTAAAGTAATATAAAATATCACTACTCACACCTGACTACAAAAAAAGAAAAACGTAATTTTATTTCACCCCTAAAAAAAAAGTAAAGAAAAGCGACAGGCGAAACAATGGAGTTGAAAGAAGCTGAAAACGTAAAAATGACGACTTTGGAACAAAGGCTAAAGTGTGCTTTTTAATTGGGGTGTATGCAAGCAAGCTCACAAGCGCGCTCCTATACAAATATGACACAGTGACGCACAAATGCACACGCACGTACACGCACACAGAGACATACAAATTAACGACAAGAACAGTAAAATATAAGCTAGAGTACATAACTTCTGAGCTGTGGTGATGGTGGTAGCTGGATGGAGAAAGACCAAAGTATTTATTAAATATTTTTGGCGCGTGAAATCGTGCCTTACTTGCCTACGTTGTCGAATTGTATATTGAATATATAATTTAAATTAAATTTAATAAACAATAACTTCTTTGTTTAAACTAAGACCAGTTAGGCGTATTATATCATCATCTCAATGGTATGAATAAATACAATTTTACTTAAAACGTTGTTAAATGATTTAGAAAGAAATTGTATCTGGCTAATTTTAACTTTAAATTTTCAATGAATTGTGAACAATTTGTTTACAATATCATGCGTTCAGTCTATAATGGAACAATACATGTAAATAGTGATTATTTAGTTATTATTATTTAAGATTTATTCCGATTATTTTTTCAAGCTTTGTGCATCAAGGGGATATAATCCTTTAAGGATGTATAGTCTCTGGCAAAATCGATAATTACACACGTATATATTACGTTATCGTATCATTTTATTATATTTTATTTTGGTCTTTATGTTGTTATTTATATTTTAAAATATGTAAATATATATGTGAAAATCTGAATGATTAAAGAAAGCAAACATCCAGTTAGGAAATTAAACTAAACAGGAGGTCGATAATTCTTTCAGAGCTTTACCTGAAATTGACTACCTGGCAAAGGCGTCGCTCTTTTATAGAAGCGTTATTTTTAAAAATAATTTTATAAAAATATAAAATGAAAGCAAACTGGAATATGTTAGCAACATTTTGCATTATCATCGATTATTAATTAACATAGACAACATAACTATTAAGTAAATGACCAAGAAAGAAATTGTTAAAACCTTTCCTTCAGCCACTACTTCACAATGCCAGTCAGCCATAGAAATTAAGTGGAAATTGTTAAAACCTTTCCTTCAGCCACTACTTCACAATGCCAGTCAGCCATAGAAATTAAGTGGAAATTGTTAAAACCTTTCCTTCAGCCACTACTTCACAATGCCAGTCAGCCATAGAAATTAAGTGGAAATTGTTAAAACCTTTCCTTCAGCCACTACTTCACAATGCCAGTCAGCCATAGAAATTAAGTGGAAATTGTTAAAACCTTTCCTTCAGCCACTACTTCACAATGCCAGTCAGCCATAGAAATTAAGTGGAAATTGTTAAAACCTTTCCTTCAGCCACTACTTCACAATGCCAGTCAGCCATAGAAATTAAGTGGAAATTGTTAAAACTTTTCCTTCAGCCACTACTTCACAATGCCAGTCAGCCATAGAAATTAAGTGGAAATTGTTAAAACCTTTCCTTCAGCCACTACTTCACAATGCCAGTCAGCCATAGAAATTAAGTGGAAATTGTTAAAACCTTTCCTTCAGCCACTACTTCACAATGCCAGTCAGCCATAGAAATTAAGTGGAAGTTGTTAAAACCTTTCCTTCAGCCACTACTTCACAATGCCAGTCAGCCATAGAAATTAAGTGAAAGGAAACAACAGCGTACAGAGTGAACATCGTCAGAGATTCCGACAGTCTTGTACCTAATGAGGGATATACAATAGCATATAGAGTGAAGACAGTTCCAGAGAATGGCTGTTTTTTCATATCGATTAGGCATATCGATGTTGTCAACTCTGCGACATGATACCTGTTAAAGCCATCATTTAAAGAAAGCGAAGCAAACATTTTTCCGATCAGTTTTTGGTAAGAAACTTTCTTTCTAATAACATTCCATTACGACGCACTTTGTATGGAGCATGACCTTTCATAATTATAATTGATAATTATTATTAAATAAGGAATCTTTCCTCATATCCCAGATTTCTCCTCTCTTTACCATTGTAATGTCAAGCTGTAATAGCGATAGTTTCTCTACTTTAAACATTTAATCAGGGCATTAATTATAAAGCCCACGACTCTCAGCTCGACCATTTACAAGGAATAATTAAACATTTAGGAATACACACACACACACACACACATTCACGCACGCACACACACACACACACACACACACACACACACACACACACACACACACACACTTTCTCTATCATATACATACAAACCTTCACATAATTATCTATACAAAAATTGACCCCAGTTCCACATTGTGAGAAAATCAATAGTTCGCTATTACCCCCATTAATCTTTTCTCGCAATGAATTAAATCATACGCATAAAAGTTAATCATTTAATAAAGCGTCAAACCATAAAGCTTAACAAATACCTTTTGTATTTGCACTTGCCAAACTAATAAAGTGCATGTATTTATCACGTGGCCTGCTACGTCACCCGGCACTTGTTTGGACATGGGTTTTATTTGTTGCCAGGCTTGACGAATATTCACTCGGCTACACTAACTTATGGAGACAGATTATTTTTACTGCGTCAATCACAAGCTCTGGCATACGTACGCGCGCGCACACAAATACATACTCACAAGCACCTCCACAAAATCAAGTAAAATGCAACACTTTTTGACATTAAAAATGATGGTTCTGAAATCCTTTACTCAACAGATAATACACATGACAAAATTCAAATAATAGTTTTTTGTTTGTTCCACAACTTTATTCTAAAAAAAAAAACTGAGTGAAAAACTGACGTTCACAGCTGGTTATTCCAGAAAGTATTGGGGTTTTAACCTGGCTTATCTTTCTTTCCTTGACTAACACTGTAACAAAATGAGACCTGTCTCTCTGTTTCGTAGACTTGCTTAGCACAAACACTAGATTTATCTCTCCTTGACTAGCACGGTAACACACTAGATTTATCTTTCCTTGACTAGCACGGTAACACACTAGGACTTGTCTTTCTGCTTTGTGGACTTGCTTAAATGCAAGCCCCAGATATATTTTCCCTTGACTGACACAGCAAGAATCGAGACCTGGCTTTCTATTTCGTGGGCTTGTTTCGTACTAAAACCAGTCTTATCTTTCCTTGACTGATAGTAACACATCGAGATCTGTCTTTCTATTTCATGGACTTGTTTAGTACGAACACCATTCTTATTTTTCCTTGACTGATAGTAACACATCAAGACCTGGCTTTGTGGATTTGCTGACTACAAGCATCAAATTTATCTTTCCTTGACTGACACTGTAGTACTTTGAGACCCGGATTTCTTTTCCATGGACTTTTGTAGTGCAAACACCAAATTTATCTTTCTTAGACCGACACGGTAAGACGATGGGTAATATACTGACTGACGGCTGTCAGATTTCTTGTCGGTATGCATGTCAGCGTGTTCTACCGGAGTAGTTAGTGCTTGTGGTGGTGATGGGGGTGGGGGGGGGCGGGGAGCGGGAAAGTAAAGAGAACTCAGAAAAAAGAAAATGGAAACGTTTTTTCAAAATATATAACATGTTCTGCAACAGTGTGCACTTAGTTTCTAAACGGGAGCAAGACAAACAAATTAAATGCTACATACATCTTAATCATTCTCTTTATACTTGAACGTATTGCATTAAACCTAAAGACGAGATATGTACTCTTATACATACGCATTTCTTTCTTAGAGTGCAAAACGTTTGAGACGTATCCATCAATACTACGTTATGTAGGAGTAAACAAGTTGGCGTCTGATTACTCAAATGTCGCTACTTCCTCTTGGACACGCACCTTGAAATATCACTTTGTTTCCAACTTAGTGTTGTTTGGGTGGTATTTTTTGTTGGTTTTTTTTTTGCGTTTGTTTTCTTTTTGTTTATTTTGTTCTTTTTCGTTTTTGTTTCATTCTGTTTTTGGTTTTGTTCTGTTGTTGTTTTTTTCTGTGTTTGTTTTAATTTTGTTTGTTGATGTTGATATTGTTTTTGTTTGTTATTTGTTCTTACCTGCTTTTGTTTGTTTTTTTTTGGTTTAATTATTGACATTTTGTTCTTTTTGTTTTACTTTTGTTGGCTTTATTGTTTAATTATTGACTTTTTGTTCTTTTGTTTTGCTTTTGTTGGCTTTTGTTGTCTTGTTTTAGTTTAGTTATAGTTTTTGTTTGAATTTTTGTTTTGTTTGGGTCTTGTTTGCTGTAAGTTGTTTTCTTTTTTAATTTTTAGAATAGGTATATTCATGATATTGTTATTACTTGCAAAATAATGTACTTCATAACTGCTCTTGCTGTGCGGCGCTGATTTTTGTTGAACGCTGGAGATGTCAGTACAAACATATTTTGCACAAACGTGGATTTTCTCCCTTTACATATCCTAAAGCAGCATTTTCAAGTGAGAACTAGCTATCGATATGGACAGCAACTCAAACAGAGGACAATGTGTTAGATTAAATTTAAATTAAATTAAAAGTACAGTTAACAGTCACACTTTTCACATTGAAAATAATGGATGGTTGATACCAGTAAACAATTTACATACTTTGTATGTTTGTCACTTTATGCTGTTATACTTAGGCTAGCTTGTGCATCTGGACACACTGGACAGCATTTTTTTTCAAACATATCCTTTGACCGTGAAGTTTTTAATCTCTTCCCATTTGAGGCCAATTACTTGCAGGTTCTTTCTGAATGTCTGGCATCAAATTTTGTGTAGTCTTCTGCTTTCCTCCAGGCGGCGTGAAACACCTCGCAGTCTTGGGTGTCATTGATCTGGTAGACAAAGAACATGGTCAGCAACGAGCACCGTTCTGTCACGGTGTCTGACAGCCTTCAGGAGCTACTTCTTTGCAAAATGTCTTCATTGGGGTACTTTAATAATGATATGAGACACCTATTATCTGTGCAGATAACACTTGGGAAACATGCTGAGCTTCTGCTCTGTTGTTGCAGTGATGTTTCCACGTTTAACTGGCAAAGATCATTCTTAATATGTTCCATGTCAACATTTCCGCCTCTGCAACTGCGTGGTTACAAATTGGTAGTGGTCACGCTCCGCAGGCGTTCCTTGTCTTTGCTCTTAATGCGATATCATCTGCCAAGATCTGTGAGCTGTATCTGATCCTTCCATGAAATGTCCACACTCACCCTGCTCGTCGATTTCTTCATGGCGCTGTCAACAACTAGTGAGAACAAAAACGGTGAGTGGATACAACCTCACTGTGTGCCTGTGTCGCTGCTGAAGAAATTAGTAGTGACGTTGTTGGTCTTCATGGAGCACCTACAGATCTGGTAAAGGTTCTAGAAAATATTATGTAACGACTAGAGATCCATAACTTCTAGCAATGTTTCAAAGTGACTATCGATGTGTGCTGTCAAATGCTTTCTTGAAGTCAATGAAGTTGGTGGACAGTGATTGTTCAAATTTGACGCAATGTTTGAGGATATTGCCCCATGATAGTGTATGTCACTGAGAGAAAATATTTTTTTATCATTCTTAGCTCAGTTACATTTACTCTGAATATTAGTTTATGTCTATGAAGATATGGAGTTATTTTTCCTTAGGTTTGACTACATGCGTTATTTTTTCATCTATTTATCCTCGATATGATCTTATTTAATCTGAAAATACATTTTGTGCTATTTCTTTATTTCAAATAAAATGTTCTCTTTTTTGTTGATTATTTTGCTGTTTGTGTAGGTGTTTTGCTTTGTATTATTATTTTTATTATTATATTATTATCATTATTATTATTATTATTATTATTATTATTACTATTATCGTTGTTGTTGTTGTTGTTCTTTCCACATCCTGACATGTCAATACAAAAAAACAAATATCGCATATTCATATAAACTCTCATTTATTCACAATTTATATTATCAATTTTATTATGCAAAATATGTCTCCTTTATCCTTCAAGTCGACGTGATTTCCTGTATACGCATACAGTTAAATGCTATAAATTATTTTAAACGTCTTTTGAGCTGCGCTGATGGTGATGGCTGATGTTGACGAATAAATTCTTCATATTACCGCTTTCACCTGAGGAAAAAAGACACATAATGAATCCAATTATTTTAGAACAAACACGATACAAAACTTAAAAGTTAATGATTATGAAATGTTAAAAAATATTCTCATCGCTCTTTTCTGCCACTCCAGTGACTTACGATGTCAGACGCTTGAAGATTTAATTGAATTGTGTGACATCGTTGGAGATGGCTGAAATTCATTTTTTTCCTGAAGGCCTGAGATAATTTGGCAAAATGTTAATATCCATATAAATACTTGATGATTATTATATTATCAAATGATATTTTAATAGTTATTGTACATGACGTATCGTCATTCACAGTGCTCTAAGGCATAGGCACTTAGTGCAAAATCAATGTAGGGGAGACGATTGAAAATGCGTACCTCACTGTCTCAGAGTTACTTACAGGTAGGCCTACAGTTTTATATTCAATCAGTCCTAACATAAATCATTTTCGTGCATGAGCACTTTACTTCCTAGAAGACTGCAAACTAAAATTTGAAATTTGTGTAGAAAGTTTTAGACATAAACGAAAGCGCTTACATTCCCCAAACTAAATCCTCTCACCATTTCTTAGCCTGCTCATGTTTCTGTGCTGCTGCTACAAACTGAAAATGTGAAAAGAATGGCATTAAGTGTGTAGCCTGACTGAATAGACAAGAAATATAAGTATTCAATAAAACGGTTGATTAGGTAGAAATACTAAATAAGTTAAGAATAAATACGAAATGTAATTATTGGTAGGTCAGATATAATAAAATATATTTGTGACAAGTTATCATTTGTCCTCTTTACCTCTTCCTCTAGTAATGCAGCTTGCTTTCACATTTTATATCCTTTTAAAGCACCATTCTCTCCCACTTCTTATCATCCTTTTTTCTTTCTCCGATTTTTGTCTCCCCCTCTCTCACTTTTCTTACACTCCTCTTTTTCCTTCTCTCTTTTTCTTTCCCATCAGAATTTTCCTCCGCAACACTTTCACACTCATTCACTCACCCTCTCACTCACTCACTCACTCACTCACTCACTCACTCAAACTGCACACAGCAGTCTGAAAAATATTTCTACATATTGCGGTTAGAGAAGACTCACTGCTTAAGGGCATTGTATTTACATCGTAACCCTACTTGTTAAGTAACCCTCCTTGTTAATTAACCCTACTTGTTGAGTAACCCTACTTGTTTTCACGACTGAAACGGAATCGCACAGAACGTACGTGCTAAGACCGTAACACGTTTAGTAACTGAGTTACACCAAATACGCGAACTTTAAAACTTCGAGAATATTTATTAAGTGAAGTTCAAATGTTTCCAGGAAGCAGGCTACGCAAAAGACAGGGTGGGTTATTTTCCAAATTAAATTTGAAGAACTGTCTTTACATGATATCATTGCTCTTTTAAATTTGATGTTTCTTTCAGCACACATGTTCATTTCTACATCAAGGCTGCATCATTGTGATATGTAGACGACCAGCAGGTACAGATTATGAATAAATTACTGCATGAATTAGGCACACAAACAGTAAATGAACAATTTTACAGATCACGTCTCACAGCGTCTTTGTCACTACCTGACTCGGACATGAACACGCACGCACACACACTCAAACAAACAGCAATCATCTGTTCTGAAATACGAAAAAATAATTTTAACAGGCTAATTATTCGACAAGAAAAATGTCTTTCTAATTATCTTATTTCAAACACAGTTTTCAGAATCCTATTTCTATCAGTTATCTATTGCCTTTCTAATCGCCCTATGTCAAACTTGCTTGTAAGAAAGCAAGACTGTCCTCCTATTTTTTTTTCTCACGTTCATATTTCAGTCATGCTCCGAGTCAACGTGACATAACCAGCCTAGGAAAAAAAACCGAATTAATAAATAAAACCACAACGGTAGTGCAGAATAATGACGCCGGAAGAATTCCGGTCGAACAGAACTTAGTGAACGCATTAATAACACGTTCGTGCACTTCACCAAAACTACCACAAAGAGCACGCTTGTATCTTGACAAGAAATTCACGACGCGTGTTGCTATCTGTCTAAATCAGACACATGTGCGAGTTCTAGAGCCTATTTACGAGAGAACTTATAACAACTTTAACTATTGAAAGGATTTTGAATCTATAAACAAAGAACCGGTCAGTGAGAAACCACATAAAATATTTTTTTTAAATTAAACCAACACACTCAAATATAAAAAGCCTTGATAAACAAGTCAAAATAAAATACAAGAAAGACAATGACATACAAACAAAACAAAACTAAGCAAATCAAAATGAAATAAAGCAGAGCCGAAACATAATTAAAATATACAATTTTAGAATATTACTTAGTAAATTAATTATCGAGAGTATATAGCGGGGAAAAAAGAAAAAAACAAACAAAACAACTGTAAAAAGCCAGGCCAAAGGAATCAAACTAAAGCAAATACAAACAAAAAATCCACACACAAAAGTCAAAAGTAGAATCAAACAAATACGCACTTTTCTAATTATTTGTTTCTAACTTCTGAGTGTGTTATGTGTATGCCACCCAAAATCCGATGAGGCATGAACAGTTCAATGTCTTCAGAATTCGATTAAGTCTGACCAGTGCATCGACCAGGCATAATCAATTAAGTACTTCAAAAATAAAATCCAAACTAATCTTGGAATTTAAGCATTTTTGCTTTCGACTACATCACATTAGTGAAAGTGAGGTCTCTTAACACAATAACATTAGTGACATCTCTTAACACTATAACATTAGCAATGTACAAAGTGTTTACCTGTGCAAATTCTTGAAACTTGGCTTCCCAGTTCTCCACTTCATCTTCGATCTGTCGCTGTTTTTGAGATGCTTCAACCTTTTCCTTCATCACGTGAGCAATTTTAGCTTGGCCTCCTATCTCCTGGAGGTCCTGCATAAAGCCAAGAAATATTTCAATGAACAGTCGCTTGGTGTCCTGTTTGCTCAGATGAAGCTCCAAAGCTTGCTTCTGTTCCAGGAAACGGCTCTCGAATTCCAAGAAGAGTTGGAACAGGGCGTTCAGCTTGATTTCGTCCACCTCCCCATCTTGCTTATCGCCGGCATTATCTTGGGCAGCTTCTTGTTTGGCAGCGAATGCTTCTTTCCACTGCTGGAACTTTTCCTTCAGCTGCTCCTTCAATTGCTGAGAGGGTTCTTTGTCGTCATCTTTGTCTGTCTGCTGCTTCTTGGTGAAGGTCTCTTTCCACTGCTGGAATTTTTCTTTCAGCAGTTCCTTCAGTTGCTGGGAGAATTGTTGGTCGCCTTCTTGGTTTGCCTGCTGCATCGTGGCGGAAGTTTCTTTCCATTGCTGGAACTTCTCCTTCAGGTCGCCCTTCAGTTCTTGGAACGGCTCTTGTGCGGCTTCCTTTTTGTCGGCTAGATGCTTAAAGAACTTGTCTATGGACTCTTGAAAATCTCCCTCTTGGTCCTCTGATTGGGGCACAAGTTTCCCGGTGATTACTTTCTCAAAGTAATGACGTTCAAACAGATACCTGGAAATGATGGATACAGGTTACAGGTCATGGATCAGATAATATTTGCCAAAAACAAATAAATGTCAATGGCCTTTAATAAATAAGTAAATGTTTGTAGTGTGTGTGTGTGTGTGTGTGTGTGTGTGTGTGTGTGTGCGTGCGTGTGTGTGTGTGTGTACGCGTACGTACTAATGGGTGATTAGTTTTCAAAAGATTTAGGTTTACAGTAATAAGGCATTTGATCTGTGCACCAAACTACGAGATGAAAGCAATGTTTAAGACCAATAAAACAAGTGTGGTAAAACGTGAATAGAGTGGTAGATGACAATGTGAGATGATGCACTCATGGCAAACCAAACATTGCCTCTGTATGAAAAGAGTCATCGATCGATACTTACAATGCACAAATATCTGCGAGAAACTGACGTCAACTTTGTTGTAAGAGTTTAGTAATGTCGAGCACCACTTTGATTTTATGTTTAACGGATATGAATTACATACTAGGCGACGCAAGAGGATCATTTACAAAACGTGTGTGTGTGTGCGTGTGTTTGTTTGTGTGTGTGTTTGTTGAGTAACGCACAGCAAACCCATCTTATGATTTCTTAGCTTGGCAGTTAGTGTCCAGTGAGGCAGCTCATGACATACGCTTACTTAAAGAATTCGTTAGTTGGACACCACACGTCAAAGTCTTACTTGATAAATTCTTTAGTTTAAAAAAATAATAGCAAGAATTCATGCGATAATTCCCTTAGTTGGACATCACTAGAAAAACATTTCTGTATTGAATTTCTTAGGTCTAACAGAATATGTCAATTACAAACTCGATGGACAGACAACGTCAAACACTTACTAGATGAATTCCCTAGGCTGAATACAAACATGTATATATGTACTCGATGAATCCCTAGCTAAGAAGCACACGACAAACACTTACTTGATGAATTCCTCGCGAATGTCTTCCAGCTGCTCCTTATTAAATATTTCAGCACCTCCTTCTCTCAAGTGCCTTTCCAGAAGCACAATAAGTGGTGCAACCAAAGGGTTCGATTCCTGTTTTTCCTGTTTGTAAGTAATATTGCATTTAAAGAATGAATTGCAAAATATACATTGGTGAACTACTCAAAGTATTATTTATTAAATTATAACAGTTGTTTCTTGGCCTAGCATTGAAGACTTGAAAAAATGAAAGGAACCGGATGTGAAACCCTAGAAGCATTACACAGTCTGTATGTATTTCACAATATTTTTTTTTAAAAATCTATAATCAATGCTGTCGACGATTATGACTTCAAGATCTATTTCGCTTTGAAACAAAATTAACGCTCGTACACAAACAATAAGAATGGAAATAATGAAAAGCTCACATGCATTTGAGAAACAGATAGTAAACCTGTTGAATGATTACATAATTATAATCTAATCTTAAAAGGTGATTAAACAAACTTTAAACTGAATGTGCCCGCTTTCGTGATCTCTGTGATGCGTAATTTCAAATTAATGCCAAACATGAACAAGTCCTGTAGTGCACACGTGATCTGAGACTTTCGCTTCACTCTTTCCTATATTAGCATAATTATTTGGCTGTTATCAGACGAGTAGAGAGTAGAGAGCTATTAAACTTGCTGTCCAGCGTGGTCAAGGCGGTTGCTTCTCGCCTACAAAACGTCTCAGCCTATGTCACTTGAAATTTTGTTGATGGATTCTCGTCTATTTTCTATCCGTGCACGTACACATAGCCGCTTCCACCGCTTTGAAAAAAGTCCCGCATGCCGTTTGATAAGATCGTTCGCGGAAAGGAAACTCGCATTAAACAAGTTGGAAAAAATAGTTCCAGAAAAACGTTTGTCTGTGAGTGAGGAGAGGGGGAAATCCATACCGTCACACTATGTAAGAAAAACCAACTGTTGTTCTAACACAATCATCAAAGTGATTCAATATTAAACCCTTGTCTTAACTGCTTATTATATTTATGAATTTCCATCATTACTGTTCTGTTTCTGAAACATTCTGTAGTATATTGTGTGTTTCTTAATCTTTTTCTTAATTGCTTATTCATTATTTTCTGGAATAACTCGGAGTTCGACAGCTCATACTACTTGATTTTTATTGAACATAAGAATCAAGATAGCATTGATTGAGAATTTGAATGTGGTGAGTCGTCTACTGTCCACTTCAATAACATTGTACGAGAATTTGAATGTGGTGAGTCGTGTGCTGTCCACTTCAATAACATTGTACGAGAATTTGAATGTGGTGAGTCGTGTGCTGTCCACTTCAAGATAACTTTGTACGATAATTTGAATGTGGTGAGTCGTGTGCTGTCCACTTCAAGATAACATTGTATAAGAAATTGAATGTGGTGAGTCGTGTGCTGTCCACTTCAAGATAATTAATTGATAATAGTATTGCCTGATAATAACATCTATCCCTCAAGCCACAGATGCTCAAATAAATAAAACGTGTTTGTTTATGAATATTTAAATTAGTATTGTCATAAGCGCCGTACAGCTCACATATACAGTTTTAGTCTAAGTCCTGTAACACATATACATACAGTCACTTGAAAATATTTTAATTCTTGATGCAATACAAACATTAATCGCACAATAGACTGACTTCACCTTTGACTTTCACATTTGACTTAAGGGACTTTCTGGACCGAAATAAATAGAAAGCTACTTACGTCTTGTAAACTTGGAAATGCAGCAGCTACACCCAGCAGAACGCTGGCCAGAAGAAGAAATTGGTTCATATCAAAGTGTATGGTATGTTCTGAAATACAGTTAATATCTAGTTAGACATTATATTCTGGCAAAGACCACATTTGTATAGGAAGAATGAAAAGATTCACTATGCTGCTATTATTGTTCGAACAATTGTACTCTTGTTGACAATGACATGTTTAATAGTGAATGCAAAGATGTTCATGCATTACTGGAAAAAGTAACTCAGTGTAACAACATCAAGGGTTGCAAACTGCAAATGTAATCATAAGTACCTTAAAAAGAAAGTCTAAGTGTCATTTACATTAATAGAATAAAATCAAATTAAAAAAAAATATTGTGAAAATCTTTAGCGTTTTAGTAATAATATTTTATATTTTAATAATAATGTAAATGGTCTCCGTTAACCTGTGCTTTCGGAAATCAAATTCTATTTTTCTCTTTTTTTGTTATTATTAAATCTTCTTTGTTCTTGTTATCTTAAGCCCACATTTTGGTTAATTTGTTAGTGTAATCGAGAAGAGTTTGGCTGGGGGCTCTGAGCTGGAAATATGTGAATGTTATATAAGTTATAATAATCAAAGGGAAAGATAACGTTGCCAACTCAAGGCACTTCAGCTAATTTGTCTGTCGCATTGTTAGACAATTAAAGGTCCCAAGGATAAGTCTAATACAGAGATTGAAAGGCTGATTAGGTCACATGGGCTGTAGTCAGTATTAGAGCTAATATTAATATATTTCATGATTAATAATTCTGAGTTTAATACTTTCAAATCTGCACTTGTGGTTTGTGAATTTTTGCATCTGTCCATGTATGCATGTATGTGTTTAAAGACGTGCGGATAACTATATATATAGAAAAAAACAATAAAAGATTATTAGGATCATCAAAGAATGCAAGGGTATGATGGCAAACTTTTGAGAAAACTGTAAGAAAGATGTATCATTATATCAGCTGAAAATAATATAAAATGAAACGAATTTAAATTTTAAGAACTTCACAATTTGAAGACAGAGTATTAAATGCAAATTTGCTGGATTGAGACCTGCTGGTTGAAAGCAATTGGTTTGGGCACGTCACATGGGGCGCATCGCTTGGGACCCGTCACATCTTAAGATCCTTCTTGTTTGAAGTTCCTTGTCTTATGCATATGCATGCCAAAAACAAAGTAAAAATAAATTACCAGTAGATATGAGAGAAGATAACAACCAACTCACCTCGCTTTGAAACAAAAATTGGCACTTGGCAGAACCGAGTATCTGCTTATATCCAAGACCCTCTTTTATATAGATTTCTAAATCTGCAGTCTCACGATTTTCTTTTACGCTGGGACACCCCGCCCTACACCTTAACCCCATATCCCCTGATCATTCGTTATTTTTATTTTTACTCAGCAACGTCACGCATCGTACTACCCGCTCACCCACCCACATATCTTACGAAACTGACATGAATAGATTACCTGAAAAAGAGGTACACTTTTTCATGACCCCATCAACATCAGCCCTTTTGCAAATTCAGCAGGGTGACTCAAAGTTCTTTGTTTGGTTTAGGTCACAAGTGTAACCCTCTGGTTGGAACTGCTTACGACCAGTTCTTCATGTTTTTTGGGGGGTTGTTAACTTTTCCCTATCTATTGAATCGAATGATTCCATTGATTTTGTAAATATCAGCATGGAACCAGTTTTATTAATGTATTTTATCTTTGTTTGTTAAGAACTCTAAAGAATTCAAATTTATGAGTAATAAATTGGTATTAATAGAACATAATCAAACACTGCTGTTTATGAGTGGTTTATTTAAATAGTGAAAATATATGTGACTGATTTTAGTGTCAATGCACTAAGGAAGAGGAAAAGATGTGTGAGTGTAAATTTAAGTACTAGTGTCAATGTACTAAGGAAGAGAAATGTAAAAAAGTGAGTAAATACTAGTCAGAGAAATGACATAACTGCTTGTTTGCCTTGATACTGTCATCGATAATTGCTTCAAATAGAAGTTTGTATATTGTTACCACCATCCGCTTTCTGGCGAAAGGAAGCGTGCTTAGTCAGATTCACGCTAGACCTGTATAGGTGTTGTCAGAGTCCACACGCAAAACACCATGGATATTTGTTTCTCTTTTTATGCCGCATGCAGGATTAAGTTTCCTGTCGTGCTAGCATGCAAGATTGCCTATAGAATGGTAAAGTGTGGAGAGTACAAAACAATACAACATAAAAAGACAAGCTGCACTCGCCCTTTCAAAACAGTGAAAGACAAGTTGAAGTTTTGAAGATTATAATTTATGTTTATTGATCTACAGGCTCTCTTTCATTCTGCAGTTAATCAGGCACATAAAATCTTTCACAAACATATAATTTGGGGTGGTGAGTAACGATAAATGATGAAAAAATGTAAATATTTTGAAAAAAATAGATTCTTTAACAGAGTGGTAACTTCAACTAATAGCAGCTACACTAGCAGCACAAAATTACTTTCTAAATTGTCAGCAAAAGTTCTGGAGCTATTGGTACATAACAAACAATAACTCAAATTTTTAATTCAATGACTAAAGAAAATGATTTAAGTTCTTAACATAACTTACACAATCAAAATAAATAGTTTTAAGTTTCAAGTTCGCAATAAAGCCTAAGTAACTGAAACTAACTTGAGTTCATGATAACCGAATGAAACAAACAATTTAGACATGAGTACAATAATTATTTAGCTTACGCAAAACTTGAATTCGTGACAATTGAGCTAATAATAAGTTCCAAGTTCATAATAATCAAAGCTAACTTGAGTTCGTGACAATTGAACTAATAATAAGTTCTAAGTTCATAATAATCAAAGCTAACTCGAGTTCGTGATAAATGAATGACTAATAAGTTCCAAGTTCATAATAAAGCTTACCTAATCAAAGCTGAGGGGTTTTTTGTTTACTCACCTAGTGTAATCTGATGAAAAATGTTAATCGTGCACAAAAATGATGAAAACAAATGTCTCATGACACAAACCATAGTATCAATAGATCAACTTGATCCATGAATTGACCGCCTGTCTGTAGGTTGGGTCTAGCAGTTTCCACTACCACTGCAAAGGGTTATGTCACGTTCCAGATCCATAAGATTAACCTGCCTGTCTGTAGGTTAGGTCAGAACGGTTCCACTACCATTATTCAGCGACAGGTTGATGTCGAGCTTCACCCTACAGTGGTGTGTCATCGTAGCATATTATTACCCTCTGTCAGTTCATATGCCCAGAGGCAATCGCTCCACCTACTGAATAGGACTGGTTCAAGGCTTCTCGCTGTCCCCGGG
Source organism: Sinotaia quadrata (assembly GCA_028829895.1). Taxonomy (NCBI): domain Eukaryota; kingdom Metazoa; phylum Mollusca; class Gastropoda; order Architaenioglossa; family Viviparidae; genus Sinotaia; species Sinotaia quadrata. The sequence continues at coordinate 97,868,378 of CM054177.1, forward strand.
GAAAGATGCCCCTGGCTGAACGCTCTACCCTCACACTATAATGGCCTGTGTCTCTTGCCAAAAAAGTGAGGACTTCTTGATTCCAGCAAACTTCCATTGTGTTTGAGTTGCCCAGTTATTTTTCCATCGTAAATGACGGGCACTCAAAATGGCAACGAGAGTCGCAAAGAAAGGGTCTCCTCCCCTTATATTCCTGATTCGAGTCTTAGAAATATTTTTCTGAGTTTAGCATTTTTCGCATGTAACACAAGTGTCATTAAAAGCTCATGTTTCTTTCGCTAGCACTCACTTTATTGCACAAGAATTCCGTTTTACTCCCTACACCTCAGGCACTTTAGTTAGCTGCCACAAGTGCACATCAAGTACTAGTAATACAATATATTATATTGAATTAAATAAGTATTTATCATATTTATCAATATACCATACTGAGTGGAACAGGAATTTAAACAGATCAACCCTTTCTAATTAATCTTTTCACACTCAAATATCACAATAGTGAGATAAAACTGCACACATATGTATAATGTATAAATCTTGACTTTACATGCCACACTTTAACAGAACAGGTTTATTAATGAAATAATAAACATGGGTTTTCAATCTCAAACTGCTATGTTGACATGAATTTACAGTTGCGCTTTTAGACTTGTGGTTTTTTAAAAAAAAAACACTGACCGTAATTATGTGGTGGTCGAGAGACCTTGACCGGACGATGATAAAAAAAATATTTCTTGCGAGTCTAATTCCCGACCCCCCCCCCCCCGACATATATAGACACACTGTACATTATTACGAAAGTAGAGTCTAATGTAAAATTTTGTCTATTTCTTTGCCTTTTTATTTACGGATAATTAATGTCAATATGTTAAATAATTATCCCTATAGTTATTTCTGTAATGATGAATGTTTCTTGAATGTGTGCATCTATCTATCTATCTATCTATCTATCTATCTATCTATCTATCTATCTATCTATCTATCTATCTATCTATCTATCTATCTATCTATCTATCTATCTATCTATCTATCTATCTATCTATCTATCTATCTTTCTGTGTGTATATCTATCTATCTAAGCCATTCGAGAACATTTTTCGATCCATATGAGCATTTTACTGGGTTTAGTTTTGCTTAAGTATTATTACCATTCTAAAATGCCCACCTTAGAAAATAAGCCATGACTCTTTATCACTTGAAGGACACTATAGGACATGCTTTTCAAAGGTAATTGCCTCTTTAATATCTGCTCGTTCGGTGTTGTTGGTCAGAATTAAAAACTGAAGATTACAAGACCTAGTTGGATTCTATAAAGAGCTAAGTAGTTGAATGCACTTGCTTCCATTGCCTGAAGAGATCTGAAAGTGAGTGTTTATATTTATATTCAAAGCTTAACATTTTGAGGATTTTAAAAGTAATAGTCATACATAGGAAGCTATGAGGGACAAGTTAGAAAGAATTCCCATGTAAACCGTTAGCACTGAGTGCCGAAAGATGGCCAAGCCACAGATCTTTGTCGTCTTTATAAAATGAAAGAGGTCAAATCCGCTGATTGATACTGTGATCATTAGATACCACATTTCTGAAGAAAATATAGTTTTATAATAAATAAATAAATAAAAATGCAACTATGTTCAAAACATAAATTATTGTCACAACCATTTTAGTCAGTTAACGACATAACTAGACCCATTACATAATCTCATGTACATTATGCATAATTGTGAGTTGGGAAAATATTGCTGTAGATGACTGTACAGCACAACATAAACAAGGCAAAGTGTAAGCGGCATGGCAGACAAGTTTGAAGACTGGCATTTAGACTGCATGTAGGGAGAATTGCCACAAGACCCCTTCTACTCTCCCTTTCACATCCCCAAACTGCTTTTTAAACTTCTAACAGTTTTCTCACTTAACCAGTCAAAACCAAGCAATGGTTCGTGTGTAAGCAGAAACCCAATCTAGGGACACTTCGCTGAACCGTATTTATAGCTCACTCACGATCATACAGTTGTAATCATTTACTTTAAGACTTTCCCCAAAGTGAAGTCACGTCGTGTCCACATACTCTACAACCCACTTCCAATGCAAGTGTTCTTCAGCAGATTCATTAGTAAAAGTATTTTTAAAGGTAACAATTTCCCCACCCTACCCTCAGTCCAACCCCCCTACACAAGTACGGACTCGTGTAACATGTGTATCGGAATTATTTGATATTCCCCCACTGGAGTAATTTTATTTCCTAGTCTAAGAGTTGTGTAAGATGGCTGCGTTTTCCAATGCTCAGCATTTTACCGGACAAAGTATTGCAGCAGACACGTGACAATGTAAAGAGAGTGTGGGGGCAGGCCAGATCACGATTTGAAATGGGACAGGTCAATAAGTGGGTATGCCGTCACGACCTACACTGCGAGAGGTGCAAATTACTCGCACACTTCCAATTCAGGTGTTATGTTCCCCAAAGATCCTATCACTGAAGATATTACTTCTGCTTTTACATTCCACAGTTTCTGGAGTTTTAATCAGAGATCCTGATATATTTCTATTTTTCTCTTTCTTTTGTTCTTGTGTTTATTTCAGTTAGAACAGTGAGATCGATGTTTAGTTAGACTTGTTGAAATTATGATATCTTGTATTTACACAGGAATCACTCGATCCCGAAGTCCCACAATATTTTGATTTCTTCTGTCTCAGTAAAAGTTTCTGGTTGTTGCATTTATGCTCTTTCCAGACATTGTACTTCATAGTTCTCACATAGATTTCAATATATGATGTTTTTGGTGTGATTTCTGTTCCTGTCAGAAACTGACATCCATATAATATATGTTCTGTTGTTTCATACATTTATTTTGCAGAGTATTCATTTGGAATCATTTGAGAGTTTTGTGTGAATTCGTGTTAATGTTTGAGTACAGTTGCACTAAAGTTGACACGCAAATTTTGAGCTCCTACTCCAGCAACTCCCAACTGTTAGGTGAAAATATACGTCACAGTTCAAATCTTGCAGCTTTGCTTTTTAAGATCGATTCATTCACTCGAGAAATATATATGTGGGTACTGTAAATGTACTGTGATGATTGTTTCTGTTTACATTAATTAGGGACGAAACGTAAATCTCGAGGGCTCGGCGATTCAGGTGCAAATATTTATTCTGAGAATAGAAAAGGTCAGTGGGTTATGAGGTGTTAAGGTTATCTGCTGAACTGCTATACATGAGCACCAAAATATTGGTTACTGGTTTAAGAGTTTAATTTGCCATGATGGCCAGCTGTCATATTTTTGAAAATAAAATAAACTTGCAAGTATCGAAAGCTGTTCAATATAATAATGAGTAAAAAATTAATTAATAACTTATCTTCTCATAAATTATATTATAAACGTTGTATGGGTTCATGCATTATTCTCTATGATGTAGAATTGTCAGGTTTTAAAAAAAACCTCAATAAGAAGGCTTTGAAAGTCGTACTATTTGCTGTATCCGGTACGCAGGGTGTTCAGCAAATCACAAATAATTAATATACAATTAATTCAGAGTTTACTGACTCAGTACAGGACACTCAGCAAATCACAAATGATGAATATACAATTAAGAGTTTACTAACACTTAATTGCAAATAGCCTGAAATTGCGAGAGAAATGGAATTGCTGTTTGTTGTATCCGGTACACAGGACACTCAGCAAATCGCAAATGATGAAAATCGAATTAAAAGTTAGTATTTTTAAAACTAAGATTGGAGAGACAAGGAATTGCCAGAATGGGTCGAATTTTTATTTTAAGACTGGGGCAACTCTTTACGGGACCAAAAGAAAAAAGAAATAAGAACAAAGAAAAGAAAAAAATTACCTTCATCGGAACTGCTCTTCTGTTACCTCGGCCATCCACCTACAAACAACCTCTTTTTTTTTTTTTTTTGCAGTTTTGTGCCACATGCCAACTTTATTTCCAATGTGGTTGTTTGTACGTTGACCATAATGGTGTTGAAAGAGATGGAAATAGATCCGGACGGCTCAGCTTGCAGTTTGTTTTTTCTGTCTGTGCAAATCGTTAAAGGTGCTGTAGAAAAACGCTGACGTGACTGGACGAGTGGGAACTTTTACTGTTTACAGCAAAGAAAACCAAACTTTTGGAAAGAGTAGTTTTTTCGTCAATGCAGGCTCTCTACGGCCATTATTTAACTTTGCTTTTTTATCACAATATTTACTACTGGCTCTAGCACGTGTTTGTATGCATGGCGAGTGTGCATGTTCTAGGGAAAAACGGAAATATGTCGTGTGTGTGTATTCGTTTGCGCGTGTGTGTCATATGACTGATCTCATTTAGCTCAGGGGCGGGTGGACATGTTCCAAACGTGATCTCTGAAGTGTGAAAGGACCCGTCAAGTGCCATGTTCCAAACGTGATCTCTGAAGTGTGAAAGGACCCGTCAAGTGCCATGTTCCAAACGTGATCTCTGAAGTGTGAAAGGACCCGTCAAGTGCCATGCTCTTTGAAGAATAATGAAGACGTGATTAGAAGATTTCGGAGACGTTTATCCTACCTACAATGGTCTGCCTTAGACAGAACACTCTAGGTTTTGTTCAAAGGAATCTTTGACTCTTTATGTGCATGCTAGCCGTAGAGGTAAGGCTGCTCTTTTCATTGCGTAATAGAGAGCAGATGGCATATTACATCGCTCGACAAACAAACACAAATATCAATATAAATCAAAATGCATTGGTAATTTTATTGGCTGTCCCGTTTATAGGTCAGAGCTGGGTACTTTCTACAGCTCAATAATTAAATGTTTATTATAGCTTCTCAGCACTTGTTTCACTCCTCACAATATGTTCCTGAAATGTCGTCACTGTCAATTGACGTATACGACAGTGCTCATAACATCACAGAGAAGACAAAGATTAGATAATGTTTTAAAGGCTGATTTGACCTGAAATGTTTCTAAGTCCATTCGCTTTCAATCGGTCAATTAAACTCACCACTAAAGCTAACGGCTGCCTTCAAGCTGGACTTTTCCTTCTACATCAAATTCAAAAGTGATTAAGTCATTAAGGTGTAAAATTCTCTACAGCAGCTGAACTCCTTAAACTCAGCCCATTGGCTAGTCTTGTTCTCATAAATGATTATCATTGGATAATAGCAAACTGCTCACTCAGTTTCCTTTGGGTCAGCAAATATAGAATATTCTTGCCTTAGGCTGTTTACTTCAAACTCAGACACTTTCAAACTAACCCCATAAGTAGTGCCCAAGGTCAGGTTACTCTGACAATTTAGCAGTTTGTATAACATTTTAAAATAGGGAGGGATAAATTTACTCTGTCACAACTCCAAATGTTATATAAGCCCCAAAGAGGCCAAAGTAGAAAAGATCCAAAGACTTTGTAAAAATGTTGCATACATCTCATTTCTCTGTTTATCTTTTAAAATCTCATTATGAAGTGAGAAATTAAATCAATCAATTTTTTTTTTATATTGCAAGAAAATATTCTCTACATTCATTCATGAATAACATGTATGTATGTATGTATGTAAATATGTATGCAAATATATGTGCGTGTGTGTGTATGTGTGTGTGTGTGCATTTCTGGTGGGCGCGATGGCGTGTGAGTGACATGCCACTGGCCCGCGAACAATAAAAGATTGCACCGGCATAAATTGACGCAGCGAAACGGATTCATTTACATGCTTCGTTTCTTTTTCAGAGCTGCCTTTAGGTCAAGGTTTCTTTAGAATCAGGAAAACTTAAGGTCACAGTTAAGTGGCTGAGTCAAAGTAGACAGATGTTCATGAAGCATACTAACTCTTAAACTTGCTCCTACAAATATAGGTCGTCTAAAATTTGGCCCATATGCCATAATTACTATTATATTTATTCATACAATTAACACAAACATGTGAGCAGGGAAGTGGGGGACAATGACTATTAGTTCTAAATTTTGTAGTTCACCTAAACGTGCATTCAGGGGACATAATATTTGTTTTGTCTGCTTTTACATAATATTTGTTTCGTCTGCTTTTACATAACATTTGTTTCGTCTGCTTTTAGTGCTAAGAGATGTTTCATATTTAGTGCTAAAAGATGTTTCATATTTAGTGCTAAAAGATGTTTCATATTTAGTGCTAAGAGATGTTTCATATTTAGTGCTAAGGAATGTTTCATATTTAGGGCTAAGAGAATCATATTTAGTGCTAAGAGATGTTTCATATTTAATGCTGAGAGATGTTTCATATTTAGTGCTAAGAAATGTTTCATATTTAGTGCTAAGAGAATCATATTTAGTGCTAAGAGATGTGGTTTGATAAGAAGTACGTAAGATAAATTTGATAAGCGCCAAGAGCTGTTTGTTAATTGCTGTAATATTGGACATCCGCTATTGAACGTTTGATAAGAACGCCAAGATGTTGTTTGATAAGATGTTTGATGAAATTATTAAGAGAGTTTAGACAAACACTACGAGATGTTAGATAAACACTAAGAGATGTTAAATAAACACTTAGACATAACGCGTTTGATGATAAAGAGTTGAGACAGGTGCATATTTTATTATTTATTTCTTTATTCAGTTGTAGACACTTTATGTGCAAATTAGTTTAAATAAATTAGTAAATAATTTTAGTGTAATTAATTCAGATAATTTATTATAGTTCTAATAACCTTTCCGATTTGCATTGTAATTAGCGTTTTTAAACCAAAACATGATAATTAGTAGAGTATTATATTTTAAAATTAAGATTTAATTAAATGTAAGATTTTCTTTATAAAGTAGATTTACAAAGCTAAAAAGGTATTAATTAGTTTTTCAGTGTTTAAAAATAAATTGTTACAAACAATTGACTCCCTTCAGTACTAGTTTACTCCTTTTCACGAATGATGTATGCACACAGTTTGTCGACGTCACGGATCACGTGACCATGTGTTTCTGGTTGACAGGTATAATGCAGATTAGCGTCACACACTAGCTGCGCCCTGTGTTGTTGGCTGGACATTACCTGGATGAAAGCAACAGTACGATACTTGTCTGTGCCTAGCTAGACAAAACACAAAATCATCTTTGGCTGGAAGCGAAGCCCACTTCAAAATTTAAAAGTCCATTCCAGACAGTTGTAATTTACTTTTTGTTTTTTGCTTGAGTTTACGGCAAGAAATGAACAAGTCAACGAATTCTGTCCTATATTTGCGACCTGTCAAACAGTATATGTAGAAGTTGATGGAGCAATTCTCCAGCCACAGTAAGTACCCAATAGAAAAAACTAGCTTGTTCGCAGCCATAATATTCAGGTTTTCTTTGGCACTGTGGGCGAAAGTCTTTTCGAACACCATGTACACAGAAACTGGTGCAGTGAGCAGGAAGAATGCCACTGAAGTGGACACCAGAGTCACAGACATCGAAGAGAGTGTTCTTCTGCGGACTCCTTGCTGTAGTGACTGACCGGTCGCCAGCCTCAACCTGGTCTCTCGAACAGATTGCCGTACAGTGCATAACAAGACCGTGTTGGACACTAACAAAAGGGAAAACGGGACAAGCGTTGAGATACAAGTATCGATCCATCCCCACGTGGTCTGGAAAAACCTCTCGTAGTCACTGTCCACGAAGGTAAAAAAACACGTTCCTAATGTCTCGTTGGCTGATGACGTCGTAGTGTGGCCGTACAGGATGTGGGCGTTGAACAGGACGAAAACTCCGAACACTGCAGACATGACGAGCGTTGCTGCCCGGCGTTCGCAGAATACGTTGGCGCGATGAGGCCAGAGGGTTGTGGCCGCTCGATGGAAAGTTATGGCGATGAGAATCCAGGCCGACGCCTGGCCAGTCATGTAGGTCACGAAAACGCGGACCTTGCACAGCGCCTTCTCGGAGTCCAGGACGTTGTTGCCAAATATGGCGTGCGCCCACCAGAAGACGGGATCGAACCACAGGCGAAGCGTGTCGAAAAGGGCCAGAGTGATGAAGTACACGGACATGGTTGAGTGATTACTGTTTGAAAGTCGCCTTTGAATTAGAACAATCATCACATTCCCGAACGTTCCGTGAATGATTATGAAAGGGATTCCGATTTGCCACAGATAATCAGCAGCTCGCTGGATGTTGATGTAATCTAGATCGGGGACTTCCTGCACGAAACCGCTGCTTGTTCCAGAAAGGGTGTTCGACACAAATTGATTGGAGACGTTTTCGTCCATCTTGTACTTCACAACGTTACAAACGACGACGTGCACAAACCTCTGAAATGGGTTACCACTTCTCTGAAGAGTTACATGACGTTACATTTCGTTTCCCCACTCTTGACTGTGACACTACAAGCAATTTTACCACGAACCTTTTTAGCTTTCGCTACCAGTGACCATTAATGTACAGGGTATGAAAGAGCCCGGTAGAAATGAAGAGTGTTGTCAAAGGAAGGTTGTTGTCTTATGTAGTGAAATCACGTCGTTTAAATTATTGTAAAATGTTTAATCTTCAAAATCAAATGCACATATAACTGAGATGTGTAGCTCGCGACAAAAAGTTCCAATGAACAATTTCTTTAAACGAGGATATTTATATTAGAATTGTTTGGTAAAACATTTGTATTTTTCTTAATTAGTATCTACTAAATAAATTATCCCAAATGTTGTTTTTGGTTTTTACAGTATTTTTCCCTAAATACACATACTATACCTTATTAAAACAAATATTGTTTATTCGTAAATTAAATAAAAAGGCGGATCTGATAACTGTCTTGTGATTATAGATGACGAGCAAAACAAAGTAAAAATAACAAGCATGGCGGGTTTTGATAACTGAAGCTTACAACAAAATATTTCGGGCGACAAGAGGATTCAATGTTAACCAGACACAAAGAAACATGTGACAGATATTTGTATCCCGCTTCCCCACCCCACCCCACACGTAAAACACCGAAAATTACAATTCAGTCTATTAAATTCTACGAGTAAAATATTTAAAGAATCTTGTAAGTACACAAAGAATGCTCTTTAAATATATTTTTTTAAAGAGTGCTTTCTATATATATAAGGGTCGTAATCATTTCGGAAACATTTGACGCATGAAGAAAACAAAAAAGAAAAACATTAAAAGACAAGAAATCAAATAAAAGAAAAATATACTTTTCTTGGGACAGGTGATGGCAGTTGCTTTATTCAGGCGTAGATACGGCAGATCGAAATGTAAACTTTAATCTGTTATGTATGTGAACTGAATATTATTATTTGGACAGCTGATTGTCAACAAATCATACACATTTTTATATACACAAAAATCGAACTTCTGAAAGCATTCTATTGCACTTTTCTGTTGGTTTTGTTGGTATAGACTGTTGTATCCCCATTTCACTCATCGATCTGTGTGCAATTGCATATGCATGAATCTTGTGTAACTAATGAGTACGTGCATGTGTATAACACGAACGCAAAAGTGTATAGATTGTGCGTCAAGACAAATTCAAGGGAGTGAATATTCGATGCGATTTTTTCATTTATTTGCTTTTTAAATATTTTTCTTTCCATTTCCCGTTACGTATAACCTCAAATGTGCACATGCTACAATTTATGGGTTGTGAGTGTGGGCGGGAACCAGAGATATGGGATATAGAAATGCTTGAATGAAGATTACGTGGGAACTGAAAATATTTATTAGAGTATAATATTATAATTCTTACAATGAACATAATCTTTGTTAATATCAAATTCACTGTTGCCCTAATTCCTCTCAGGTGAAGACAGGATTAGGATTGAGAACGAAAGCTGGAGAGAATTAAAATGTATTCAGATGCACATTATTTCATAAACTGGAAAACAGAGATCAACCTTTGCCTATAGACTGGAAATCAAAGAACAACAGAGTCTATAGACTAGAAAACACACGAGACAAATATGATGGGACTGGCATGTCTCATCTTGTGTGCATTTATAAGAATAGGAGAAAGCATTTTCTCACTTTTAGTGTATGTAGTTAGGAATTTATTATTGATAGGAAGTAAAATGTTGGTGATGCGGGTAGGGTGGTGGTGTTACGTCCTAGAGGCTAAGCTCTTCAAGGTTCAAGCCAAATATGAGATAATTCAGAGTATTCGTCGGTGCCTATTAATACCTATTGGCATTCTTCTAAGGTAGTCGTCAGAGCTGTCAGAAAACAGCAATCGTCAGTAGCAATTAGTCAGTAGTCGTTAGAGCTGTCAGAAACAGCAATCATCAGTAGCAATTAGTCAGTAGTCGTCAGAGCTGTCAGAAAACAACAATCGTCAGCAGCAATTAGTCAGTAGTCGTCAGTGACCAGGTGTCATCATCTGTTACTAACACCTGTCCTTTATGTGTGGCAAAGCACTTGCCTTTATCGTCTCAGTCAAATGAGCACCACAACCCCTGCACGCCATAAAGAGTAGGCTATCTTACCAAAGACCAGATCTGTCTGGAGCCTTTACCAATTCCTTGGATGAGCTAAGAGACAGGCAGAATTTGAACCTGACCAAGTGAAATTGAAGAGCACTTGGTGAGGTCCGCTTTATGAACGATTTTAAAGTCTGCATGTGTGTGTGTGTGTGTGTGTTCTCAATTGCCTGTCTGGAGTCCCAACTGCAGTTTCTGCGAGACTGGTGACTTCCGGTGTCGCGCTTGTATGCATTCCACGTGTGCAGGGACATTGTCAGGCATTGGCACACATTGTCAGTACAAGAATTCAAAAGGTATTTTTAGAAAGCAGCGTAAGTTTAGTTTACTGAGCACTACAGGAAAAACATAATTAGTAGTTTTCACATTTCTTGACAATGACAATTTTTTTCAGTAATTGGGAACTTTAGTGTTAGAACTGATAGTTGATCAACTCTTCCATACTTCAATTTGATAGATTTAGTTATTTACGATTTCTTGTGTATTTAATTAGGGGATGTATATTTATTAATTATTACTGTATTGATACATTATTTATTTGCTTATTATATATTAGTAAGTTGCAATTTGACTGTGTTATAATTCAATGTGACAGTGTTATACATTCTTGGTGCGAATGTTTGAGTCAGGCCGGCATTAGTAACCCTAATATATTGTCAGAGTGAATTTTGTTTAGTTTACAATTTTAAACATATGGCTTCTTTTACATTCTGTCATCATTCTTCTGTTTCTGTGTGGATTTGTATATATGTGTGTCCGTGTGCAAGGACAGAGAAAATTAGTGAGAAAGACAGAGAGAGAGAGAGTGGGGAGTGCTTTGTACAGAACGTTCACTCTGACTGCTCGAAACGCCTCAACTCTCTCACAAACATGCGCCACATACATATATACGCGCAGGCGCACACACACATACACACGCATGCACACCAACACAAGCATTTAACTTCCACTGATTTTAAAACATAGATTTCATGCAATGCAAAGGAAATGAGATCATAGTATTTTTCATAGATTGGAGAGTTAATAAGATGAACATGGGTTTCTTAGACTGGACACTTAATAAGATGGACATGGGCTTCATAGGCTGGACACTTAATGAGATGAACATGGGTTTCTTAGACTGGACAGTTAATAAGATGAATGTAGGTTTCATGGAATGGATAGCACTTTGATAGAACTTTGAACTACAAACGAAAATATCATCATAGTTCACAAAATCATCATTTAAAAAGCTGATACAAGCACAATTTTATATATGTAAGAAGAGGACCAACAGACAGTAGGAAATATTAAAAAATATCTTATAAGGAGATATAAACCTCGCTGAATGCATCAGTACTGAGTGCCAAGATGAGCAAATGAAGGAAGATAAACTATCCAACCATACAAACGAATCAAACAAAAATATTATTATTTTGATTCTATACCATCAAAATAATTTAGTAAAATTAAACATCGGTGTAATATAATATAGCTAGTCTAAAAACATGTTATCATTCTAAGTCTATTTTAAAGAGAACGTAAAATTGTCAAGAAAAATCCTAGCTGATGCAGTGAGTGGTTAATTCACGAAAAGTCGAATTCACTATATATGTGGGCATACCATATATGTAATGGTAAGACATAGATCACTCTCTCCCAAGACTAGGGTATTAACTTTTGCCTGGTCGCATTTCAAATAGTAAAATATATTGATTCAAGCAGTGCAGTAAAAGGTGCACTGGTATAAAAGTAAAAGGGATGCATACACATTTAGCCCAGTGATCTAAAGGAGACAGATTGAATGTTCATCACTTAAAATGCAGTGAATGGCAAATGGAAGCTAATTAAAATAAATTATCCAACTTGTAAATCCGACCCTGACCCAGTAGTAAGCCCCAAACCCAGAAGTATCAATGGGAGGAAAGAAGTCATAAGATCTGGAGCGATTAACACTAACGTGTTTTCATCCATGAATGGTTAGGCATGGAAAAATACCTTGAGTTATGGGTCAATGTGTGCTGTAGACATCATGTGACTAAGGTCATAACTTAGAGCAATGACAAGAATTGAATTACTTCTCTTACAGCCACCCTTTATACTTCGGCAAAGGAGTCCGGGGGGGGGGGGGGCTTCTATAATATTCATTTCGTCGGTGCTCAGAAGTAGTATTTCTTAACTTTCACAGTTACAGACTTGCATACAATGTAATGACACTATAATGCGATGTACAAGGAATCTCAAATGCTTTCATTATAACGCGATAACAAGGAATGTCAAAGGTTTACTCTATAATGCGATGTACAGGGAATGTCAAAAGTTTATTCTATAATGTGATATACAGGGAATCTCAAATGTTTACATTATAATGCGATGTACAGGGAATCTCAACAATTTACTCTATAATGGGATGTACAGGAAATCTCAAAGTTTATACTATATTGCAATGTGCAGGGAATCTCAAACGTTAACACTAATTCAATGTACATAGAATCTCAAATGTTTGCACTATAATGTGATGTACAGATAATGTCAAAAGTCTAATTACTTATCTCATTTGGAAATCACAGACGTCGCGTTTATCAATCATGAACATATTGTTGTCGACTGATTTGTGAACACGTCCCAACGTATATGTGAAAACAAGGCGAGTTCCGGAGGACAGTTAAATCATATAAATATGTTTGTTCCTGTATGTATGTGTGTGTGATGGTAATTTGACTTTTGAAATGCATGGCAGTGTACACGTGTAACCCTAACTAGAATAGCAATCAAAGTTATTTCCTGAGAGGGTAACAGAACGTTTGGGGTAGTGCAATTTGAACTGAAAGATTCTTCCTCCAAACAAAGATTACTATTTGTCTTCAAATGTGAACCCTTGACTAAAAATTATAATGAACAATTCACGTTTTGCGGTGTTCATATTGATACGATACAATCGACGTCGAAGATAAACCGATACTGCCATCTTGATTTCTCTGTTTACAGCGACCGCACAGCAATCCAATAAACTCCTCCCTGTACCTGGCTCCAGTCAAGCAATAAATGTAAAAGTTGACGGAGCTGTTGCCTAGCCATAGTATACTGGTGACGGACAACGCCAGCTCGTTTGCAGCCGCGATGTTGACGTCTTCATTTGCGCCCCTCATGAAGACATCCTCTAGCATCATGTACACCGACACGGGAGTCATGAGGATGAAAAACGAGATGGATATGCTGATCAACGTTAGCGTTATGGAGGAGACTTTCTTCTGCCGGGAATGCAGATGAGCCGACTGACCGGAAGTGAGGCTACCCTTTGTGTCTCGTAGTGATTGCTTGACGCCTCGCACCAGGATGGTGTTGGACACGAGAAGAAGAACGAACGGGAAGAGGGCGCAAAGTGAAGTGTCCATCCAGCCCCAGCTGTACTGAAAGAAAATGGCGTAGTCTTCGTTAACATACGTAAAGAAACAGCTACCAGCGGTGAGGTTGCCTTCGGGTCTTCTTGTGATGTGCCCGTAGAGGATGTGGGCGTTGACCAACAAAAAGGCACTGTAAATCATCACCATGATGACCGTCGCGAACCGGCGGGTGCAGAAGACGTTGACGCGGTGAGGCCAGATGATAGACGCAGCCCGCTGGAAAGTCATGGTCACCAGAATCCACGCAGACACCTGCCCGTTCATGTAGTCCATGAGCACCCGCAGTTTGCACGTAGCCATGTCGTAAGCTAAGGCGTTGACGTTGAACGCAGCTTCCATCCACCAGAAGACGGGATCGAACCACAAGCGAAACGTGTCGGCGACGGCGAGAGAGATGAAGTACACTGACATGCTGGAGTCACTACCTCTGGAAACGCGTCCTTGGATCAGGAATATCATCAAGTTGCCGAAGGTTCCTGTGACAATAACCAAAGGGAGACCAATCTGCCAAATTAATATGGCTGCCTGATATAGTGGGACTGATGTGAGGTCGCCCTCCATGAATCTGACTGTTGTGTTTGCGTCCGTTTGTTCTTGTATGTTCGTATGTAGTTTACTTTCCAGCACCTGTGAGGTGCTTGTGTCCGCTATTGAGGTCATTTTCATTTATGGTCAGTGTGAAATTTGAAATGCAGCTACACAAATCAATAAGTCATTTTAATCAATACTATTTTGAACATTTTTGCATTCACCATAATTAGAGACAACACGTTGATCTGGAATTTGTTCAAACGCAAACCGATCTTGAACGCTCAGAAATCTGTAGCGATCTTTTAATTCAAAGCCGTAGGTCCTTTTCGTGAAGAAAATCCCAGTACACAATTTACGTGCAGAAAGTATAAAATGCTAGTGCTGATTTGAGCAATATTTCCTTTACGACAAGATCTTTTTGGATAAAAGAGAAACATTTCGCTCATCACTAGCATGTTATATTCGTTGCTACTAAGGAGGTAAAGAGTTACAAGATTATTTATGCAATAAAGCGTGTCACCTGAGAATTTCCCGGTATTAATAATTTGTTTCTAATATATTTGTTTTATATACCGAGCTACATATAATAAATTTAATTGGCATTAATATTAACGAATGGTGTAAGCACACACTATACTATGTATATAACACACATAGATGGGCACACATGTTACGTACTGAAGAATTAAAGCAGAACTGAACAACAGAGTGATGGACATGTGGGGGGGGGGGGGGGACAAAATACGTGTCGAAGAAAGAGAATGAATAAGTGAAACTAATATCGATTAAACAAATATTTTTTTCTCAACTCTAAATTTAAGAGCTATATACCTTTCAAAATTATATGGGCAATTTTGGAATATAAGATTATTTTGTTTTATTATAATTATCTTTCATTCATTTGCAATTATATTCGAATAGTTCCTGATGAAGATAAGTATTTTTTTCTGAAGTGTGTTGAAATAATGCCTGAAATCGTTATGTAACATAATATTAGAGATCTATTTTTCCATTAGGCATCCACTAATAATAGATTTTCGTAACGTAAAGCAAATATAGCAGTGCTTGACATTTTATCAATTCGCTTGTTTCCTCAGTACATTAAAAGAAAGACAACCACCACCCTCCCCTTTAATGACTTTATATTTATTAAAAAATCTATCTCCGTGTCTTCGTCACTTTGAGCGTCATTGTATTCAACAGGACCAAATTTGGAGTTCTATATTTAGCGCTTCATGCGAAATGTGCGTTCATGTATATGTTTTAGAAATTTATATTTAATGATAAAAAATCTATGAGAAAGAATAAATATATTTTTCATTTTGTAAATAATCAGACCAGTGTATATAACGTCTATAGAGTTTTAATGTTTCTGTTGGTTCTTTTATCCCCATTATTTGCAATTTGTTGTCTGACGGCGATGAAAATGACTGGATTATAATACGTTCAGAGAAGCCTCTTTTCTTAAAATATCTAAATGCTGGTCATTACTCAGTACAAATGTTGTAACAGACCAACATTTTGACAAGCATTCACACGACCAACTGTAAGATACGCAGAGAGTTTGTAGACAGATTATTTTTAAATTCAAATAAATGATGCTAATGCATAGGGACCAGGACGTGATTTCAAGATGTAGTTCATTCTATGTGGCAGGACTTGATACAGAAATCATAACAATCATTTGATGTGTTTCAAAAGAGCTAAATTCGTGGACCACTTTGAAAATTGATCAATGTTAACTTTGAAATGAAGAAAGCACATACTTGAGGTCTTTCAAATGAAAGTAGCCATTGAACATTTTTTGGGTGGACAAAACAAATACTTGATTGTGCAGGTAACTGACAGCCAGTTACAGTGAAACAAACACGGTGTGTAGAGTTTATGAAATAAAGTAAAGCACAATGAGTTCTTTTGAACTTGATGATATTTCTACAAATTGCAATACGATAAACCTGACACTCGAGAATTGCGATCGTCAAATGTGGACAGAAACACAGGAAGGAACATTTGAATATTTAGTGTTTGTCGAATGAGAGAAGGTTGCGAATAGAAATAATTCTTCTCAAATTCAGGTCATCTGGCCTACGAGTGTTGTCGAATGAGAAAAGTTTACGAATATAAATAATTATCCACACATTCAGGTCATCTGGCCTACGAGTGTTTTTGAATGTGAGAAGTTTACGAATATAAATAATTATCCACACATTCAGGTCATCTGGCCTACGAGTGTTGTCGAATGAGAGAAGTTTACGAATATAAATAATTATCCACACATTCAGGTCATCTGGCCTACGAGTGTTGTCGAATGAGAAAAGTTTACGAATATAAATAATTATCCACACATTCAGGTCATCTGGCCTACGAGTGTTGTCGAATGAGAGAAGTTTACGAATATAAATAATTATCCACACATTCAGGTCATTTAAATTACGAGTGTTGTCGAATGAGAGAAGGTTGCGAAAAAAAAATCTTCTCAAATTCAGGTCATCTAGCTTACGAGTGCTTCATACATACTGATGTATTAAGAGTACTTTCACGTATAACACCGAGATTTTTTTAAACGATTTTCTAAATGTGCTGTGCACGGCATTGATGCTAAATTATTTTTGAAAGGGAATGTGAATTTGATTATTCCTTCTGTCACATTTTACTAAGTAATGGTAGAAATACACTCCAACTCTACTCCATCTGTCACATTTTACTAAGTAATGGTAGAAATACACTCCATCTCTACTCCATCTGTCACATTTTACTAAGTAATGGTAGAAATACACTCCAGCTCTACTCCATCTGTCACACTTGTACTAGGCAATCGTATTAATACACTCCAAGTCTTTTCTATCTTTCATACTTTCAGATATAAGAACAATGTGGCAGGATATGCAGACACTAAACATATTTTCATTCACAAATAAAAAGCCTTAATACTTTGGCTGCAGTAACCAAAAGGCGGAATGAACGGGTATTCACAGTTTTGAATATGCACCCAGTAAACATACACAGACAATAATTAAGAAATGAAAATAGCTTACACTATATGCACAATAAAAACACAAAGTGAGGAAGAACAGACTATATAAGAATTCAAGGATACAAAACCTTGAAACAATACACACGTCTCACTTATAGCATACGTTATGTGAGTATTAGGGAAAAGATAACTCTGACTTTAAACAATACATTCTGATCAGCAAATAGTTTTTCACACACAAATAAATTACATAGGAAAAATATAAGTCAAAATATGGTGCCTTAAGGACCACACTGCTTGATAATACATCATGCATGATATAAAGTAAGTGCACACTCAGGACAAGATTTTTTTAAATAGCTATCTATCTATCTATCTATCTCTATCTATCTATAATTCTATCTATCTATCTATCTCTCTATCTATCTATCTCTATCTATCTATCATTCTATCTATCTCTCTCTCTATATATCTATCTATCTCTCTCTCTATCTATCTATCATTCTATCTATCTATCTATCTCTCTATCTATCTATCTGTCTATCTCTATCTATCTGTTTGATCTATCTATCTATCTATCTATCCAGCCAGCCAGCCAGCCGGTACATAGATTTTTGTTGTAATATGCTATACTAAATAATAATACAAATCGTAAAAATCAAGGCTTAAACACCATCCCGACTCCTTTCGTCAATATTTAAACTGCATTTCTCACACATTTAAATCAACAATAAATGGTTATTTCTCTTCTGAAACAACAACGATTTTGTTGTTTGTTCACAAAAATCTATTAAACAAATAAAAATACCAGTTGTGATATTTATAATTTGCACTGTGGGTTTGTGTTGGGATGGGGTGTGTGTGTGTATTAAACTGATGGAAAATAAAGGCTTCGTTTGAATTATCAAGTTCAATGTTTTTCATAAATTCTTTCACGGTTATTCCTCTGCCTTGAATTAAACGAATAAATGAAACAAAATATGCTTGAAAAGAA
The DNA here is from genome assembly GCA_028829895.1 of Sinotaia quadrata. Taxonomy (NCBI): domain Eukaryota; kingdom Metazoa; phylum Mollusca; class Gastropoda; order Architaenioglossa; family Viviparidae; genus Sinotaia; species Sinotaia quadrata. The sequence continues at coordinate 97,886,641 of CM054177.1, forward strand.
AGATGACTCGCTCTACATTTAACTAGTCTGCGTCACTCCACAGCTGGTGGCAGATACTTTTGTGAAGACAAACTGAAGCATTTTAAGAGATGTGTCAATAATGAAATGGGAGTATGCAGTTAGTGTAAGCTAGAGAAGTTTGTTTGGATATTTTATACGTGTATGATTTCTGTGCTGGGCTTCATATCTCTTATGATAAATTTAGAATGAGGTAACAGGCGAACGATAAAGTTAGAAAGTTAAGGTTAGAATGATAAATTTATAATGGTAGGTATCTATTATAATAATGTAATTTTTAAAGTGCAATAATTTTTCATGATAAGAGAATGGTATACTTAAAAGTGTATTATCTACTACGATAAAGAGAGACATTTTGGAGTGGAGGCGACTAAGACATTTTGATGTGACCTAAATATGACTATCTCTGTAAAATATACATTTGTTAAATATTACTTTATAGTAATAAAGTAATTATAGTAATAAATAATATATACCAACTCTGAAATATATATACACTTTCCATAATATATCTATATTAAATGTTACATATACATAACGTGGTAATATATACAGACGCTACATTATATATATATATATTCTATCAATGTATTAAATACATACAAACTGGTAAAATCTGTAATGTATTTGTGACAAATATTTTCACCCCTTCCTTAGAGGTTAGTTCTGGAAAGACTTATTCTTTCAATCCATTGATCACAATTGAGAAGTGTGTATTTATCATAACATGCAGAGAGATTATAATAATATTCTCATAACTTAAGAGACCCTCTTGTCATTTCAAATGACCTGTCGTAAATATTCATATAGTAATAAGTACACCTTGTGATGGTACGAGGGGTGGCCACCAAAGGTTCATTCATCTTTTTGATGTAGAAGTTGTTTTAGTGTCTTCCGTGTCACGACTGACGTCACCATAAGCATTCAAGAGGGCGAGCTACAGGTTGGTGCAATTTTATGGGGACAGCCTTCATGACATAAAGTGTTAAATTAGGAGACATGGAGGTCTGAAGTCTATTTACTATTTGTTTACAATGCAGTCAAGAGTTTAAAATCACACTCTTACAACGTGTCAAAATAATTTGACTCACTGTGCTCTCTCAATTTTCTTCTGTCATTCTCTCTCTCTTGCACACACACACACACACACACACACACACACACACACGCACGCACGCACGCACGCACGCACGCGCGCGCGCATATATGTATAAAATTATGCACAAATATTATGTATTTCTTTTTATATTTCTATTATCAATCTTATAAGGACATTTATATTTGTAATGCATTTTCTGCTCAGAATGATACATTTTGCATGTGCATCGCGACTTGACTTTGATTAAATCCAGCTAACTTATATAAAATTAAACGAGCCTCATACGTTAGCTTGACACACACCTATCCTAAACGAGAACCACATTGGAGTTGTTGAAGGGGGCGGAGGGTAGACACATTCCAGTCCAGGTCCACACTGGCAGGCACCACTGGCCCTTGAGAATTCACTACACTCCTGGTTGACGTTTAGGTACTGTTGACAGGTACCGGTATCTGTGTTTATACATATATATTATTACGCGTGTTGCTGAATACGCTTATGTATATTTAGTAACAATTAACTCAAACATAAAAAGCAATATATTTTTCAGTTGGAAGTATAGTAAAGATGTGATTTGCTCGTAGTAAATTAATTTACCTGAATTCATAGTATTTAGAAATAAAACATAATTGATATTATTGTGCAGTAGTGGAAATATACATTGAGCATTTTATGGTTATAATGGCGACTGCTCCGCTAATTCCATCTTACGTAGTGTTGGGAATTAAAGGTGTGAACATGTACTGAATTAAGTAAATGTCTCCACGACAAAGCCTTCTGGCGCTGTGGTTATTCGTTATCTACAGTCTACAGCGCAAACTGTTTCAAAAAGATAATTAATGAAGAAGCCGTTGAAAGATAGGGGCCTCAACTCTTGAGACATCATCCGTTGAGGAGAAAAAGTAAATACAATCAAAATATTGACAAGTGAGTTGGGTTATTTATGATATAATAACATCAATTATTTGATATATTGAATAAAGTTATATTTACTAACACTTCTTAAGAGATTTATTCATTCCTGTCATAAAATAAAACTCTGTGATTTCATGAATTCGATTTTAGCGTGATAATGTCATTTTTCTTCCTTTTAGACAATCAGGTATGACATGGAGCAGAAATGAATGCTATCTTTTCCCTATAGTACAATTTTGATTCTACGTTTTGATTAAAAACAAATCTATTTTTAATTGCATTATTACAAAGTGCCATTGTGTACCGTTTGCAGGTACTTGAACTTAAATAGTTAAATCGCAGGCGTGGCCTTGAACATTTTACTTCATTTGAACCGCAATACTTTAATACAAAAGCGCAGTTACCCTAGATTTGAATTAAAAGCCAGTGCACTAAACGAAAGTATATATGCCCTAGGTATTGAAATAAAGGCCAATGCACTAACCGAAAGTAGGTACTGATTTTTTTTTTTTAAGTGCGCTAACCGTAAGTATACTGAATTAAAAACCAGTGCACTAACCGTAAGGGGCCATCTGGCGTTTGCTAACTACTGGTCTGAGGATCTGACAACATTCCCACGTGCCGCAGTCAGTGTTCGTCAAGCACGGCGTCCCCACCATGGCCTGCAACCACAGCCATTTAATTCGGAGTAAAATTTGACAGAATGTAAAATACAGCTAATGGATGCACTGTTGCTGCTTTACCGTTATATTTATGTACGAAAATAATGGTTTATTTATAGCTGGTTTAACAGAGCCGAGGACTATTAACAAGAACGCTTTAAATAAAAGTGGGACGAAATTAATGAATACTGTATCCTTGAAAGGTATGTATAGAAAACAATATTCAAAACTTTAGGTAGCTTGGGAAAAGATTTTTTATGAAGAATACTTGAATATGTGCAGGGTTTTACATATACGGATGAACTGTTAATCAATCACAATTACGTCTATCTAAACTCCTGCAACTTCTAAGGATTTTGTACGAACCTTATCCCGAATTCATTGCTAACCACCCCACCCCACCCCCATTACTCCACTCACTTGTAAAAAGCATTAACAAAGGCATTACTATCCACTCCACTTGTAAAAAAAAACATTAGCAAAGATATTACTATCTACTCCACTTGTAAAAAAAAGCATTAAGAAAGGTATTACTATCCACTCCACTTGTAAAAGGCATTAACAAAGGTATTACTATTCACTCCACTTGTAATGAGCATTAACAATGGTATTACTCTCCGCTCCACTTGTAAAAGCATTAACAAAGGTATTACTATCCACTCCACTTGTAAAGAAGCATTAACAAAGGTATTACTATCCACTCCACTTGTAAAAAAGCATTAACAAAGGTATTACTATCCACTCCACTTGTAAAGAAGCATTAACAAAGGTATTACTATCCACTCCACATCTGAAAGAGCATTAACAAAGGTATTACTATCCACTCCACTTGTAAAGAGCATACCAAAGGTATTACTATCCACTCCACTTGTAAAAGACATTAACAAAGGTATTACTATCCACTCCACTTGTAAAAAAGCATTAATAAAGGTATTAATATTTTAAATATTTTATGCGTCTGTGTGTGTGTTTTAATCTGTAATTGCGAAGGCCTAAGTCTGTGAAGTGTAGGTTATATCTGTATGACAACAGAGAAAAATGAGGGGCTAGGGAGTTAAAACTGGAAATGACTTTTAGAGAAATCGTTTCCTTATTAGCAACACATCATATTACGAATACATTTCTAAGGCGAAATCGATGTTATTTCATTTCTTTCTTATTTAACTACTTAAGATTCAATACTAGTTTATCCAGAGTCGCTGGAACCCCATTTCAGCACGGCAAAGAACGCGATACAGTAGATGAAAAATAGAATAATTGCTGCACAAAATCAACATGCACACAGCAACACAACTTACTATCACATAACATTCCTATCTGTAGGCAAAAACCAGGCACATAACGGAAACTCATATATCACTTCATTATAATTACCTTCACGGCTGTAAGGCCAACTAAAAAGAGAAGAATTGCTAGCGTCTTCATGTCGCCAACTGTTATAATCTTGCTCATATAAAACCAGATGTTGCCTGCGGGTGGGTTTTGTTATCTTTTGAAGCTTCCGTCTTTTCTTTAAATAACTTCTAAGAAATATTATTGAAGAGCCGGATGTGAGGACAAACAGCTGTGCCAAGCGATATGAAATATGACAATGAAGTCATTCTGGAAAGGAATTAACCAAACTTTGGAAACTGCGGGAATATTACTAGTCGCGTGTTGAAGATCATTAAGCGACAAGTTTAGGTTGGGGTGTTAAATGCCTTTGTCAGCAATTGTGTCTGCATGATACTGCGACAGATTATGTGAAACATTAACGAGAGGGTCTCTTAAATTTTAAGAATATTATTATCATCTACCCGCATTATGATAATTATAAACCTTTCAATATGTGGACATGGGTGAAGGAGCAACTTCCGTACCTCTTCCAGGGCTAACCGTCATGTTACAGATAGGTACAATAAGTTAGCAATGATCCTGGCATGTCCCACTAACCAGCAACGGGAACGCCCACGTTTGAGATTTGATGTCCAACTTACTATTTATTATTTGACAGCCCTCCCCCATCCCGCTGCTACAAATCTCTCTCTCTCTCTCTCTCTCTCTCTCTCTTAAATACGCCACTCAGTATTGGTGTTAACAAAGAAATAGTAAATATAGTAAATGTTATTAACGATGTAAATTATCTACAGACTATATAATCCATTTCAGCATTGATCAAACACACATTAGGACGTACACATGATATACAGAGGAATAGAGATAAATATATTTTCAAATCAATATAGTTCATGTCTAAAAGTTCTCTTGATGAATTTCTATAACTTTTTACCTAGGATATCTCCAGTCCTCCCGTAGAGCACTCCTGGGATGTCCTATTGTTTGACATACATCCATCAAATGACACATAAACGAACACACAAATACTTGACATCAAGTGAGATAAAGAAAGTTCAAGGGTTTGTTTAGAAACGAATTTCATGACCTTCATACGAGGATCTCCACTGGTTGTGCGTGACGTCAGAGGTGAAGCATAGCTGTCTGTGTGCGTGACGTCAGAGAGGAAGGGAAGTCTGCCTTGAGGCAAGTAGGGTGTATCAGACTTCAACACAAGCATACTTGAGAAATCACAGACAAAAACCCCACAGATTGATTCCAGGAGGTACCAAAAGAACCAAAGATCAAGATGTCCAATATAAGGAAGATATAAGGAAGTACTGCCAAGGACTCTGGATAAACAGCAATGTTTCTTGTGAAGAAATTCAGGCTGGACAGATTTTAACCGTCTCTCTCCTTAATAACTCCTCAGTCCATACTTTACAGTTACGGAATATAATTATTTGATTCACCACAAGTGAACACTGAATTCAGGCTACACGCCCTCTTACAAGTTATATACTCTTCCAAATACAGTCATGAAGAATTAAAAGAAGTAATATTAACAAGATGAAAATTGAAATAGAAAAATCTCTTAAGTTATAACGCTGTATTTTACAGATCATCCTTGTGATGTAAAAGTCTCTTAATCATAAAATGATGTTTAACAAGATCTAAATTTGTTTATGTCAGGCTAGGTTCCAACATTGGTTTACACATTTAGTTACAAATAAATAAACCAATATTAAATCACATGACATTTCTACTGATAAAATAAATATAAAATATAGAATTATAAGAGCATACAAAGTTATACATGAAAATTAATATACATTTTACTAAAAAGCTGAAAGAAACATGAAAATTACATTTCTATTTATCTGAAAGAAAGCATGAAAATTGCAAATTTAGAACGTATAACTCTGTGTTCTAATCGTGATATGGCATTAATCACGTGGCTCCCAGAATGGAGATGGAGAAAACGCGTCTCTACTGTGTGCAGGATTCTCGGACAGTGGTGGTAAAGGATATTTTTTCCAAACGTGGGTTACCCCTAGTTCCCTAGCTCCCGTTAGTTAGTTACGGTGAGCCAGTATACGGCCATTGGTTAGTAATAATTGGCCAGCGTCAGACTGTTTGACAGCCTTGATGCATCACTCCTTATTTGTCACTCGGTATGTCGTCTATCGTCACCGATAATCTGAGTATACCTAACAAGCTCTAGAAGCTCAACACACTATTTCAATGAAACTTCGACTATTGAATTTCACGAGGAATGATAACTCAGGCATAGTCTAGCTATTTATCTGGGGAATACTACTATGATTTTCATTGTATATTTTCTTTAACGTGCAGTGAACGAGGTTTACAGTCAAACTCACATCATACATATCCGTAAGTGCTCCACAATTTAATCACAGAATATTTCAAAAGTAAAAGTAAATGGAAATAAGTGACAATAAATGAAGTATGAAAATATTTGTCGCAGATACTATGCATTGTATTTTTCAGTAAATTTAGTTTTGTCTTCAAGCAACACCATATCTTCCTTACAACTTAAGTAAACACAGCAAATCCGAATTATTTTAGCAGAGTCTGGAAAGGTATGTAACTTGTGAGAGGACAAATAGCCTGAATTCATCCACTAGATCCACTATCAATCTCTTCATCACTTGTGATGAAAAGAAGAATTGCATTCAATAATTGTAAAATATAATCTTAGGAGTTATTAAGGAAAGAGTCAGTATCTGTCCGTACACATGGAATCCATTTCTATCATCTTCTGGACACGTATGATGTATTCCTCTGACTTATGACAGTGCCTATAATTAATTACCCCCATCTTGCTTTTGACTGGATTATATTCAGATTTCATATGTGGTAGACAGGTATTAATCTTGTCAAAGGGAATTAGTTGCCTTAACTACTTTGTATCCCTTCATTCTAGTGAAGTACATGTAGCACTTTACTTTACTTACATGAAGTTGCTTTACTTACATGATGTAGTACTTTGCTTTACTTACATGAAGTAGTACTTTACTTTATTTACATGAAGTAGCACTTTACTTTACTTACATGAAGTAGTACTTTACTTTATTTACATGAAGTAGCACTTTACTTTACTTACATGAAGTAGCACTTTACTTTACTTACATGAAGTAGTACATTGCTTTACTTACATGAAGTAGTACTTTGCTTTACTTACATGAAGTAGTACTTTGCTTTACTAACATGAAGTAGTACTTTGCTTTACTTACATGAAGTAGTACATTGCTTTACTTACATGAAGTAGTACTTTGCTTTACTTACATGAAGCAGTACTTTGCTTTATCTACACTGGGGTTATATTTCTGAAGAAAGTTGGCATATCATAAATCGACATTTTGCAAAATAATATTTTTCACAATAAAAATAGTGTGATATGTAGTTGTACAAGTGTGTTCAGTAATTTATTGTTTATTTTTTAAAAGAAGAGTTCCTGAACATTTTTGTTGTTCATTCAAGGAAACATAAGTCAGTGGATTTTATAAATTTATAGAAGTTTACACACATCAAATTTTGATATATCGGTTTAATTTAATTGAAAGTTTGTCACACAGGGAATTCATGGTGGAGAGGATACGTATAATTTATATTTAAGGGGAAATACTCAAGTATATTTGTTTAGCACTATGCGTAGTTATTCCCCTTTATCTTGATTGCAGGTGAAAAAACACTACAGTAAAATCAAATCAAGCAAATGAACTTTCAGTATTTTTGTTTTTAATTTTTAGGAGAGAAAGAGAAAAAATCTTATAAAGGAATTCTCAAAATCTGAATCTCTCGCCATTTGTGACATTTGAGTAAATTATATAACTGATGGTCTTTGTCTTCAAATTAATAAAGATCTCCTTTCCAGTGAAAAATTAATCCTTCATCATGCCTTCCTTGCACAATTGCAGTTAAAGGAACAGAACATAGAGTAAGCATCTTTGGGACATTTGCTTAGTTTGGTATGACTTTTTCTACATTGAAACATGTCAGAATGTCTAATTCCATTTGAAAATTGAAGTAAAATTACTTTCTTCATTTTTCTAAGACAGAGACATTAGTTGTAGAAAAGAAACTGAGTACATTTCAGGTGTAAGCAAATCATTTACATTAATGTAATCACTATGTGTTTTGATAAACCATGAGGTCTATGTTGAGTGTGAATATTGGACGTTTTGGGGAAAGGGATCAAAACTCAAATTATGCATTGTAAATCAACATTATGTATTGGAGGGCACTTGTTACTAGTTTACGTTTTAGAATTTTATTACAGTATTGTGAGATAATACAGTTAGTATAAAAATTCTTTGTTAATGTATATGACTGTATTTAAATTTCTTACCGGTGGACTTGAAGGGATTATCTTCAGAGAAGAAAATGTTTTTCATCTTCTAAAAGTAAATTAAAATTTCTTTGTTTTGAAAACGTTTATCATTTCAGATATTTCTATTTCTACATTTCATTGCTCCACCACCTCCAGCAAGTATTTGGCTCCCTTGCTGCTATAGTGTCTAGGTTTAAATATCTGTGTAAAAGAAAACAAGTATTTGGCTCCCTTGCTGCTATAGTGTCTAGGTTTAAATATCTGTGTGAAAGAAAACAAATTGTGTCAGTAAATGGCTAGCACTCCTTCCCTAATGATCTTTGCTTTGGTATTTTACAAAACTCTGCTCTTCAGCCATTTCTTTTTTATTTTTGTATTTACAGCTCTTATTTAGTGTTACAAGTTGCCAACATGTGTTTTATCAGCTGCATGTTGAGGTAACTCAACTCTAAAGTCTAGCTATCTTTATGAAGTTGCTTCTACCATCTGGTGTAGAGAAATATTTGTTTCTGATGCTAAATTTTGGGTGACGATTTATTACATCGCGGATGAATGCTGATAGGTATGCATTTTGCTTTTAAAGGATTTCTAAATCTTTGCCTCTGCTCAAATCGTGAATATTAATGACACTTCCATTAAAGTTAGTCAGTCATTTAGAAATCTTGGTGTCGTTTTTGACAGCTTTCACCCCAACAAGTCAAGAGTACATATAGAGCAACATATCTGGAACTGATGTGAATCAGGTCTAACTACAAGTTTCCTACAGTTGATGTTTTGAAAATCCTTGTGTTCACTAGCACCATCTTGACTATTACTCATTACAATGCTCTACTTTCTGTTTCACCATTATGTCTTAAGGTTATGATAAATAGTTCACTGTCTCTATGTTGTGATGAAACCAAATTGAAAATAAACTTAATCTTGGTTTAATCGAATCACTATAAAGCTATTTGCGTTTAAAACAAGATGTAAAACCAAAAGGGATTCCTGAAAATGTGTGTCTTCACATTGGAAAGTCATAACAGGTTCAGAAACCGTAACAAGGTTTAAAAGACTTACATTTCAGAGAAGCCATTTAATAGTAATTTAGAATGTAAACTTTTTATGAAATGGGGTCAGAATATGGATGTTGTTGCGGAGATAATTGTGAATTTAATTCAGGTAGAGTTATGTTACTTGCTGAATAATTGGCCACACAGTAAGTGGTTCTTAATATTATGTAATTATATTACAATATTTATACGTAGATAAGATTATTCAATGAATATCATGAATTGTTTAATTGACTGGTTGATGGATCTAATTGCTGTTGGCTCGATTAAAAATGAAAAATGATTTGACAGCGAAGAAGTTAAGCTTATGAGAGGGTAGATGGTTGACTGACTGCTTGATTACTCTAGAAACACATATAATTCAACTTCTTATTTTTTATTGACTCAAAGGAATACATATGAATTTGCGATTGTTAAGCGCATTTAAAACGTGCACGCCATTATTGCATATTAATTAAAATTATTATTGTTTCACACGCGTGAAGTCATACAGCGTTGCTCGCTTAACTAGCGACACCCTTCAGTGAACAAAGCCGGAACTTGGCTATGGCGTTTGGCCGATTCTTTCCAGTGACCAGCACTCGCTTCGCCATGTGTATCCTGGCCTGGGCGCAATCATTGACCGGCGCCCTGGGGTGAGCACGACTTCCTCCTCTAGCTTGACCTCATACATGTGACATTCCAGTCCTGGCGCACAGCTGCAGTAACCATTCAAACTGTCGAAACTGTTGCACGTTTGGTTTTCCGTCTTGTACAACTGACAGGTTCCTGTGGAATAGAATAGCATGGTGTACTGTTTCTTGACGAAAAATAAATCGGTTAAAGGAGCGCGTGAAATGTATACAGATAGTTCTCTCCTTCGAGCAACTTGCGTGTACAGATAATGTGTAAACTGGACCAAACAATGAAATGTTTAGTCAAACGATTATGACCGTGTGTGTGTGTGTCATGGGTCAAATCACCATGTGGTGAGTATATGATACAATGAGCTATTTAACCACAGGTGTTATTTAACTAAATAAATTATTATGTTAAAAAGATGGAGTGGGGAGTTGGCACCACCTGCAGCCATGCTGTTCGATATTAGTCAGGGAAGAAGGGCTCACGAATGTGATTAAAATGTAATTGATCTCAATAATTGGGTGGAGTTATTACAGAAGATTTTGAACGAAGTAATTATATTGCTGAGCTATTCATATGAGAGAAAAGCAATACTTTTGTTCTGTTATGCTGCTTTTATTCTTTCCTAGAACAGTGTGTGGAAAAAGTCTAAAATGATTGTAAACATAGTACTATATGTTTTGTAATAATTCAGTCTTCTTTTGTTGAAATTCTTGGTCCAGTTTTGTGTTGCATTTACAGTCAAAATATTTAGTTGAAGACCAATTGTGTACATGTGTGTGTGCGTGCATGCGCGCGCGCGAGCAAGAAAGAGTGAGCAAATTTTCGACACTTTTATTTGACTAGTACTAACTACGCATAACTATAACAAAGGTCATATGGTCTATTCATTCGGCCTCGTGATGGTCTTTGAACCCAATGCCCTGCTTGATAGTTGATTAACGTAGCTAATTTCGAACAAAGACGATGTTAATAGTCTAAATTTAGCCTTATGGCATTGGTAACAATTTTTACTGTCTGATTATTACTGATCAGAACACCTTACGTGAATATATATATAATCACCCTGCTTCATTTTGATCTTTGACACTATAACACAGCAATAGGTCCTGTCATGCGCAGTCTACAATGATATTGTTCGCTTCACCTATTATCTGGATCACGATTGAACATCCTGTTTACTACATAATCATAATCTCTACTTATAACAAACAGATATCAAGTAATTTGACAGGGAAAAGATAGGTGCACGCGGCTTAAACAGCACACTATTCAGCAAAATAGCGATGCTGCTGTTGATTATAAATTTGTGATACTTTTATGTAAATATGAAATGATGAAATGGAAATAGCGTTTACAAATATACAAACTTTTAACCTACACACATACACACACATGCACGCACACACACATACATACACAAAGAAACAAATACCACTACAAATCTTTGTATATCTATGCTTAGAAAAGTGTTTACAGCATATAAGAGATAAAGAATGGGATAAGGATGTTTACCCACTACAACTGCCAATCACCGTTTAAGAAACAACCAGAGAGATGCGGACGGCACAGTTAATATGATATTTAGCACAGACTGATGCATAGTGTACAGTATTATAATAAATGGTACGATTGTATAAACGTCTCGTCTATACTGACACCAGCGACTAGAATAATTTTAATAGAGAAAAGTCTGTATTTCACTCGACAGCTGAACGAGAACCAAATTCAGGTACTTTGTTGAGTGAGTGAAGCAGTATGTGAACATTGTGCATAGAGTCTTTGTGGATTTCTTTTTAAACTTTATTTTAAAAAATACCGCTCACTTTTGTTTGAATTATCATTTGATTTACCTCCTTAGCATGCATCTCAATACTATTTCTTTCAAAACGTAACATCAACGCTTTTCTTTGTTCTTAAAAGTCAGCTTGATGACGTGTTTGCTGGTATGAAAAGAAAATACTGTTATATTATCTTCGAACTGGATGCATGCAAGGTAGCCGGAGGCAAAACAAACTGGTAGCAGGAGGTAAAACAAACTGGTAGCCGGAGGCAAAACAAACTGGTAGTCGGAGGCAAAACAAACTTATGCTTACCTGAGTTTATCTGCAGATTAGGATCCACTACTAACAGCTGTCGTTTACTGGCAACCATGAATTGGCTCAGAATTTGGCAACATTCCCCAGCCTCACACTGTGACACGTCTGTGCACACGTCACCCACTCGAGCCTGCACAGAATCAAACTCACAATTTTAAAAATAGATTTAATTCCACCACCACCACAAAAAAAATAAAATAAACGTAACCGTCAGACGTGTAAGAGTCAGAAAACACTAAAATAAATTTATTCTCCTTAGTCCTTCCCCTCTTTCCTTACTTTAAAATACAATTTAATGATATTTATTCTCCTAACCAGGACTATCTCACAATCTACATTCTACAGTTTCTTCGTTTGCCTGCAAACCCTTTCTTCAACTTCATCACCCATCTTCAACTCTCTATCAGCGCCTGCAACTGCTGTCCCTCAGAAAGAAAGAACTTCTCACTTCAACGTTCCGAATCCTTCCCCTTCCCCGTTACACGCACGCACACGCACACACACACACACACACACAAACGTGTATTCCGGCCTCTATGGGTTCATGGTCTGCACATAGCAAAATGGGAACCCCTATTTGCCGCGCTTTTTTCAGCAGCAAATAGGTTTCCCGCTAGCTACTGGTACTAGACGATCATTTTGCGCACATATGCCTCATGATAACTAAAAAAATGTGTGTGCTAGGCAAGATCAAAACAATGGGTTTATTTGCAGACTGTGGGTTCATCTAAATTTAGTAGCACCCATTTTTACACACACACACAGGTGTGTAAAAATAAATGGGTTTATTTCTTTATCATTTGATTTATTGTATAAGTAATTATATTTTCAATTAAAATAATATAATTTTTATAGTTTTTATTTTTTAATTATTAAGTATATTGGCCACTTACCATTATTATATGATATTATTATTATTTTATATTATATTGATAGTAATATGAGTTGTGAACTTGTATCTCTCAATATTTTGTTTCAACACTATTTAAGACATATTTTAATACATTATTTTTAATTTAGTATTTTAGTGTCTTCTACCCTCTGAAGATAAAATGTTTATCTGTGGTTTGGGGGTTGAAAAAAAATAACATGTACATGCTGTAAAAAAGTAACCTTGGGTATTGGATTATTGGTAGGCCTATGTGGGAGTGGCCCTAACATTTTGTGTAGTTAGTTATCATTTAAATCCAATATTTTAAAGTAAGAAACTGGCAGTATTTTAGATCCAGCTATTAGAAATTATTTCTATCTTTATTATTGTAGTATGCATTCAGTCTAAAAATGAATCATACATTCCCTTATTCTTTTAAACTATTACTCGAGATGTTTTTCTCATTCACAAATCCAGTTAAGATCAAAAATGAGAACAAATTTATTCTTCACAAAATAATGTAACAATTCAGGTTTTGAATTAATTATTTATTTACTAAAAAATAAAACAATGCAAGAAACAACATCAAAATAAACTTTCAGGATATACACTATTAATTTAATAACAGTACAAACTGAATTTTTTTTTTAGCTATGCTCTTTTTCAAGTAAAAATAAAACAAAAAATAAACATAGATACAAAAATCAAGGTACAAATTCAGCATGCGCTCTCATAAGTAAAAAAAGAAAGCTACTCTGATTAAGAAAATATATAAATGGCAGCATAAGGGTACGGTTTTACACTGGCGAATGGTATAATCTTAAAAGTTCTAGATAGCTGGCCCGGTGTTAGTATATTATGACTTTGTAGCCCTGAGATCACCAGTTTTGTATTGAAGAGCTTAAAACATCACAACATAAGATATTCAGTTTGAAGCTCTTAACTGCCATAGTTTATAATTATTGAGACTGATATTAATCATACCTTGTCACCAATATCTACTGACAGTAAAAAAATTAAGAAAGAAAACAATAGCAATTTTATATATGTATGGTTATAAATGTTTACCTGCAAAACAAGACATAAAATTAGCAAAACAATACATAAAATTATACATTCTTACTTATTAAAATTATTATTAATAAACTTTAAAATACCCCCCCAAAACTTATGATTAAATCAAATTAAAAAAATAAATTTCTCCTATTAAAACTTATGAATATTTAAAAATATTTTTTCTTAAATTGCACATAAAATCCAAGTGAGAAACATAAAAAAGTGATTATAAGAAATACATCTACCAATATATTGATATAATAAAATAAAATAAAATAAATTTGAGGAAATAATATAAAAGAAATTATTATTTTTTAATCAACAAAGTATGAATATAACAGCATCTATTATATTAATTGATATGATAAATAACAAAATTTTCACTGTTCTCAGCAGAACATTTTTCTTGCTTGTGTATTGTGTTAAACTTTAATACAAACAAAAAGAACAAACATTAAATCAAATAATACTCAAATATTGTAATTGCTTACAAAAACAATGAAACTGTAAATCTGACAATTAATAAAGAAAATATGAATCATTGCTGATCTAGGTAGCACAATATTTGACTTGGTAAATAAGAATATTTACCAGTTTAAGCTGAAATACTATTTTCATGATGAAAATTATTTTATTTTAAATTAACTAAGTAAAAAATACAATAAACCAATACTTGACACTGAAGAAAAGATAATTGACTTATTATTTTACATATTAATTTATAAATATTTTCTGTCCCAAGCAGAAATATTACTTTGCATAAAACACATGCACTAATTTGACATAAATTTCATTAAAAATTAAAAGAATATCTGCTTTTTTATCTGCACTAAGAGGTAGAAAGAAAAAATGTAAAAAGTAACAGTATATTAAACAAGTAATATTCACTGATCTAAGCAAAACTATTATTTAGCATGATCATAACTGCATTATGCTAACAAAGAAATAACCACATTAAGTAAAATAGAAAGAATTGTCACACTGCTAAGTTCTATGGAATTATATTTGAGCTGCGAGGAATAAAAAGAAATCACTCCTCAACCTCTTGGACCTGAGTAGTCCTGTGATTGTTAGAATTAACTTACAAAGTAGAATTATGTTTATATAACAGCAAGTCCCATATGCATGCACTTGACTTTTCAGCACACAAAGCTGGAAATACTGTGTTATGGCTGTACTATCAGCATCACAAGAATCTGGCACAATTTCATTTTCTGTAGAAACTGATGAAGCATCACTTTCACTTGCTTCACTGGGTACAAATGATGGATCACTCTGGAACAAGTCCTCGCTGTCTGTACAAATTGTCAAAACATCACTTTTACTTGTTTCACTGGGTACATATGTGCATCACTCTGGAACAAGTCCTCACTGTCTGTACAAAGTGTTGAAGTGTCACTTTTACTTGTTTTACTGTGTACATATGTTGGATCACTCTGGAACAAGTCCTCGATGTCGCTTGAGTCTTTGAATCTTTGATGGGTTGACATTTGTAGCCAACATTTCCTGAAACATAATTATCAATCCACCGCTATCATGAAAAGATAATAATAATAATAATAATAATAATAATAATATAAGAAATAAATACATAATTTCAAAATTAAATATAAAATTATTAAAGATTACATACATAATATAAGAAATAAATACATAATTTCAAAATTAAATATAAAATTATTAAAGATTACATACAATTTGTGTCTTTTTTAAATTTATTTTTGTTTCCTTTTTCTTTTTTTTTTTAGCATAATGCTACAAGGTATAAAATCTCAACTGACAGTTTTATTGCACCATGATATAATTATAAAATCTCAAAACTTGTATTTGTACTATAGTTAATCACACCCATTTTCTTATTAATTGCACAATGTGCATATGCATCTACATGTTTATTTTTAAGTATGCAAGTGGCTTTGACATTGGTGACCTGTGTGCATTTATCTGTGCACTGCAGCACCTAGCATAGAGTGAAGTTGTAACAGTTTGATCAACCTGATAGCTAATGTTAAAACTTTGGTTAAAATAAATCCCCTCTTTTCAATCTGCTCTTAAGACTATAAGCTTGCACACTAAACTATTTATAGTACAATATATGAAGTGTAAACACATACTACATGTATTTACATCTTTATTGTGAATTTGTGAATTTGTGATAACATTTTAAATATTGTTTAAAACTTTACCTATGTTTAATTATAAAATACAAGTATTTACTTTTAGACATGACTGATTGGTAGTAATTAACAAAATTATCACAACACATTTGAAGCTAAAAATTTACTTCCATTTTGCCAACAACAGAATACATTTAATCTTGAGCAACAGTATATGTTGAGAATGAACTGAAGATTTTATTGTGACATAATAATAATCATGCACTCGCCCAGTCCTTTTCTGAAGAAGAATTGTGAATGTATCCCTGTTGCATTGTACTATTTATATAAGTACATTTCCTTCAATAGGTTAATTATAGAATATGAAATTACTTCAGTAGGGACTTGGCTAGTCCATGATTATGCTTTCATTATTAATTTACTGTTTTAATTATTCACACAAGTTTATTTTTTCTTAGTCGTTTGGATTAGATTTAGAACATGCAACACTATTAACTTTAGACAGAAATCAGTGAAATGCACCATATCAGAAATAAATATAAGCATACTAAAGATTACATACAATTTCTTTCTTTTTTTGTTTTCTTTTTGTTTTTTTTATTTTAGCATAATGCTACAAGGTATAAAATCTCAAATGACAGTTTTATTGCACCATGATATAATTATAAAATCTCAAAACTTTTATTTATACTATAGATAATCACAACCATTTCCTTATTAATTGCACAATGTGCATATGCATTTACATGTATATTTTTAAGTATGCAAGTGGCATTGACATTGATGACCTATGCATTTAATCTCCACTGCAGGACCTAGCATAGAGTGAAGTTGTAGCAGTTTGATCAATGTTAAAACTTTGGTTAAAATAAATCCCCTCTTTTCAATCTTCACTTCAGACTATAAGTTGGCACACTAAAATGTTTACAGTACAATATGTGAACTGTAAACACATACTAATTACATCTTTATTCTTAATTTGAGATAACATTTTAAATATGTTTTTAAAACTTCACCTATGTTTAATTATAAAACACAAGTATTTACTTTTAAACATGACTGTTTAGTAGTAATTAACAAAATTATCACAACACATTTTAAGTTAAAAAAATTACTTTCATATTGCCAACAGAATAAATTTAATCTTGAGCAAAAATTGTGTTCTGCTTGCAGTCCATACGAATAGGCATATAATAAATTTAATTTGTGAGAGATGCTCATAATTTATTAGGTTGTTTGTATGCTAGCCAAGTCAATAAATATAAATCAAATGAATATTTTAATTTCTCATTTCTTTGCCATGGTAAATTAAGGTGGTAACAGATTTCAGTAATATATTATATAATATAATAAACATACCCACAATCCAAAATTTGACCCTTAAACAAAGTACAAGTAGTTCTGGAAATGCAGCTTAGATGTATGTTGTAATCATATGGTTCAAGTATTATGTATATGATGTATTACATCATCTTTGTAAATAATATCACAAATGTAATATTTTTCTATAATATAATTTCGCCTAGTGGAATCATTAATTATTTTTTTGTTCTTACTTATTTTTTTAATTATATGATTGTTTTCTTTGAGACAAGTCTGGCTAGATCTTGATACATGTACTAGTTACATTCGGCTGAAGTAGGACTAATATTGATACTACTAAATTAAATATCTCCAAACTTTATAAAAGTATTTTATCATAGAATAATTTTAATATTAATTTATCTTCTTTAGTTAACTGCTTCCATATATTCATGCATTCAACTTTATTTATTTATTAAATATAATTTTGTTTCGTCTGCATGTGCAAATCTTGTTGAACATCGTACATTTAAATTGTTCATTTCTTTAGTTGCTCGCTTACATTGTTTCACTCGTTCACGCCACAAGTAAATGCTAGGCTTCGATCTTGAGATAAACACTTACAAGCAAAAAAATTACAATGATTGTTATGAATGAGTTCGATCTGCTTTTCGCTGTCCGATATGTCGTTGCTAAGGCACGCCAGGCAACCGAACTGCTCGACGATTGAGCATGCGCAATAGGTCGAATGTGCTCCAAAGCTACTTCATCAATAATCGGCAAATCTTTTAATATGATATCTTTTAATAGGTTATCATCATTGAAAATTAGTAATTTACATAAATAAATTATAAGAAATTAAATAATGCAAGAACAAGATTTATTTACTTACCGAAACATTCCAAGCACAAAGTGAGGCGCCATATTATATCGCGTCATGTGGTTTTATGACGTACGTCAAATGGGTACTGCGCATGCTCCAAATGGTCTTCACACACAACCTTGCAAAAACTGATTCGACACACACCAAAGTGTGTATGCGACATTTCACACACGACTAAAAAAAATGGGATTTTGGGTGACTTGTCTGAAATTAATTCTGGTGCCTCGTGGACCCATTTTATACTAATTCCAATCGTTAAAAAAATGGGTTCATACTTTGACAACCCATTTTTTTTTAGGAACCCATTGCTTACTGAGTGTATCAAGTTGATGAACCCATAGTAACGAGATTACACGCTCACACACACACACACACACACACACACACAAACACACACACACACACACAAACACACACACACGCACGCGCACGCACGCACGCACGCACACACACACACACACACACACACACACAACCACACACACCAGCGCGAAACTGGCTCCTAGAAAAAGCGCTATTCATAATCTCAAGCAATCCTTACCAACGAGAACACCACACACCATTCATACATTCCAGACCATCTGTTGTCTGCAACGGAAGCAGTCGACACATTCCATCATTCGACACTTCCACTTCAGACATTGAAAACGTAACGGCTCCTAATGAGTACCACTTCACTTCATTTTCAGAATGTGTACTACCTCATTTTGAGAGATGTATACCACCTAACTTGCAAAGTTGCATACCACTTCACTTTGATATATGTTTACCTTGCATTGTGTGGTACGTGTATTGTACCCGTGCATTTTGTGGCATGAGTAATGCTACATTTGAAAGACATGTAACACTTCATTTGAGAGTTGTGTATTGCTTCATTCTGAGAGATGAGTACCGCCTGATTTTTGAGACTCGGTTACCATTTATTTTAACATCAAGTAAACAACACTGCCACTATGAGCTTGACCATCTATACTAGCCGCCAGCGCCCGCCTACGTGCATCCCAACGGACACCGGAGACAGCCACAACATCAGCGACAGCGACAACACCACCAATGAGGAGGCCAGAGAGTTGAACATCCCGGGCGCACGTACACACTAGGTACGGACTTGGTGTGTTACTAGCCTGGGCTCTGTAAGACACCCCCTCCCATCCGCCCTCCCACTTCAACATCAGTAAACACCAGCAACAACCTCTACCACAACTATAACCCACAGATTACCGGGCTAGAGTCCGCCTTTGCTGATCAGAGATGTTTGCAACGGTCGAGCGCATAACTCTGCAAGACGCTTTAAAAATTCCTACTACAAAGATGTCATAGCCAACTGGCCCAACTGCTCACCTCCCCTTATCCCAGCGCGAGAGCCGGAAGCGCACCCTTACCTGGATATTTATCCATAAACCTCCGTCTCTATACACGTGAGAAGATCAGAGCCATTTACTTAATGGAATACTCTGTCGCAGAACACGAGTTGTATCCCCTCGTCCCACTTATTTTTAAATTATTGTTTTAATTGATAAGGTAAATAAAGGTCAAAGATATGAGGCACTCTTAGATTACGCCAGGTCTCCTATAAAATTGACTCCCATTTCCATAAAAGGAAAACCTTTGTCTTGTGCACACGTTCAGAGTAAAAGTTTTGTAATACTAACATGACAAGTCTGTTTGCACCACAGCCGTCATTGCGTACCGAATAATGGAACACATTACAGGAAGTCTGTAATTACACACACTGGGTTACTTCTATATTGAGACAATACTTTGTCTACTGACATACTTTGTCTACTGACACCTAAGATAATATGGCAATTTGCAGTCAGTTGAGTTAATGTAGTCAGTTACTGTTAAATTGTTGCTGGCAATGACAATCAGTTAAGTTATATAATTCAGCGTAGTTAGCATAGGCACTTAAACGATCATCTGTGCTAATAAAGGCATTTACCGTCAGTTTAATATATATCTACAATCAGCTAAGTTAGTATATGCAGATATAATTCAGCTAAGTTAGTATAGACAGCTACGAGAGGCTAAGTTACAATAGCTATAAATCAGATCAGCTAATACTGGAGATTACAGTCAGTAATAGGGGATAAAGATGTTTTCATTAAAAGTATTAAAAAATTACAGATTTGTTTTATGTTTTCTGCAGTTTATATGAATGTTTTCTGGCAATTGATCTGTGTAATCCATCCGCTTTGCAGTTGTCTTGATATTGGCATTAGCCTTTAAATTAAATTAGCCCTATTAGATTAAGAAAATGTAAAAACTACAACTGTCAGTTGTCGCTTTCATAACATATAACTTATATTTTGCTGTCTAATGCATGTGCTTAACATACATCAACATTTTGCTGTCATAAATCTGCTTAACATACATTAAAATATACATATGCTTAACACACACTAACTTTTTGCTGTCATATGCATGTGCTATTTCAGTGCTTTGTTAATTTTCTAAACCGCTGTAAAGTAATAGTGATGCACCACAGTTTCACTTACCTGCACGTAGGTCGCGGCGATAAGGAGGCACGCAATGGCAAAAGTATTCATTCTTCAAGTGGGATTGGCAGAACGAGTCAGGAATGACCAGCATTTATATGCCTGGGAATTATTTGATACGTCAGTACATTGCTCCTGATTGATTACATTATCAGGAACTGCCAAAGAATCTTTGACCCTCAACCCAAACTAGGACTAAAAAGTCTTTCTTTGGACACCAAGGAAGAAAAAGACCAAAGGAAAAAAAATAAATGTAATGAATTTATTTACATTAGCAACCAGAAAGTGAAATACAATTAGGAAATATGACTGACTGACTCAAGAAAGGATTGTGAAGATGGATTTTCCTGATTGAATTGCCATTTCAAGGTCACTAGCTATAAAACAATCTATACAACATTCAATGGATTGAAGTTTACATCACTCTTTTAAGAGGAGTATGGGTATGACGCATACACATGTGAAATGCAGGAGTAGGGAAAGACGAGAAGAAAATAAAATGTTGCCCGATTAATTCCTCTCCTGCTTGCCAGCAAACTTAACCCAGTTTTCAAGTCACATGCACACACTTTCAGTAAACAAAGAAAGAACATGAATGACAACGTCCACACACGTCTAGCCCTACACTAAAACATATAATAATTAATCTAGCCCTAGCACTACACTAAAACATATAATAATTAATCTAGTCTAGCACTACACTAAAACATATAATAATTAATCTAGTCTAGCACTACACTAAAACATATAATAATTAATCTAGCTCTAACACTACTTTTCAAATTCAGTCCGAGCATTCATCACCCGAGGAAATGGTTCTTCAGTCCATTTCATATGGACACTAATATTTTATATCCACTTGCAGTGGCCGAAATGGTCACAAGTTAGAGTGGAGATTGCATTACTGGGGAAATTGGGAAACTCGAGGCTAAGTTTAATTAAAATGCCATAAGTTGGAGCAAGTTTAAAATTACTACTTTATAATGTTTTAAGTAATAACGTTAGGACTATTATTGCTATTTAAATAATCATTATTACATTTTAACATATTATTCTGGGTTTATATATATATATTTATCAGTTTCTAATTTAATACAATTTTGAGAAGGTAGACGGATATGACACAATGGAAAGCATTAAAAGGTAGAACAAATGTTGCAATGAGGATATTTGTCTTATATTGACATTTCTCAGTTAGTTGGGGGGGGGGGGGGAATTTAAATTATAAATCTCATGTGCTGACTTCAAATAGAATACTGTTATTAACCATAACTGTTGTTATAAAACTTTACATGCTGAGTTTTTTTTTGTTTTTTTTTTACAAATATTGATTTTATTTGTAAAATATAAAATCTGAAAAAACTGTTTAATATTCTTGCCTCAAGTTGTTTACTTCAACTCAGACATTTTCAAAAATAACATCATAAGGAGTGCCCAAAGTCAGGTTACTCTGACAATTTAACTATCCACATAACAATTAAAATTAAAAATAGGGGGAGTCAAATTTACTCTGTCACACTTTCAATCTGTAACCTTTTTCATTTCTTATCTTTCACTTATCCCTATAGTATGTTCAATAGTTTCACGTCCCAAAAGACCCAAATCACTGGTTTCCTCTTTCCCCCTGTATTCATCTTATTTTTATCTTCCATTTTTAATTTGTAAAGATAACTCTTCTGTGGTCACATGAAAACTTAGTTTACTGGTGAGCTATCTGACTGATTTACAAAAATATATCCACACACTCTCAAGCAACTAGTAAACTTTAAGCCTACTTACTTAAAATGCACAATCAATATAACAACACAATTTCTATACATCAATAAAGGAGATCATTGTAAATACATGTGTCAATACAAACAACATTCATCAAAGTCAAAATAGAAGGGTTAATAAAAGAGAAAAAGGATAGACAAAGCAAGATAAAGTTCTAGTCAGGACTATAATCAAAATAAGACTGCTTTCTAACTGTCTATTTCTCATCAATTGTATTTTCTTTAGGTGTTTAATCTAGGGTTTCCAGTTAGGTTCTAAGCTCAACAAAATTTTCAACAATCATTTTCCACATTTACTAATTTCACCACTATGACAATTTGTTTAACATTTTTGAACAAATTTGTGCTCATACAGGTCAGAGCCTCCACTTTATGAGACACAACACCATCCTAGTTATTGGTTATGATTATTATTATTATTATTATTATTATTATTATTATTAATCATCCATAACTAATTACAAGTGATGAGAATCTTAATTTATTTTATTAATAATTAATAAGAAGACACCACTTGTCTCCCTCACTTGGTGGATATGTGGGTACTGTTTACATTTTCTCTCTTCCACAACATTAAAAACAAACATTTACAGTCACACAATACTTCCATTGTGAAAATGTTCTTACCAAAGGAGAAGATAAATATGTCTTTAATCTATATTTAGCAAGCCCCCAACCACCCACTATCTCCAACATAAGGTTATCAATATGTGTAAGAAGGTCAATAAATTTAACAATACATTTATTAAATCAACAATCAAATATACATATAACAAATACAATGAAAGGATTATTTGACATCAATATTTTCACAAAACCATGCTTGTATACAGTTTTATACCCTAACACATAATTCATCATATTAGTATCAATATAAATCACAGGATCCTTCTTAGCCTAGAACAGAAATGGAGTTATAGAGAGATAAACAATAATAGTTTGTACATAACCTTGTCAATGATGATGCCACTGTCCCTCACACAATTTTGTAACATTGTAACAAGTTTATTGTTCACAATAGGATTGTCAATTCTTCAAGTGCTCCTCTAGCAAAGCTGTAAAACATTCCATGAGCCACTGTTCTCTCATAACTAATCTGGGTGCTCCTTCACCGTATTAGTTCAGTAGAACAACAATGTAGCAATTTCCAGTAACTTAAACCAGAAATTCCACAATTTAGTTAAGCATATGTTGCCATCATACATTAACAGAATGCAGTGTATCCTTACACTTACATGCTGGGGTAGAGACTTCTTAAATTTACCATGATCATAACAGTTTATAAATCAATAAACCAGAAACCAGGGTGGGAGGGGGAATCCCAAAATTCTAGAAAGGTTGCTTCTTCCCTGTAAAATATAATCAGGGAACAAATGCTAAGTTTTCCAGTTTATCATCTCTAACTCCATTTTTTCTTACATTCAATTCTCAACTTACAGTTTCCTGCAACAGTATTTATTAGCCTGATACGTGCATACAGCATAATAAATACAACATAATAATTTATAATTGTGTTCACTAGAAACAATGTCATGTATTTAATATATTAATTACAAGCATCACAATTCACAACTGTAGAAGTAATAGTCTACTCACATAATACATCTTAACATAAAATGCAAGTATAATATATTAATAGCAAAATGCACGAAATTTTTTTAAGGGAATTGTCTTTCAATCAAGCTGTTAACTCACCATTAAGCTAATGGCCACCTTTCATGAATGGACGTCAGCCACATCAAATTTATTAGAGAATAGAAATATTTCAGCAGATAAATGTTGGTCACAGCCCATTGGCTGGTCTCGTTCTTTGTAAATCTTTAACCATTGGATAATAAAAACTACTCATCCACATAAGACCAGTTTAGATTACATCAACAAGCTCTAGCACATTTTCTTCATGAGTTGTTATTTTAACTCTGGTACTTACAAAACACACAGTACCCGAGGTCATGTCATGCTAACATTAAACAAACAATATAATATTTATTTTTTTAAACAGGGACAGACAACTCTACTCTGTCACAGATACACTAGCTTGATGAATTCGTTTCACAGGAACTATGCATGACCAACTAATTGGCGACTGGCCAGAGTAGGGAAACCACATGACTATTGAACATGTGCATTGTAGCCAAGCAACCAGGATTGTGTGTAAATAATTTCAAGTTTATGTATGAGTATATGTAACGCATTGAAAGAGATAGTTAGTAGGCAGAACCTTTGCTCACACTTAAGCCCTTCACACATTTGTAACACTTCTGTCGCGCAATTGACACTGGAGTATTTGTTACAAGAGTTATATGCATAAACTACTTCCTTGACACTCCTCTTTCAGTGCTCCCATTAAAATTGAATTCGTCGTTTAAACTTTAATTACATTTTAATCGTATTACATTTCATTTTGGTGTTGTGTTTTTTAATTTTTTTTTTTTTAACACGCATCAGCATCATCCGAACAATTAAAGAGACAATTATGAAAAAAAGATAGGGCTGGCATCAACTTCAAGGCTAAGCCTGAGGGATTCTGTCCAGAGACCAACACTCGCTGCGCCAGTCGTAGCCTGGGCGTGGTGCCACCATAGACCGTCGCCCTGGTGCCACTTGCACTCCTTCAGTCGGTACCTCATACATGTAGCATTCGAGACCCGGTCCGCACCCGCAATAGCCGTTTATGTGTTCAAAGCCGCTACATGTTTCGTTTTCCTTGTGATACAGTTGACACGTACCTGTGGACAGAAATGTTCACGGGATTATATCGTTTGTTTTGTCACACTTTCAAGCTGGCATCATTATCCGTTTCAATTTAGATCTAAACGTTCTTTTCAGGCTATGAGTTGGAATGAACTGTTCTCATCACTCCATGTTCTTGCTGCCATCACCACACACATAACACGACGCATGCACAGTCGTAATACAGTGCACGAACATGAAATGTATGTGTCCGTGTTTTTCGTGTGAAAGGTTTCCGAACACTGAACTGTGACAGTCTAAAATAAAGTTTACGTGAGTATTTATAATACCTTAGTGTCAAACACATTCTATACGAGTATTTATAATAGTTTATTGTAAAATGCATATTATATGAGCATTTGTAAAAGTTTAGTGTAAAATAATACTATATGAACATTTACATTAGTAATTCCAAAGTAAATACTGTAAAAGCAGTTTTAAAGTAGAAGTTTGCTTAAAATTAAACATTGTTTAAGTTGCTGTTGATTAATAAGTGCACCGAACATATAATAATAATTTCATTATGCATTCACCCATTTCTTTTTTAAAAGAAACATTATAAACAGAATGGTGTGTGAAAGAAAACTAAATTATTATTTTATTACTTACTCCGGACGCAGGCTAACATGATATAAAATGTTATAAAATATGTGAACGGAATAGTTGTAGCCTGTTAAAACAAATAACTACAATTTTTGGTTTTCTGGTGAGATTGAAGAAGAATTACTGAAGCGAAGAAGAAAGTTTGAAGTTGTATGAAACGTAAGCTATTGCATTTAAGAACATTTAGAACATTTAAGAACTAAGCTACCTGAGTCTGCTTGAGCAATTGGATCGACGAGCTGCCGCTTGCTCACCACCATGAAACGGCTCAAGATCTGGCAACATTCGCCTGGATCGCACTGAGAGATGTCTGTGCACACGTCGCCAACACGTGACTGCACATAGAAACATTGAAGATAACTGGCACAGACTTATAGCGAGATTTACATTAAATTTATTCTGAATAGTGTCGGACATTTTAGCGTTCAAGACTTGAAAAGTCTCGGAAACAACCGGCCCATGGCCAAAACTTTTCGGCGAATAGAATGTGTGTGTGTGCGTGCGTATGTGTGTGTGTGTGTGTGTGTGTGTGTGTGTGTGTGAGAGAGAGAGAGAGAGAGAGAGAGAGAGAGAGAGAGAGAGAGAGATGCAATAAGATCAGTTAAATTAAAAAAATATGCTATTACATAAAAATGTCCATTAACAGAAGAACTGACAAGCTAGTTGAACTTCATTTCGCTAGGTTAAAACGTAATCTTACAGTTAGGTTTGATCTCCATTAAACTCAGAATTTTATATCTTAAACTCTAAAGTATTATTGCCCCACCCTCGATGCCGACCTCCTCTCTTCCTTAAAAAGAAAAAAAAAAGGATATGCATGAAGCTCATTTTGGAACGCACTTCATTGTTCAGTAAATAGGAAACATAACGTTCTTGAGAGGGACACGATTGCTAAATAAATTCAAAGCATGACGCCTTTGGGCGGGACACTTTGTTTTAATACCAATTTGTAGTTTACTAAACTAGCATGTTGATAATCGCATTGATATAACAACTGTCTGCTGATTTCGGCAATGGCTCATGTCAGTCATCGTTACATGACTGCAATGTGGCATCGTTTGCTCCTAAAATTCTTAGGTAGCAATAAACATTTTAAAAATGAACAATTAAATGATAGTAATAAAACCACTCGGAGAAATTAACTCCCATTTACTAGTAGATCAAAATTATTTCCAGGTAGTAAGTACGCTCTAATCCATACCTGCACGTAGGCTACAGCAAGGAAACCCAGAAACACTAAGCGAATCATGGCCGGTCAGAAACTATCTGGAGCTAGAATGCTAGATGATCAGGACAAGAGAAGACAACCCTCAAGGCCCGCAGTAAGGCAGGGCTGCACGCGTGTTTGCTTTAGCAGTTATTTGATCATTTTAACGTGTCGCCACCTTGCTCCACAAGGGAGGCAATACTGAACAAATAACTGCAATCATATGATGAACAAAACAATAGTAACCCTTCAAACTTTTGGAAAGAAATGTATTTGCTGTTATTTTTTTCGTTATTTAGGAGCCATTATTTATATTTGGGGGGAAAGCTTTGGATACTGTCATAGAACTGGCCCATTCTTTATAAAAGGTAAATATACTCACGCCAGTTACAATATATTATCTTTATCTTATTGTATTTATCATGCGAGTAGATTGTTACTTTCTGATGGCATTGCTAGATAATCATAGTAATATATGTTCTTTCTCTGTAACTCTAGAAGGCCTCTGTGTGGTCATAATAATAAAACAAACACATAAAGTGTGAATGCCGACTGAAATAATCCCGCATTATTCGACCTCACCACAACGACACACTTCTACTGAGAGAATTGACAGGTGGTGAGATTTTAATCTTAAAATGATGCGCGTCTAGTAGCAACACACTCTCACTCACACACACACTCACACACACACACACACACACACACACACACACACACACACACACACACACACACACTACACCGATACACACACACACGCGCGCGCCCGCACAGATACACATAAAGTGCAGATCATGCATGTTTGGTTTTCCTGTTTGTATTAGATTTCATGTCTGCTTCCAGATTTTGCTGGTTTCACAAAAAGAGGCAAAACCATCGATGAAATTATTTACGTTCTGGGTAAAAATGATACAAGGGCACCCATGGTTAAGGATACTAAAGGTTTTATTTGGTATTTTGGTTGGCTTTCAAGTTGCAGTGTTGCCTGGGCAAATACCAAACGGACAACTCATTCCGATTTTGACACCTTGAAAGTATCTTGATCGTTCGCGCGCAAGACATCGGCCCATACAACAGACTCGACACTAAGCCCCCTAGGGATGATGGTTAAAGAACACCCGAATGCTTTCTTGTTCTTAAGTTAGGGTGATAGGGACATCCGGCTTCCGCCGATTTCGCCGCCTCCCAGTCAGGTGTGCCGCTTTAGGTACAGTTGAATAAGATGATAGGGTGGAAGGTAGTAAAAAAAGAAAGTTGTGATGGCAGATGGCCTATTTTCCGTTGCGAACATGTCTGAGCCTCAAAGGTGGACTGTAGCCCACCATTCCATGGGCTAAAGTTGTGGTGGGTGTTGTTTGCTGTCGTTCCCTATGTTGAAGTAGGAGGGGGGGGGGATGTCTTACAGAGCCTAGGCTATTAGCATACCAAGTCTGTACCTAGTGTACACATGCGTCCGGGATGTTCAATCCCCTTGCCTTCCCACTGGTGGTATTGTCGATGCTGATGTTGTGGCTGTTCCCGGTTGTCTGTTGTGATGTACAAAAATGGGCGCTGACGGCAGTATAAATGGTTGAGCATCAGCTGAATCATGTCCGCAACAGGATAGTTGAAATATCCCCATTGCTGCTCATAGTATTGCCATTATTGTTATTGTCGATGCTGTTCGTGGTGGTATCTGTGGCATTGTTGGGGCCTTTGTTGTGACTGCTGTTGTTGGCGCTGTTTTTGTTGTTCTTGCTGTCTTTGTACATTTTGGGGTGGGCACTGTCTTTTCTTTCTATCTCATTTTATTGTTGGAGTATGGATTTCTGGTGTTGATGAAGGTGTTGTTGTTATCAATGGTCTTGGTGGCGTCTCTGGTAATGATGAGAGTGGTGGGGCCTCATGCATCTTTGCAAATTCTTTCAGTGCAGTGTAAACTTCGGTCTCAGTATGCTTGTCTGATTTCTTTGTGATGTCCATTTTTGTCTGCATTATTTTCTCTTTCCTTTCCGTCTTGTTCATCTGGGTGTTGGCAATTGTGAAGTCTTTCTTTTTCTCTGCCATCTTTTTTATTTGTAGCTGTTGTCTGTAATTCCTTTTCTTCTGTCATAGTAGTTGGTGTTTGACTTTTGTTTTCTTTAGTCACAGAGGGCATAGTTGGTGAAAAAGTCTGTTTTGTTGTTTTTCCTGACTATTAGTCTGTGTTGTGTTCACTTGTCTAATTATATGCGA
The DNA here is from genome assembly GCA_028829895.1 of Sinotaia quadrata. NCBI lineage: Eukaryota > Metazoa > Mollusca > Gastropoda > Architaenioglossa > Viviparidae > Sinotaia > Sinotaia quadrata. The sequence goes on from CM054177.1 coordinate 97,916,037, forward strand.
GGAATTCCTTCGAACGAGCCACAGGAAGTGGTTGACCGTGCTGTTGGTAGATTTCATTAATTTACGGGCGATCTGTGTTGATTGATCCTAATTCAGGCTGTTGGGATTGTGGTAAATACTGATTCCAAAATTATTTCGTGTTTCATTCTTCATAGAGCAGAACTGCATTTTAAAATATTCTATATGGATAATACTATTTATAGTTTGTGTTATCTGCTTTGTATAGGCAAACGACATGTATACAATATGCAGCAGTCCAGCTTGCGTTTTCTTTTAAATTACTTGCTATAATGCTATTTTAGAATAAACACTACAAACAGTGCTCAGTATCTGCCGTTTTACCTTGTAAAGTAATAGCTTTATGAGTTACGTCACAAGACTGTATAATATCAGTAATCCTAGTACGGAAATTGGTTTTTATTTGTTTTGTTACAGTCATTGAGATCGATATATTTTTTAACCTTACTGCGTCAGAATTCCTGCTTGCTTCTTAAAACTATAGGTTTGATTAAAAAAAAATGTTAGCCACTCATTTGATTGTTGTTCCGGTGCACTTAGTAGCTTGTCCATAAATCTGTGTGTGTGTGTGTGTGTGTGTGTGTGTGTGTGTGTGTGTGTGTGTGTGTGTGTGTGTGTGTGTTGAAGTTTTGTAAAATCAAACCTTGTGTTGAACAAATTTTATCCTTCATATAATTGCAATTCTGAAAACTCTTCACATTATTATAATTATTTTTTTTCATAAAGACTGTTCTAAATAAACATGTCGTGCAGAAAACATTAATTTTATTATATTTTATATGCATGAGTGAGTGAAAGAGAAAAGAGTTCAGTATCTAGGAGATGAAACTCTTTCATAAATCATTTTATTTGTTATTTGAAAGAAAGAAATGAGTGTATGGCGATTGTAATGTTTCTTTAAGTAAATAAATCGATGAAAAATATAATGATAAAATGCCCCACACAAAGAAAAGAAACTGTTCGGAAATCCAAAATAAACAAGTAGTCCTAAATCTATATCTATTCTTCAACTTAAAAAGTAACCAAAAACTACACAATTATTAACCCTTTAGACTTTAGAGTAACCTATTTAGCTTTAAAAAACAACAAAAACAACAACTGAACACTTTACATAGTGATTCACCATTTAGATTAACTCATTTAGCGATGCTGCACTGTGGACGATCTTTGAACCAGTGAATTGAAAAATCAGGAAAGAAAAATCAAAGAAAAAACTCAAATGTCTATATATAAAAAAAAAATGTTCACAAATGACTGCATAATTTACCTGTGACAAAATGTAGACTGTAAGTTACGTACCCCGAGACATAGAGATCAGTTCTATAAGCGACGGAATCTAACAGTTTCATCAGGGGCAGGTAATTTTGAACTAAAGTTCTTATGAAGAATTCCTAGTTTTCCAATGACTGTGAAATATAGGCCCACATTACTTCTCCCATGCCTTTGAGAGGTACGGTTACTCGATCGCTTCTCAGTTACTGGTTAAAATGACTCCAATCATGTGACTTCATCGAACTAATCACGTATCTTAGTAGTATAAAATTAACTATATACATTTATTCCAACATAAAAGGTCAATTAAATTGATCTCTCAGTTCTGCATTGGTTGTGTACTTGATCAGAGATAGCGTGGCCAAACAGGTAAACTACTGCCTGATTCTTATGGTCACGTAGACTGGCCGTTTTTAAATGGTAACATTCACCCCCCGAAAAAAAAAATCAAAAAAAATCTTAGAACTTTTAATAGTTCTTCAGCAATTTACTCCATCATCAAAGGGATTTTGAAGTGAATAGGTTTTGTCTATAGTTTCTATTGAAGTAACTGGACTCCTACACTCCTTTTTGTATGTCAGAATTTGCCCCCCTCCCCCCAATCATTATTTAACTCTGGACAAAAACAAATTTAAATTTGCTGTCTAAAATTTTTTGACAGATTTATGACAATTTTATTGTGCTGGATCCAAAAATGACATCTGTTTTGTTCAATCAGGTCAACTTTTGGAGCTATTTTTGATCAACGTTTTGATCTATTGCGACATTTTTTTTTACATATAAGGGTATTTTCTATTTATATGATGTAAAATTCTTTCTTATTTCTTTAAATAAACAAATTACAATTTGTTTTACATAATTATGAAGAGGTTACATAAGCTAATTTTTGAATAATTGATATAAATAATATTTTTCTTCTTTAGGTAATGAAATGGAATCGGCCGAAGACATTGCAAAAATAAACCCGATGTATTTTGCTACATCTGCGGCGAATACACCATTGTTCCTAACAGGAATACAGCAACAGGTTTTATAAAGTGTGCATACCATGCTTATTTTGGTATAAAACTTGGTGATCAGGATAAAGTTTGGGCGCCATACATGGTATGCAAGACATGCACCGAGAATCTTTGTCGTTGGTCCAAGGGTAAGAAGAGTTGTCTGAGGTTTGGAATTCCTATTGTTTGGAGGGAACCGACAAACCATGTCACTGACTTCTACTTCTGCACTGTTGATGTGAATGGCATTAACAGGAAAAACTGGAGAAGCCTTAAGTATCCTGATCTTGAATCAGCACGTCGTCCAGTAGCTCACTGGGATGAAATTCCAGTACCTGAAATGTGTTCTGCTACACAATGGTAACCAGTTTGCATCTGTACCTCTAGCTCACTCGACTACACTGAAGGAGAAGTATGAAGCGGTGAAGTACGTGCTGGAGAAAATTAGTTATGAACAGCATGGATGGTTACTTTGTGTTGACTTGAAGATGGTAAACTTTTTGTTGGGACAACAGTCTGGATTCACCAAGTACCCGTGCTTTCTGTGCGTGTGGGATAGTAGGGACAAAGCACATCATTACACGAAGCAGGACTGGCCTGTACGGAAGGAATTGTTACCTTGCAAAGCAAAGAACCTCATAAACAACCCTCTGGTGGACAGAGACAAGATACTTTTCCCACCGCTGCACATTAAGCTTGGCTTAATCAAACAGTTCACCAAAGCTCTGGACAAGGATGGTGGCTGTTTCGCTTACTTGTGCCATGCTTTTCCAGGGTTGACCATTGAGAAGTTGAAAGCGGGTCCACAACTCAGTAAGCTAATCAGAGATCCAGAGTTGAAAAGGAACTGGAAGCGTGGAAGGCTTTTGTTTTGGTCATGAAAACCTTTTTTTTGGCAACAATAGGGCCAGGAACTATGCAGAGCTTGTTGCCAAAATGCTGACTGCTTTCAGAAATCTTGGATGCAACATGAACATCAAAATGCATTACTTATTCTCACATACGGATCGGTTTCCTGAAAATCTGGGATCAGTGAATGACGAGCAAGGGGAGAGATTTCATCAGGATATGAAAGAGATGGAAACCAGGTATCAGGGACGCTGGGATGCAGTCATGATGGCTGATTACTGTTGGACTCTGAAGAGAGACATTTCTACTGCTGAGCATTCTGGAAGTTCGAAGAGACAGAAGTTCATGCCCAGAATTTTGAACAATGATGACCTAATATTGAATTTATATGTACTTACCATTATCAATGTAGTATTCAATGCACACTAATCAACTTTTGTAACATTTAATAAATGAAATGTGTTAGAAAACGATTATTTTAAATTAATTTTTTTTAAAATTTAAAAACCTATTTTGGAAGAGAAATATTAACAAAAATTGCCTAATAATGTTACAAAAATGTAGTCGATTTAGCTATAAGATCGGATTTTTAAAAATCAAATTAGATAAAAAAAACCTGACCTGATTAAAAAATGGATGTCATTTTCAAATTTAGCAGTGCAAAATTGTTCTAAATCAGTCGAAAAATCCCCCCCCCCCCCAATTTCAAAAAATGTTTTTTTGTGACGCAGTGATTAAAAAAACAAAAATAGGTCAGTAATTTTGAACACGACCGACAGCGGTTTCACTGAGGACCGACAATTTCAGCTGCTGCCTGCTGAAGTATATATGGATGAGAGACAAAAGAAATACATATTTGGGCCTTTACATAAAATATTAATAATGCCTTTCCGGTTTAAATGTATTATAAATATAATTATACCCAAAATTGAAATGTCGATAGAGAAGTTGTGCAAGGGAGACTATTTTAACTCGTTAACATTAACGCTAGGTGGCACACAGCATATCGACGCCATTTGTAACGCCGGGTAAGTGGTCAGCTAAATATAATATACTTTTAAGCTAAATTTCTGCCAGTAGAAAATTATGCGTATGTTTAAAACTGTATTTTCAATGGTTTTTTCTACAGGTGTCTTGTATACATTTTCCTGCACTTGCTTACCCCCCTTCCTTTAGCTAAGTGATCAGGTAGACCCACGCTGTCTTTGTCCTTGGCTGGCTTTTTCGCATTTCCTTCCATTCCACATAACTTGTACAGTACTGATTAATTTTCTTTATGCGGAAGATACAGAACGATATTACAGTGAATTTATTAATGTGACTTGAAAAAACAAGATGATAATTAGTTACTATGCTCCAGTTTGAAAATTAATTTTATACTAATTAAGTAATTTAAACTCGCGGTCTTAGTGGGATGTAGACAATCTGAGAATAATAAATATTATAATTATAAATGCCCCATTATATGTGACTAGTTGCGAGAAGGTAGGCGTAGAAAGTAGACAAGGTAGTCTTAAAATGAAGTTGTGGAGGACTCAGATTTTCTTTTGTTTTAGTATAAGTTACTATAACTGTATAGACTAATATGTGTGTGTGTGTGTGTGTGTGTGTGTGTGTGTGTGTGTGTGTGTGTGTGTGTGTGTTTTGTATAGCAATTAGCAAGCGCTTGGAGTTGGAGTAATGCCTGACACATACCACTACTGTGAACATTAAATTTTGGTGGTTTAGTTTTAGACAGCACAGATGGATCAAACATGCCACTCAACATGGCAAACACACTGAAGAATACACTACATCTTGATTTTTTTAGCTTGTTTTTATTTTTCAGCAATCTGAGACCGAAAAACACATACATTGTTGAACATCAGGGATACGCCAAATATATAACCAAGCCAAAAACAGATGGCTATTAACAACAGCAACAGAATTTATACTTGCCAAATGGAAGTATAAAAATATAGTCTACCCCAAAAGAAAAGTGTCACAAACTTGCACATTAGATGACCATATTTGTAATGATAAAAATATAGTGATTATACAGATACAACATTAATTAAATGTATGTCTTATTTATTTATATTTGTTGAAACTGATAAGTGAGATGGGGTGAGTGGGTTGCACTTGCACTGTCACTACAAACAGTCCTTACCACAAATCAAGTAGGCCTATAGATGTAAGCTCAAGCAAAAAAATCATCTGCCGCACAAAATATGTTAATGCTTTTTAAGACAAAGAAAAAAATACAGTTAAATTAGTTTGAAATGGCCAAGTAAGAAAAAACAAACAAGAAAACACTGCTCAGCTTAATCCAAAACTATAAAAGTATAATACTAATACTAATAGTAAATACATGTATCACGTATGTGTTAGTAGAAGCATTTTCGTTCACATGGGTGTAACTTGTCCAAAGACTGAAAAGAACTCCCATGATAATAAAAATCAATCTACAGTTTTTTTTGTGTAGGGCTTCATAAATCTTACACCAACCATTTCTAATATATCAAAAACATTAAAATGTAGGAATACGGAAAATAATACTTCATCACGATGATGATGGTGTTATGTACATCCATAGTGGTAAAGAACGGAAAACTATTGCACAAAATTTTTATCACAATCAGCATCACTATTAATTCACAGCTTCAGCTGCGAAAACCACATTTAGACATAACTTTTTGTGCGCGACTTGGTCAAACATAACAATTTTACAAAGTTACTCTGGTGAAATATTTTTAAAAATTAGGTTTGAAGCAGCACCACATTTCTAATTTTCAGCAGACTTAATGAATCAATTGTTCCCCATTCCTCTTCACAGAACTAGTCCAAATACATTAAACAGTTATTTAAAACAGAGAAATATTTCGAAAACTAACAATTTTTGTTGTCAGACGTCAGATCATGAAAAAGATTTCACCATACCTTTCAACAAGTTTAATCCAAATTTCCCAAAATCATGTCTGAGCACCATATGCAGTCTGTCTTGTGTCTTGCCAGAAGTGGTACAGAATAGAAATCATATTTCTTTTTTCTAAAATTCCATTATATTTGCAAATCTGTTGCATGTCAGAAATTACACCAAATTTGCCAGAGGAATTCAGATGCATTTTTAAAAAAAAGAAAAAGATTTTACTACTTTTTTCCAAAATGTTTGAGTGTTTGCAAAGGCTAGAACAGTAGAAGGGAACAGAAGTCATGCCTGTTTCCGGTGCAGCTTTGTTTTAGATATAAAGGACTATAAAATTCCGATGGTCACATTACAACCCGACTGATGTTTGACTGCAAACTTTACCTACCAATTATGCAACAGTTCTCTATTTTTCAAACATCCTGATACTTCCAGTACAAAGTTAATTATAAGTCTTAAAGATGCAGTCGACTGTTGAAGCAGTTGGAATAAAAGCCATGATGTGGCAAGATCAATCTCATGCCTAGGGTACATGTGTCCATTTTTTTTTTTAGGCCCAGTTTTGATAGCATTTCAACATTTTTCATCAATATTTTTTAAACTGTTGGTATTATTTGCTTCAAATTATGCACACTATATGCTCATTCATACTAACACACTTTGCAAACAACCATTTACACAATCGGTTACCCCACCTTTTGGCATTTGCAACTAATCATTTGCCTGTTTAAGACTGTATACTTTTGATTGAATGTAGGGGACGCTTCCGCCGCTTTCTTAAAAATAAAACATTGAAATACCTTGTGTTTATTATTCTGTATATTCAGAATTGATGTGAGAGATAGTGGATACATATGTTGCGTGAATATGTGTTTATTTATTTTGTAATTGTTTGCAGTACAAATTTGTTTTTAAATGAAAAATGGCACTCCTTTTTGTTACATGGGTACACATAGCCATTTTCTTTAATTTTCATTGTTATAAATAATCCAACAAACTTATATTATCAGAGTTTCCTTAGAACTGATAATATATTAAAGCAGGGGTGAGCAATTTACAGCCCGTGGAAGCATTCAGCAAAATAAATCTTTTCATAAACTGTTCACACCACAAGGCCGAGGCTAACTTGAACCTAGACTCATTACATTTTTCAAAGGCACCATATTCCAGAAAGATAACTCTCATGTCATTTTGTCTTGGTGTGATGAGTTTAAGTACCAAATAAGAAAAATAACTTTCGTTTCTATTCAGATAACGTTGCGAGGAGACATGGGGAAATTTTCAGAATTGTTGACATTTTAAAACAGCTAAGATTTAAGATAATCTCGATATATATTGATTAACATCTTAAATAGCTTACAAGTTACATATTTATGTTTAAATCCATGTGGTTTCTTTCGCATTTAACTTTTAAGTTTCATAAAACTGGGAGAGTGTTTCTAGGCACGTCTGCTCTGCATGAACAGTTATGGTCATTCAGCTAAATACCTGGTGAATTATTACAACGACCCTCTAGACTGGCCAAGTTGAATAATATCACCAGAGCCTCTGTGCAAGAAGGGGGATAGGTATATGACATACGTCAGACATGATATCTAAAGTCTGGCCTGCTGGTGAGTTTGGCAGTAGATTCTATCCCCTATAGTCTAAAGGATGAATGTGAATCAGGCAGCCCCGTCTCATACCATTACACTAAAGTATGACTATGGTGAAAATCTGGCTGCTGAAAATGAAAACATTTCAGAACATTAAAGAATAGCAATTTAACAAACAAAAGTTCTATTTCCTTTTGACCACTCATTTCCTGATTGCTGTTATTTCTTTGTAAGTGTATAGATTCAAATAGATAATATATTTATATATTCCTTGAAATAAGTGAATAGAGGGAATACACCTAGTATTGAACCTGACAACTGCTTATAAAAAATAAACGATTTAACAACTTTCTTTTTTATAATTTTATTTTAAACTCTGCAACTTTGATGTGCAAGTCATCAGTATTGTTGTGTCTGTATTTGCTTGACTTTTAGTTTTAATTTCTCTTTCATTTTTCCCCCTAAAAATTACCTCATTTTAAAAAGAAATCATAAAAGCTTTTTTCATTATTTTTATGGGCCCAAAATAAAACTTCTAAAATTACTTTATTGTTTCGGACTCCTGTAGTATTGCTAATTAGTAATTATGTTTGCATTAATTTCTATTTTTGTTATTAAAAGTATTTTTTGTGTGGAATATGATATATTGATAGATTGAAATCAAAACTTGGCAACAATTAATTCAGAACTCAGTTTTCTCTTGATTTTTAAATTTTGCATTAGATTAATATAGGATAGAAATCAGTAATAATGTATACTGAAAGTTAAATAATTTTAACTTTGTTCTAAAATGATTGATCTAATTAACATAAAATAACAAAATAAATGCTTTTGACCATTTGAAAATTATAATTTTCTGTTACTAAGTTTTGGTAATCAGAAGTTTGTTATTATTTTATAAATGGAAGTTTGTTACTTATTTGATAGTTTGGAATTTTGGATTGTCTTTACTCTTAGTGGAGCAATAATTAACACTATGAATATGTGGATGTTAGTTTTATATATATGTCATGGAACATTTTTTGTTTCTTAAAGATTATAAAAAAAAGTAGGCATTTTGTTTCTTAAAAGACCAAGTGAAATGGAATCTGGGTCAAACATATTTCGTAAATGAGATTTGCCCCATTACTAAGATAATCAAGCCTAGCTGGGAACTTTCTGGGGTTTTTTTTTGTGCAACTTCTCATAAATCACACTGTTTGCATTGTATTTTAAATGATTAAGTGCCAAAAGCTGTAAATAACAAAGTACATGTAATTAATTATCACAGAAGAGATAATTATTTTTGAAAAATGTAATTGACATGACATGATAAATGCTCATAAGATTTTCAGTCATGATGAATCTTGTAAATTTTCTGTGAATTTTGTGGTGGTTTTTCTGTAATCATTTTGGCAGATGATGTTGACTTGAGTATACTTTTAAGAAAAAAAAATAAAATCTTAAATCATTCATTAAGTTTTCTTGCAGTTCCTGTCTGACTTTATCCACTAATTTTGAATCAATGTATAGTACAACAATATTTATTATTTAGACATAACAGCTTTAGCAACTGTGGCAAAGTCACAGAAGAATTGATCTTAAGGATTCGTCTCTAAACAGCATGCTTAACACTACTTCCAATTACATCTACTGATCCCTTGCCATGAGCTGTGGCAAAGAAGCTCCAGTCAACAATCTGCAAATCTTTATGTAATATGGGATGAGCAAGAGTGGACAAATTAAAACAGTTCTCGAACAGTCCACTATCACCTTCAGAATTATGGATGCTAATCTCTGAGCCTACAGTGTGATTGAGGATGGCTCTATTAAAAGCTAGGACAGCAAACTAATCAAGTCAAAGCTCAGCACTGATCACAGCATAAGACTTGCATCCTGATTTAGAATTAATCACTGAAGTGAAAATAGTTCTTTCTTGAATCCAGTGAGCTGACATGATCTCACTCTTCTGTTTCAGTGCAAAGTTTCCTGAGAAGTCTTCTTGCAGGATTATTTTGTCATCTTGAAGAATTTGCATACAGTGTCTTTTTGGGGGGAGCTGTGTTTTTGCAGTGAAGCTTTGCTTTCTAAGAATATACATTTGCCTTGAAAATTCAGTTCTAGCAGCAGCATATGACATTTCAGCTTTAACTTTTTGCTTTATTTCATTCCATTTAAGGAAGGTGCAAAATTTGTCCACATCTTCAATATTTGGCAAGACATTTGGAATAACGTTTTGATCAAGATCATTGCATTCTTTACAGTTGTCAAGATTACAATGAATATTTTGTGGATCAAAAAGAGTCTTTCTTAAAGATTTGGTAAAACTCCGATACAGCATCGGTAATTAATAACTTGTAAAGACACCCCAAAAAGCTGTAGTTAACATAATTTCAAGTTTATTTAAAAAACAACAACACAACATTCTACTCTAAACTCTTCTGAGATGGTGGCAACCACCGGCACCCTGTCTAATCACAGATAGTTATCGACAAGTACAACTTCCTTTCTGAAATATGTCTGTGCGCTGAAACTGGTTACGATAGGCAAATTCTTGCAGATATGACGGAAACAATGCACGACTAGTTCCAAATTGTCTTCTCAACTTGCGCTTCGTTCTCATCCACATGTTTTCGATGTTCTGGGTATGCACTTCCCTGTCATCAGGATCCACGAAATTACGTTCGTGAACAACAGAATGCTTGTATATTCCGTGTCTGATTTGATCTACGTGTGTGTATGCAGCCCAGCCATCGGAAACGATGTGTGTCCCTGGCAAGATGTGAGCTTCTATACAGGCTTGTAGTGTGTCAGCGCATCTGTCTGGCACTTCCAACAAGAAACACTTGCCACTTCCGCGCTCGATCCCACCAAAGACCCAGTGGCCATCCCGCCACTAACCAAGATGATATTTCCTGTGGAAATATTTCGTTCATCTCTCTCCAAATTGTGGATTTAAATTACTTAAATTTCTTTTAATAAAGAAAACAATTGTAAATATACGTAGAAATTTCCTGTTGTCTGCTAAAGTATTTCCGGTATGGTAGTGGGTGCCGTCTATCTAAGAATGTAATTACCAATGCTATATCAGGTTTAATTTTCTTTAGCCCTGAGCAAAGCAATTCAAAATTTCCATGGTTTTTGCAACAACACACTGTTTGATCCTTATAGTTATAGTTATAATAATATGAGCAGGACAAATAGTGGCAAAAGTAGATTTTCTGATTGGGTTCTCTTTTTTAAATTCTTGAAATGCTCCAAATATTGCACTGAGCATGATCTTTTTTTTTGAGCTTTAACCTTCTTACCATCTTTAAGTTTAACTGTGGTAGTCTTTACATCCAGGAATTTGCCAAGAGAGATGTGATTACTGTTGTAAAAGTCTGCAACTGTTGTGTAGAAGAGAAGGAACCTTTTCAATTTTTACTTTTTCAGTAGGCTTGGTCCCAAATTGGGCCACAAGAGCTCTTTCAATCGCATTTTTTCCCCCTTCTAAAAGTTCTATACTGAGAGGTCTTAGCTTTGTGTATAGCTATAACCAAAAGACTGTCTTGAACCAGAGGCCTTGCTGGGAGTGCTGGGTAAGGTGATTCCGGGTCTTGTTTGAGTTTTTGTCTGAGCTGGAATTTCCTTAGTGTGCTACGACTACTCTCTTCTCTTGTGTATGCCATTTAGCTCTGCATTTCTTTTGCTGCTTTTTTGTTTTTTCCTCTTAGTTTATTTTTCTCCTGACATTCTTTGCCTGTTCGCTCAGCTGCTTGTATTTGGAGACATTGCTGTGTTGTCAGACAAATACTGAAATAGAAAAGAATGTTCAGTATATCAAGAAGTATAATCTCTAAATAATACATGAACAAACTTAAGACACAGTATGACAGATTTTAATACTGTTAGCCAAGAAACTAAGTATGTTAAATACTGATTCAGTGATTGAGTGATTCCACTGAAATTACTGCCACGTCAGTTACAGAAAAATGTCTCATTAGTTACATTCATAAATATATAACATAATATTATTATAATTAATAAACTCCTACTACTTTATATATAAATTTTGAAAGTAAAACAAAGATAATGTACATTTGTATCAATTTCAATTTTCATCATATCTGTGCAAGAGTTTCATCAACAAACTTATCCTTTGGTGATGTAGCATCCCATCTGGGGGCAATGTAATTTTTAAAAGTATCATTTATATTCATAATGTCATGCTAATAATTAAGTTGTAGTTCAAATATAGTCAAAATGTAACTAACTGGAATAATTTTCAGAGCATAAAATGCAATGCTGAGCAGTAACTGCCATAAATTCAAAACCACCAGAAGAAACTTACCTTTCCTAATGTACCTTGGAAACAAGATGGCTGCCAGCCATGGGACAACACTCATGATCAAAATTCACTTTGGATCTAATAGATTAGACATTTCTATTTCTACTTGATAGAAATTTAGTGCCTAATCAAGTATGAATTTTTGTGAAATGTGGCATTTTTTTAAAGATTTGCCCACTAAAGTTTATTTTGAATGGGACTTTGTGAAACTATACTAATTACTATTAAAATAGTGTACATTGTTGTGCTGTATTGCGATGTTTCAGGACAGCCTCAAATTACATTATTATTTACATTTCAAGATGATATGGAAAGTGATGTATTTATTTTATTTTTCTTCTTAAAATTAGATTAACTTTCAACACTAACTTCACCTGCAGAACAAAATATTACCTGTATCATTTGCAGAACGTGATTTTCCTCTCAATCATTATTTGAAACTAAATGTTTGTATGGCATCATATACTTTTATAATTAAATAAGCTTCTGGGATTTTGTGCAAATAATAATTTGAAAGCAAATCAAGTTGGGCACATTTATTATTAATCTTTGTTAATTTATTTATTTAACTTTTGCACTTTGTTGTTTACATTTATATCTGTCTTGAGAGCACTCTTCCAAGCTATGGGGATGAAATGATTATGTTTATAAATAATTATTGAAACCACGTTAGGTATTGCCCCAAAACAATTTGGAAGGAATTTTTATGACCCGAAGTTTTAAGACCTTTATTGTGTGTTCAGCAGTAAAGTAAAAGAAATAATGTGTACATGTATATTTCAGACTGTTAAGTGGTTATTAGCAACTTCGTTTACTTTAGTGTTAAAATTTATTTTTGCTTTTTTGAAGGCTAAAACTAAAAATTGTATTTTATGGATGTGTGTGTATGTCCTAGTTTAAATTCCCACATGCTGATATAATATGAAAGGGGTCATTTGTTTGTCCTAGACTGCACTAAAAGGAAAGCATCTGTTTAATAAACTTTAAATAGTATAATGTACTTAGTATAGTATACTATTAGTGGTGCTTTGCCAACCAAAGGAGTATTGTTTTTATATATCCCACAAGTACAAAGGAAATAGTCAACTATTTGTCTCCATTAAAGTTTATCACAGTTTATGTAATGCGAATCAGTGATATATACTGATACAGTAGTGTTGAATATTAGTGAACTATCACATTTACTGATTTAGGCCTTGTAAATAAATTTATTACTAAGCATTAAAGTATTTAAACTTATACACCACTACTGAAGATTAACAGATGAATACATTGACGTAAATAATATTTACTTTTTGTTGTTTATGTACTAATAAAACAGTCTTTCTCAACCATTTTACCCTTTAGGAATCCTTCAAATAATTTCAGGTCTTGGGGAACCCCTGCATAAAAATTAAAAAATCTGCAGTGCTTATTGTTTCCCGATCACAATCTCTTGGGGAATCAATAGCAACCTCTTGAGAAACACTGCAGTAGACTGTAGCCCTCATTCTTATTTGTCATGTTTGACAATCCGAGAGTGTGTGTGTGGGGGGGGAGATATTATAAGTAAGTTTGCTTGTTATATGAAAACAAAGTAATAAAATAGGATTTTATTAGTGTACATTAGGGCGACAGCAGCCACCGAATCTCATGAATTGTCACTTGTGTGTGTGAAATTTATTTTCATATTGTTGGTAGATATATAATGGCCAGTGTGAACTGCCTCCCTTGAAAGTAGAGGAATGAATGCTGCAGTCACTCATTCTCACTAAGACCAGTTAGCCTGCTTGCTTAGAAAGTGGTTGATTCTCTACGACATGTAACAACCCGAGTCTTGATATATGTGCTCACAAGAACTAATTAATGTCCTTGCTTTAAAAATGAGTTGTGCTACATAAACCTCAGTTGAGGTTAAATGAAAGTGCATTAATTTAAAAAGCATGACTGCTCTTTTACTAATAAAATTAATATAGAACCTTGCAATTACATATGCATACTAAGATCGGTATATATACTACAGCAAAATGATTTCAGGCATTAAATATACACTAATACAGGGTGGTGATGTTGCCTTCAATAGTAGATTAATAACATGTTTATCTGAAGGAGAATACTTTGCTGGCATTGTACACGTCTCATAATAATACTCAGTGGTTGATCCATGTAAAACTGCTTATGCACTTGCTGTTTGGCAAAATTGATATATATATAGTAATATACACACAAACAGTAAACAACATTTGCTTGCATTCTTTAGTTTGCTGAACTTTGGCTGTGGATTATCCTATAAGAAGAATATTGCAATTATTTCACTTGAAAGTATGCAGGAGAAAGGACCATCAAAAAAAGTTGATTGCTATTGAAGCAAATACTGTCAAAACAGCCAAGGTGCAGACAGTTGAGAGATCATGATGCATGAGAAAGTTAACCAAATATACACATTAATTTGAGTTATAATCCAAAGGCATAAAACACATAGTATAAAACTTGCTTTTTTCTGTTGTGAGGTAGTGATCTTCGTAAGAGTAAAAGAAACGATGTCTTACAAGAATCTGGAGAAAGACAGGCCTGGAAAAATCTTCATTGGTGGTCTAGCTGAGGAGATAGATGAAAAGAATCTGGAAAAAGAATTTTCAAAATATGGAAGAATCACAGAGGGTAAGCATAGTGACATACTTAAATGATTAATTCATATATTGCTTTAAAAAAGAAAAATAATCTAGATTGACTTGACTATACTTGGGAAGAAATTACATAAAAGGGGAAAGAAATTAATTTTAAATTTAATGTCAGTGACCAAGATTATTTAGCAAGAACAATTACCCTTTGGTTTTATTATAGTTTACATTATTAAGAGAAAATATCTTCGAATAAGTGATGTAACTTTTGTTACAATTCTAAGACAGAAATTTCTAAGTTACTGAATGAGTTGCTATAACCAGAAATGTTTCAAGAAAATATATCTCTTTTTTCTTAAGGTTAAAGGTGTCTGAAAATTGATGTGAAATAAAGTAAGAGGTCACGCTAACATCGGAGAAAATGCTTATATAAAAACAGTGTAACATGAAAAGTGCATGTTTGACAAAATTTTCTATATATCTAAATTGCATTGCTACTACTAGTACTGTAGTAGTAATATTATGTCTTGAAGTGGAGCCTAAGTTAACATATAAAAATAATTGTGATCAGACTGCCATTACACGATTTTTAAATTAAAGCACTAAATCGAGCAAGAACAACACCGTATCATATCCTATGAAGTCAGTGGTATAATGCATACCAACTGGTTTTATTAATGATTCACAACACATGAAAATAAAGAAAGCCAAATGAATGGCAAGCAGCAGCAAACTCATCTAAGTAAATACAAATGGCATATTCTTTGTCTTTAAAAGATTATTTTTTTTTAAAACAGAAAAGAATGCTTTCTAAATATTTTAAACAATAATTTTTTTCTCATGTAAAACTGATAATGTTGGCCCTCCTTGGTCATTGTAAAAAAAAGTAAAATCTAGGTTTACATTACATTTTAAAAATAATCAGTGATTTAATGACTGAATAAACTGAAAAAACTGATGCAATGCAAGCAGTGAAGTAAAAGTCATTCATTTATAGATACTATAGACCAGTCTGAATGAAATAGATATAACTGAAAATGAACAATAGAAAAAAGAAAGATGGATGTAAAAAAAAAATTAGAGTTTTAAATAAAAAAAATGTTAAAATACAAAATGAGTAAGCTTATGATAACAAAAGTTGTGTATATTATTATTATTTAAGAAAACTCATTTTAGAGTGCAGTTGAGATTTTCGGCAATTCTTAGTTATAGATTTAAAAAAAAATATAGTCTGAAATAATTTGTAATTATGGAAACAAAATATCTGCTGTTTTGTGATTTTTTTGTTGTTGCACATATTCTTTACTGTGTTTAGTCTGTAAGTTAGGACATTATCTGTCCATTTTACAATTTCTATGTTATTTATATAATGGTGCTGAGAAAATGAAATTGTTTTGTTAATCTAGTTATTTTAAAATTCTATATTAGATTTATTTCACAAGTATTAATACTTAAAGGTATATTTAGTCACTGATCACAAATTAAAACAAAACTCTTCAGGAGTTGTTCATTTTATTACTACTTAGTACTTGTGCTACTTTTAAAGTTAACCTTATAACAAGTCCAGCTCAGAGCTTTCTGTGGGATCCTGCGACTGTGTAGAACAAAGAGAGATCTTTAGTTTTATAGTTGTATGCAAAATTGAAATTCTGTTTCATAGTTTAGCTACCTTAATTAAATTATGGCATTTTATTATTAGAACACAGTTTATGCTTAAATATTAGACTTTAAATTGTGATTAGCTTTCATAAGGTGCTGATAACATTTCTCAAAATATCTTATTCTTGAACCAAATACCTAATCTTTGGCAGGAAGAATGTCTCATCATAGTACAGGTAAATTAATTTATCCAAACACTGATGTCGCTAAGCGCAGTTCTTCTGCATAAGTCGTGAAAACTGTTTAAATACAGCTTTCTGTGACTTTTGTGACTTGTCTGCTTCAGCATCTTGAACTTTTCTGTCCTCTCCCAGTTCTGGTGATCAGAGACAAAGTTAGGCAGCTTTCGCGAGGATTTGGTTTTGTAACGTATGAAAATCCAATAGATGCAGAGGATGCCATAAAGAACATGGATGGAAAGGTAAGGGTTACTTGTAAATCGTTTGAAGCATACAAAAGTTTTTGTAGTTGCCCATTTCCATTGATCTGGTTACAAATTTCTGCTTAGTCCTTGATTATGACTTATTACTTAAATGCTGGCTGTGATACTTAAGCCTTGAGCATTTAGCAAAATAATTTGTTGATCTTAATATTTATGGTTTTGCTTCTTGGCTCATGACAAACTTGAGTGGGGAAACAAACCCCACAATCTTCAGTATTTACATACATTATCTGAATTTTTTTTTTATAAAATAAGTCGTTCATTACTTATTTTTTTGGCATCCACATATGTGGCCACAAGTTGATCAATCTTAGTAGGTAGAACCAGCCTCTATATGGCGATAGCGGACAACTACTAAATTCCGAAAAATTTACCATTTTGTCAGAAGCGCTGTGTTTATGTTCCGTATTTATCACGCTTGTGAAATAGTTTGTTGAATAAAACTATCTTTCAACTTTTCATTAATGTATTTTTTATTTGTGAGAGAGTGAGTGGAAGCGTGTACGATCGCATTAAATTAGGTACGGTTGGCGTGTTTCAATGGCCGTGGCAAAAATCTTGATCTCCGGTTTTACCATCGTGTTTTGATATACCTTGCAAATACTAAAACGGGTTCCGCTACGATCGTCCTATCAGAATGTATCTTATATCAAACTAAAGAAAAATGAATGTAGAATACAACCGTGTTAGTTTCGAATCTGTATTTTTATTTTTATTGTATGTAAAAGTTGATTGAAAAAAGCCCTATTTTTCAATTACGTTTTTGCACGGTTATTTCTGAAAATATAGATTTTTTTCTTATATCAGAAGAAAGTAGAAAATCTCCTCTTTAAAATGGTATATAGCATGACAAAGTGGCATTTTCGTAGCGGAACCCGTAGAGCGGGAAAGTGTGCAACCCAAGCGTGCGCGAAGTAAACATAGGCCTAACATAAACGAAGCGCGTGATCGCCATGGCGTTGTCGGCTGTGCTTGTTTCTCTGCTGCGAAAGTAATTCACTAAGTTTAATTAACTATAACTCTTGCAGTTGTAAAAAGATTTTAATTAATTATCTGGATAATCTTTTAAGGCTATCTGACGGAAATAAAGATCGTATATGTACAGTCGGCAATGCGTTCGAGATCGTCATGGACGTGAGCGAGAGTCGACAAATATAGGCCTTCTTAGTTCTAAACAGTCGTTATTTATCATTTCTGCTGTACATTTTATTAACAATATTTGATAATATATGTCAGACAATGATCACACGTTGATCCTAGATCGTTTTTCCCCACTGGTTTATTAACGGAAATAAAGATCGTATTTGTACAGACGGCAAAGCGTTTGAGATCGTCATGGACGTGAGCGAGAGTAGACAAGTATAGGCCTTAGTTCTAAACAGTCGTTATTTATAAATTCTGCTGTAAATTTTATTAACAATGTTTGATAATATCTGTCAGACAATGATCACACATTAATCCTAGATAGTTTTCCCCACTGGTTTATTAACTAAGTTATGATGGATCACGAATGACAGCCATTTAAATTAATTAATCATAACGGGTAGCGCCAATAGCAACAGCCTTAAATACGCATTAATTATTTAGTTTTTGTGAGGCTATACCCCATCATTGTATCTTTTAAGAGTTGGTAATAGGTTAAATTATTGTTAGGGTTCATTTTACTTGTAAAAATTGGCCAAGACTTTGAGGGACCATGTTTCAGAATATATAATACTATTGTTTTTATTTCAACTTGCCACTAAGTTTCAATTAGCCATCTACCCTTATTTTTAAATAATCATAAATTTTAAAACATAAGACATCAATAAGTGCATTTTAACTACAAATGTCGGCTATTTTTAAGTTGTTATTTCATTATAATTACTTAAACACAAGTCAAATGGAACTCAAAATAAGCAAAAATGCATTAATATGGTTCATTTTCAGTGTTGGCTCAAAGTGCCATTGCTCAATTTGTGTTTTTTCTCATTTTTGAGAATCAATAACTCAAAAATTAAGAAAGCTATTGCCTCAGAATAAATCAGGCTTCATGTCAGCATTGGATACATGAGGTATGCAAAAATTTAGCTCTGTTGGATGATCAATTTTTACTTTAGGGTGATGCAAAAATGGTAAATTGTAAAATATGCGTAAAAAGCATTTTTCCCCCATTTTTGAAAATTGCGTAAAAAAAAAAGTAAGAAAGATTATGCAACCATTTTTTGTAAACTGACTTCTTTCACCATGACTGTTATATGGTGTAAATTTCATTCATTTCCAAAAACTTTGAAAAAATAGCTGGTTCTACCTAATCTTAGAAATGTCTTGTACAATTCATACATTTAACATTAAATGAGTAGCAGACTGAGGAATGGAATAAATGATAAACTAGAGGCCATTTTATGAATGTGGACCTACCTAGAAGTATAGATTCATTTTAATTGTGATAAAATCCTCTAAACTGTGGTGTTATTGTCAGATATTCAGTTACTGATTGGTCTGTCTTGTTAATAGGAATTATAAAGTAGACTTCCATTCTCTTGAAACTGATTTGGTTACAGATATTTTATGACTTGTGGTAAATGCATTGAAATGTAATATGTGCATGGTTGTTAACCATCACAAATGTTAAATACTTACATGCTTATTGTTCTGTGTTTGTGCCATTTTTCCCCTAAGATTGATAAATGCATTGTTACGGCTACCCTCTGTTTTCTTGCGAAAGTGGGGGTGAGTGACTTGTCACATCAACTTAGGATCTTATGTAGGTGGAATCCCACAAAGAGACAACAATGATATTTGCCCATGTAGAGCGTTTTTATTCTGAGTGCAGATTATGTTTGTTGATAAGTGTGTGCGTGCAAGTGTGCGAATGGGATTGTTCGAGTGTAGATGGTACAGACAGTACAACATGAAAGACAAAGTCAGGACAGAACCACACTTGCTCTCACTCTCTCTTTCTTTCTCAAAACAGAGTCCTCAAGCTTTACATTTTGAGAATGAAAATGTATATTTATTTTTTCTCTTGCATGCGGTGGTTAGTCACTCACTTCAAGGACATTCACAAACATTCACTCTGGGGTGGGAAATGATGATGAATGAAAATTTTAAAAAAAGAAATAAACAATGCATCTAAATTCCACAACAGAGCAGTAGTTTCCACTATCAGTTTATATGATTTACAACACATTCAGGCTAATAAATAAAATAATTGTCACCTATACCAATCTCAAGGAAGGAAAGAACTACATATATAAACACATCTCTTTTAATAAATTAGATTTAATCATTTGTACACATTATGTAATACAAAATTTCAGTTAGTATATGTATTGTGGTTGTGTGTATTGTCTGTATTTTCATAATAACTGCAATAAAATATGTATCCTGGAATATGATAATACATGTATTACAACACTTTATCAACAATGAATGCTTAATGCACCAAAAAGCATTCACCTATGTCCAGTGAAGTTACTGATATATGTTTCATTCATCAAAAAATATTTTTAAAATATATGTTGTTAAAATAAGATCTTTTTAAATTACTTATTCATTTGACAATTCTAACAGTTTTATGTTATTTTAACATTGAAGTCAATATGGTAAGCACAAAAAAAAATTACTTTCTTGTGATACAAGGAAGTTTTTAAATAAATTGCTGTTACCATGCCCTGATTTCTAAAACTTATTAAAAGGCTAACATAATTAAGTAGCAAAAATATATATGTACATTGACAATAAATTAGCATTACAGGCAATAAACCTGAAATGTATTATATGTTGATATTGAGTGTTGAATGTCACACCAAGCAAACAATTTCTGTCCTCTTCAAAACAGTCTTTCACATGCATTACATTTGTGCTAATTTTGTCCCACCCTCACCCCAACACTGTGAATCCTCCATTTGTCTGATTAATTCAGATGTGACAAGTCTTTAATTAAATCTTGAGTTTTTTCTTTCTAAATTCTTAGAATAAAATGTATGAATTATAACTCTAGCAATATCATTAAAATGTAAAAAGTCTTCCACCATTTATTTCCCACATCCATCATATTCATATTTAAGAAGCTCCAAGTGGCACTGAGAACAAGATTCATGAACTCAATTGGTTTCCTTTCCCAGGTTTGTCAAAATTCCCATTGCTGTCTACATAGTGCATTCCATATCTGGAAAACTATGTGATAACATTCATACCATAGCAAAGTACTTATTAATATAAGCAATAACAATACTGCATATTTTTGTCATTTATAGTATTTTGCCCTTATTCTATTTGTTGTGCTTTTTGATTAATCTGTTGTAACATTCACTGTTGCAAGATAAAAATTAAAATGTTCATTAGCCAGTTTTGACAGTTTTTTTATGTCTCCCTGTGAAAACTTCACTGAAGGGGAGCGCATATACACTAAAAGAAAAGCATTCACAGTAGTCTGTTTAAGAAATATAATAAAACTTTTAGAATGTCTCTTCAGTGTTCACATTTATCTCTCAACAGAAATGCTATGTTCTGTGTAATTTTTTGTTCCAAATGTAAAAAAATGTAAACGGGAATTTTTTTTTAGGTGTACCAACTCTCTTGTCTGCTTCTAGAAAGTGCATAGGCCTTGAATATTTTACAACATAAAAGAATGCACTTCCTACCGTTAACTATACATTTTTTGAAAGGATAATTTTCATCTTAATAAAGGCATCAAGGTTTGTGTTGTGTAATTGTGAATCCAACAAGTGATAATTGTATCTGAAACTCAGAATATTTGTGAAGGGAATAAGAGCCACTTAGGTATCTTAGTTTTGTTTTAATTTTACTAATATTAATTGCATTGTTTGAAACCACCCTAAACAAAATAATTGATTTTTTTTAAAAAAACAAAAAAACTGGCAGTCAATTTAACTAACATTTCATTTTAGACGAGACAAGACTATAGAATTAGAATAACAATAGTACTTATACATCTAAAGTATGCCATGCACATATTTGGTGGTGTTAGCTGCATATGTACCAAGAAACTCATCAATTTTCGGATCAGTCCAGATTTAGAAGAGAGTGTGTCGGCAGCAAGCTCCGTCAGGCACTATGTGGCCAATACATTGTATGTATCTTGTGTTGTGAGTTTCTGAAACTTTGTTTTAGGTTCATTCTTTTTCTTTTTGTGTTTGTTTAAAATCTTCAGTTTCCTTTATTCGTCTCCCACTTCTATAGCTAGTTTTTTTTTTTTTTTAATAAATGTCTAAATAATTATAATTGACATATTAAGTGACACTGAAGCAGTTATTAGTTATATATATATATATATATATATATATATATATATATATATATATAAATGCTGAAACCAATTGCATGGAACAATCATTGCCCAGCAAATTGCAGCAAATAGGTGAATCAGCAGGAACAGACAAATCTATAGGGTTGGGGTGGTGGGTGGAATATGTGCCATTCCTGTTGATAAGTGGCAACTCTGTATTAGTTGTATTAGTTGGCATGCTGAAAGTCTATAGATTATATTTGAGATTATTTATTATGTCTTTATTTCAGTTTGGTTTTCAATGTATTAGTATAAAAATACTGCAATTCTCAGGAAGTGAAATTACTATTATAAAGAGCTGCAATAAAACTTGTTCATTTAATAATACTGTGTCATTATTTTATATTTACAGAATAATCTCTATCTATCCCTTAGTCTTGTCGGCTGTTGGAGCACCACTGATGACCTGACAACCAGTTTCCTCCATTCCATTCTGTTTGTTCTCTGCTAATCTTACTGTATTGCTCAGTTTCAGTCCTGTCCACCCTGAGATGTTATCCTCCCATCTTTTCCTCTGTCTTCCTCTCCTTTGTCCTCCTTGCACAGTACCATGAATGATTGCCTTGCCCATACCATTTCATTTTGGCTTTTTTCACAATGGCCAATAGCTTTTCATAGGGCCAATGGCTTTCCTAATTCTGTTTCCCATTTCCTCATTTGTGTCATGATCTCTATACAAAATGCCAAGCAACTTTCGAAAGCATCTCATTTTAGTAGTTTGTATCCTCCTTTCGAGATCCACTGTAAGGGTCCATGACTCAACAGGTATATAAAAACACAGATACAACCAAGGACTATTTAATAGCTTTCAATGTAGACTTTGCACATATTTTCATGCACATTTATATATTTTTCCAGAAATATTTCAAAAATAACATTTGTTAACAAATTTTAATTTGCTTATATTTACAGATATGATCTCATAGTATGTTATTTAACTGAATTGATGAATAAATATGTAGTTTCTACTGAAATGATTTAAAATTTTAATGTTCGTATTTTATTTTTATGTGTCATTTAATAGGAAATACAAGGGAAGAAACTACATGTAGAAGACGCAGTGCGGGGTGGCACCATGTCTCATGATTCATCAAACCGCTTTGGTCGCGATGGTGGTTTTAATAGAGATGGCTTTAGCCGTGGCCGACCAGGAAGAGGAGGTCCACCAAGAGGTCGTGGCGGTCCTTTAGGAAGGGGTGGCAGAGGTGGTTTCCCTCCAAGAGATGGCCCTCCGAGAGGTGGATCTGGCTATGGTGGCAGAGGTGGAAGCTTCAGCCGTGGTAGTGGACGTGGTGGCAGTCTGTTGTCTAGATTTGAGTGAGTTGGTTTTTATTTACTCCACTGAGTTCTTACATGCATATATTTTCATAACCTTTAGCATGCTGTGCAGCATTCTTACCAGAAATTCAGACTTACAGCACTTTGGATATAATATTCTAATTCCAGAATGGAACTTTTTTTTCATGTTCCTAGTATTTTTAATTTTGCTTTTCATTCATTTTAGAAAAAAATTTTTTTTGCATAGTTTGTTTGTTTTGTATGTTTACATTCTCACACAAAAAAAAATGGTTGACAATCATTTGTTGCAGAAATTAATCTTGGTTTCTGTATCAAAAGATGACTTAGGAGGAATTCTAAAAGCAAATAATTATCAAAATCGACTGTTGTGAGGAATCACCTATATGTAGTATAATTAATAATGTTGGTTTTTGGATATCTGACAAATCTACGAGAAAACCTGAGACAGTTTATGATCTTCAAAGATCTTATGACAGTCCTGGATTTTAGGTTTTTATCACCAGGCGTTTCATTTGAGTTTCTTCCCTGCAAAATTAGATAATATTTTATTATTTAATTTTCTAAATTCTAATCCCATAATGAATATACATTTGATGCACTTTTATGACCAGAACAAACTGATAAATGAAATAAAAAAATGAGAGATCCTGCACACATGCACTAAGTTTTCATTTGGGAAATACTTCTTTTTAAATAAAAGCATTTTAGCAGATTTGATATTTTTAAATATTGGAATATGTTCTTTTAATATTTTATAATAAAATTATCTACAACATTTTATTTGTCTTTATACTGATCTCTGATTTTCCAACATGCATCAAGTACAGTTAGTTTAATAGTTATAATAAATTATATATGTAAATCATTTCTGATATTATTTTTCATTGACAATAATTGTAACTGGTTTCATTGTTTGTGTTGTAATTTAAAACTTTCCTTTATATTCACAGTGTGCAAATTTTGTTCTTTTTATTATACGGCAGACTTTAAAAATAGTTGTCTTCCGTATCATTAGCCATTCTTCTATATTGCAGAGATAAGAGCTCATATTAGTATGAAATTACCAACTTATTGCAGAAATTGCATTGTGCACATTTATATATACTTAAGAGTAACCTACACTTAAAATGCAAAACTATATTTATCTAATCATATATGGGCAGGTTGTAGGCACAGAATTGATCATGTTATTTATATTTCTACATTACAGTACAATGTAGGGCTCCGATCGATCAGTCAGTCTCACGAGAATCGTCGTCAGTGTTAATTCTCGTAAAAGATCGCATGCGCCTCACAATCATGCACAAATATGGTTGAACTTGACACTAACATTAAACATAAAACATCCTCTGCCAAATACGCCAAGCACGCTCCATTACTGGCAGTTGATCATTGCCATTGACATCCAAAGCCATTGCTCCCACGCACAGTCCTCAGTGCTGTAACGCTGTGAATGCACCTCAGCCCTGGTGCAGTAATTCAATGCCGTCAAATTGTTCATGAGAACTTAGGAAATTTGTGAATTAGGACAGCAGCAGCATAGCTAGATAATAAATGCATGCATGTATATTTTAAATACCGTTAAAATGGATGACAGCTACAGTTGCGTACTGCTTGCAAAGGCAAAAAATGCTAGTCTGTGGAAACATTTTGGTTTTAAATCAAATGATGGTCGAATGCCAATAGGGGAGTACATAAACAAAGTGTACTGCACTGTTATGGATTGTAAGCACCCCGAGATTGCTTATAATAGAAATACAACAAATAAGTCTCGTCATTTGTCACAGTATCATCCCGTTGAGATTGCTGTTTATATTGGAATTGCACCAACGCAATAGCTTCCAATCATAGCATATGTTGGCAAAAAGATGTGTTTAACTGACAATAAAGCCAAAGAAATAACAGTGAGGATTGTTGTTTATATTATTGAAGATTATTATCAATGGCAATGGTAAAAGGAAGAAGATTTATTAAACTGATATCAACTGTTTCACAGAACTATCTGCTGGCAACAGCTGATTATATGCAGCAGGTGAAAAACCGTTACTGTTGCTGTACTGTTGTGAGTAGGGAATGTGGATAGGACTGACCAGATCGCACAGTGGGCCAACTTCATTGAGAAATCGCGAGAATCGTAGTGACTCATGACCACGAGAATTGATTAGTAAAACTGACAGCGATCGGAACCCTAGTACAGTGGTATCTCGCATAACGAACACTATTCATTCCAGCAGTACGTTAGTTATGCGAGATGTTTGTTATGCAAAACATGATATCCCATAGACTTCTACAGGAAATTGTGCAATCCGTTCCACATCGCTGCAAAAAAATCAAAGAAATTAGGGGAAAATGAAGGCAGGGCAGTGTTCAGGGGTGAAAACACTAATAAAGACACTCACTAAAGCAGGGTATGTTGTTAGGTGTTGATAGGAAAGATGTTAGGCATTTATGAGGTGAAATGGAGGTGGGATAAGGAGGATACACACACTTATGTACAGTTCACACACACAAGAATGTTTGCTTCACTCAATGAAAAGTTATCCTGCAACGACGAGAATAAGACCTTGAATTCTATAACCACCATCCAGTAAAAACACAGATGGCCAAATCACATCAAAGTAAGCAAACGGACAATCAACTGGGGACAAACACACCCTGCCTTCATCTGAGCCACTCGAGACACGACTTGCCGGATTCGGCCATTTTTTCACTGGAAATGTGATGTTTTCATGATGTACGTACGGTTCGTTATGTGAAACAAGTTCGTTCTGCTGATCGTTCATTCTGCAGGGTGTTCGTTATGCGAGGTACCACTATAGACTCTTGCTAATCTGGCCATTTCTTGCACAGAGGGATTCCGGAGTAGTGAGAGAGCTGGATTACTGAGACTGCATAAAAAATTTTAGTTTAATTCTTTATTAAATTTAATGTTACAAGTTCACAATATATATTGTATTTTTTTTTAAAAAAAACAAATAATAGACAAACATGATAATGCTACAGTGAAATGATCTTTACATATCAGTACATTATAGGATGTTTACAGTAAAAGAAATGTACAATTGTAATCTTTCATTTTCTTCTCAGTATGGTCACTTTGAAAACGTCACATATTTTGTCTACTTTAATGAAATTGCTCATTGATGGCATGCTTTGTCGTATGATCACTTTACTAGCATAACATCAGTACTCACATGTCATGGTTGTTGCATAGATGTTGGCAGCTTTGACGCCAGCAGTGTGAGAGATCTTTATGCTCTCTTCGTTTGTGGTGTCATCTTTCTCATCAATTTAATCTTTTTCTTTCTGCAAACTTTTGATGATTGTTTCATCTATTAAAGCCGTGTCTATGCCACAATTTTCCTTATTCTGCCAGGCACTTAGTAGTGTCCTCTTATCAACTTCTCCTTCTGGAAGCTTGTGGAATGTCAACAAACACATCTTCTGGAAATGACAATACTGAATTAACTGGCTCATTACTGACACTTGCTGACTCCAACATAGTGTTAATCGAAGGCCACACTTCAGTATGGTAGTGCTCTCCACAGTGTCCCATGCTTCTGTTGTTTGGAAAACATTATGCATGTTGACAGCTTTCTATGCCTTCAGCATAGCCTCAGTGGAATCGTTTTCACATTAATCCAACAGGGAGTTAAGAAATGCATGTGTGTAGCAGTGCTTAATTAATTCTAAAATGACCTGATCCATAGGTTGGATCAGAGCTGTCACATTGGATAGAAGAAAGACAGTTCATATGTCTCCTGACTTCAGGAATATCGGAGGAGTGACTGAGAGCGTTATCAGTTAGGAGGATGGCTTTTAATGGAAATTTATTGTTCTTCAGTTCTTCCTTCACAGCTAATACAAATTTATCATAGAACCACTGAGAGAAAATTTCTGAATCAATCCACGCTTTCTTTTGAGCATGATGATCACATCTCGCTCTGTTGAAAATATTGTGGCCATTGGGCTTTTCCAATCACCAGGAGTGGAAGTTTATGACTCCCATAGACTTTACAACATGCCATCCTTTTCTTTCTTAGCAGCAGGGTGTTTTTTGAAGGGAGCAGTTTTATAAAGAGACTGGTCTCATCGGCATTGTACACTGCAGGAGTTAGTTCTTCCTTTGTAATCTTAAAAAGCTGCTTTTTAAAATCTTTCTCACCTTTTTCATTTGCCGAATGACTTTCCATGCTGACTGTAGGCTGCCGCATATGATGTCTTTTCTTCCAGCTGCTTGCTATAAACTGTTCACTGCCACCACGTCCTTCGTTAAAAACCACTGCCTTTTCTTTAATTATCAGGCTACTGACAGTAGGTAGTCCCATCGTCATTGTTTTACAGGGAACAAATGTACTTTCACAGAGCAAAGTTACTAAACTTTACCTCACAGCAGTTTTCTTCACATTGAACCTGAACTAAAAATAAAGAGCCATATTTCATTTTTTAAAGTAAAGTCCACATCATATTATTAAATATATGTATATCTTCGTGAAGGAACAAATAGAAATCTCCGTAGCAATTGGCTATTCCAAACTTTCTGACAGAAAATGTTATTTTTAAACATAGTCTTTTGTTGTTAATAAGCCAAAATTCTTAAAAATATTTATATTAGAAAATGGTTTTACTTGCAGTGTCAGATTAAATTTATAATTTTTATTATAAAAACAAAAATAAATAAAAATCAACATAATATGCTATATCAGCATATAGAAACAAATTATTGGGTTGAGCAGCTGGAATTTAACCATAATAAAAATATTTTACTATTCCAATCTTTTGTAGTGTTTGGGTAATGTGTTAAGTGAAATATTGTATTAATTGTTTTTATCTTTGTGCAAATGATAAATTTAAAACTATTTGCTATGACATTGAAATTTATTTTAAAAATAATTTTGATCAGGGGTCGATCTTCCTCCCCACCAATGAGAAGAGATGATTCTCCTCCCAGAAAGACTCCACTTATGTCCAGAGGACCACCAAGTGGTGGTCGCAATGGATTTGACTCTGGTCGAGGGCGACCAATGTCAGGTTTTGATGGTAATTATTATTATTTCATTTTTCAAAGATGATTCACTGTATCTTAAATAAATTGACTAAATTGACTAACATTGTAAATAGCTTTTATATTTAAGTACAAATCAATATGGTTTCTTTTCCATTTAAAATTTTACATAGCCTGTGTGTATATTTTAAGCCTGTCAAATCAAGCCTTGTAAATGTTTTGCATAAAACCCGAATAGTCTGGGCAATAGGTGTGGTGACGGTTTCTCAAGAAACTGATTTTATGTAAGGGAGATAATGCTCTTTGTTGCTGTGTTCCATGGTCCTTTCTACAATACAAATAATAGTGGCAATTGTGAGTCAAACTTTTGTGTTTTCAGATTAGTAATTATATTTTTTATCACAGATGGGTAAAAAACCCTGACTTTATTAACATAAAAAATGATTTCACGTGTTCAAAAGATATTAGCTCCTGAAAGAGAAGACTTTGAACAATGCAAATATAAAATAATCTCACAAGTGAGAAAAAATGAGAAAGTTTTATTTTCTCTCAATTGTTGTGCCTTAATAGGGAGAAGAGAAGATCGATATGAGAGCAGCTTCTCAGAACGTGGTCCACCACCACGATCTCGTGATCCATATCCTCCTTCACCACCAAGAGATTCAGGGCGAGGAGCTGGCATTTTAGACAGGTAAAATTATTGCTGTCATACTGAGGTAGATGTATGTAAAATTTATTATGTAAATATTGCGCTAATATCTAGTGACTGATGATTTGTGTTCTCCAAAATTTTCTTTTCTCATTTATCTTTGTCTGATGTCATATGACTAGTACTGCAAATTATTTTATCCCATTGCCAGTAGTCACCTCCAGATTCTTAAGAAAGAGACATAATTCTGCATCTTTTACCTTGTAATATAAAAATTAATTTAAAGCAATTTATGACAATACATCAAATCCACTTTGTATTGCTCAATGTGCATCACTTTTCATCTGTAAATTAAGACCAAACTGTTTTATGGTAGAAAAGTTTATAAATTTAAACCTTGATTTTTAAATAAAATTGTTAAACTAGCAGTGCAAGGCAAAATAATAAATTTGTTTGCAAGATGAAAACCTGCATCAGACAAGTTTTACTGTTATACATCTTATTGAATGTAAAATAAATTCTAATCTGCTTGGTGATGTTATCCAGCAAGTTCTGCTATAGGCTCAAAGTCCACAAAGTTAAGAATGGTAAACACTTTATTAAAACGTGGACTTACAAAATAAAAATAATCCACAGAGGCAAATAGTGGTAATAATTGAAATAGAAGTAATCATTAGCATCTGAGGGGTAAAAGTGTTTAAAGTTATTGTAGGATAGCCATGTGTTTTAAGTACTTTTGTTATATTGTATGGATAAACAATTTGTGCATATCAGGATATGAGCTGAGAATTCTGCCCATTCATAATCAAGTTAATAGTCCCACCATGAATAAGTAGGAACAGGTTAACTTAATGGTAGCTGTATGATTATGGTTTATTTTATATTTATTGCTGATTTGAACTGACTTTAGTGTTTTTTGTCAGTGAAAGTCATTATTGCTATTATACCAATCCTAGTGATGGATTAGTTATTTATGTTCATTTCTAGAAACTTTGATTTAAAAAAAAAACTTTTACAGCTATGCAGTGTTGGAGAGAATAACTCATAATATTTTCAAATACTTTCATTATATAAAGTGGAGGTGTGAATAAAAGAAGTAAAGCATAACAACCCAAATATGATGCCTAATGTATTTTGTTGTATTATAATTACTTTTTTATTATATTAACAAATTTGCTGCTTGGGATTAAGGTTAAATCTTTTTTTTGTGGTGATTTTATTGCATGATGTTGTCAAAAACTTACTTATGATGACTAGTTTTTCAGTTAAAACTTGTTTGACTTGTACAATATATTACATACATTAGGTAGTGGCACCAAAAACATAAATAATAAAATCAAGCATTTAGTTTTGTTATTTTCATTTAAAACTTTTAAAACATGAAAATGAAAAAGAAAAATTGTGAAGCTATCTCAATTGTTTCCAGAGGTATGCTATTTTTAAGTTTAAAAAAATGGCAGCAGTGAAAAAAATGGTTATTTCGACCATTTTTAGACTTGCTAAAGACTAACATAAATCTAACATGAAGTTATGAAAGTTTGATACTTTATTCTTGAATAGGTCTGTATTAAAAGTTTTATAGTATATTCAATTGCAAATTTAAATAAAAATTTAATACCTGTAATTTTAGCTGCTATTTCCCCAGGCATGATGAGATTATATAGCATGCATAATCTGTATTAAAATTCAATAGTTCAAAAGAAAAACAATGTCTTTCAACTTGCAAGTCCTTTTCAAGATAGTCACATCATTTTCTTATACTAATCTTAAAATAGTTCTTCACTGATAAATGTAGATTTAAGTTTAAGGTTTATTTTTATTTAAGGTTTAATTCTTAATTAAGATCCTAAGCTTTAGTTTTAGGTTTATGTGCTCTGAGATTGCTACACTAGTTAGTATTTTTCTACTCTCATATTTATTGTCACTTTCTCCTCGTGCTGGGGTTTGAAGATACACAAAACACCATCGACGTCATGGTTCGCTCCCTGGAACCCAAGTACAGCTGTCCCTGTTGCTACTGTTTCACTCTCTCGTTACGCTCCTTAGGCCAATTTCTCAACTCTTACTTTTTCATTACTTCTCGTTTCGTTTCTCATTTCTTCTCGTTACGTTAATTAACGGTCAACCTTGCCATTATACTGCAACATGCCGCACATGATCGTGTACTGCCTATCTGCTGTATCTCCCAGCGCTGTGACACTAAACTTAATTTTCTTCCACTGCCTGGAAAATAGCCAATCACTTGCGGTCTTTGCACAGAGTCTTTAGAACACCCAACTGTCCGTACGACTGGTCCATCTTGATCTTTTGACGGCTCTGACGGTGCGCCTTCAAATACATCCAGGTAGATGTCTGGCACTCTAATGCAGCGTCCAAAAGTTCTCTGACTGGTCTTTGGTACAGAAGCAGGGAGAAACTCAGAGGATTTTCTTACCCCTCTACCAAACACTACATTCCTGGTTCTCATCTGTTTCTTTCTTCGTCGTCCCCTTTTATACATAAAGTCCTTGTACATCATTTTCACTGAGCTGATTAGAACGCACCCCCTCCAGCACACAGCACCCCCATCCAGCACTGCACGTCTGACAAATTTTCTGACTGTCCACTTTCTATTAGTGCCAGGTATCAAATTCCAATTGACACCTAGGAGTGACATATCAATTTGCCTGCTAACTATCTAAATCAGAGCACATACTAATCTCAGTGCATTCCTTACTTTTATTTTATTTTTAAAACTATGTTACCACAGTGACTCATCGCCACCTGGCAAGAGTACACTAATCGTAGCAAGAAAGGGTTGTACACACACACTAACACATCTAACTATAACAAATAAATCTCAACTTTCCAATAACTCAAAATTCTATTTCAACAAATAATTTCACACTAACAATATCTAACTGTAAACTACCAAACTTTATAGTGGTGATTCTTAAAACAAGTTACATTTCAAAACTCAGAGCCTGTTTTCTCAAAGACAAAATTAGCATCTCAGTGGCCTACCACGTATTCCCATACACGACATGATTTATTGCTCTGGCATTGCTGTGTGCATCCTCAAAAGTTAATTACGCTCTCCCATTCACTGGCATGAACTACTAGAACTACTATCAAACCTATTTCTTTCTCAGCTAGCATTTCCACACTTAGGCTTCACATTGTTGACAAAATAGTTATTTAGCCCTTCGCTATGTTTAGATTAATTTGGCTGTTTCGTTACCGTTTAGACTATGATGACACTTAGAGAAAAAAAATTTTAATAATATTTCCTCATATCCATGACAACAGTTCTGTGACAATGAGCAGCATTTATTATAAACTTATGCTTATAAATATATAAGTATATAATAAGAAATTTGACATTTCCAAATCAGTAAATTAAAGCCATCTGATTTAAATTACATTTATTTCAAATTGTGATATCACCATCCTCATTTTATGCACTTTCATTTATCTAGAGTGTATTATTTATATTTTAAGCTTTCATATAATACACTAATTTTATGTATTAGTAATTGTCTGCTAGTTAGTGGTATTATGTCTTTTTTAAACTTGTGAAAATGTTGCAGTTCTAGGATTTGCATGTTCTGTAATGTTGCCATGTAATCAGTTACCAATAAATTTAGTCATTCGTAACAGTTAATAATTTATTTAATTTCTTTTTGTTTGCTTTATAAAATTAGGATATCTGTATACTTGAAAGATTTAAAACTATTGTTTTTCAAGCATTTATTTGTTAAATGTTGTTTTGTGTTATGTTTTTCAAACTGTTTAGTCTACATGTATAACATATATATACATTTTGGGGTTGATTTATTTATTTCATATGTGATGTACTGAAATAAATATGTTTGGTTCTGGTTGACTATTGCTGTTTGTGACTGAAGTCATAACAGAATGATCAAATAAAAGAAATGATAAATTGTTACAATTTTTTTGTTTTATTTAATCTTCATTGGACTGTAGATGAATCCATTTGTTCACAATTTGTACCTCAGAAATACTGTGTGAAGCACTAAGAACTTTGATTATAGCTAACTTAAGCTCATCAAATCATATTCTGGAATGGAGTTTTACATTAGTTAGAAACATTTTGAATTCTTTTTTTCGGTTGGTTCAGGAAGAAATTTTTATTCATCTCTATTAATTTTTTTTTAACTGTGAATGCAGCCCAAAGGCTGGTGCTGAACTGATGTGATCATTAGTACCATTTAAGTAAGAAAATTTATAACAGTAAATGGTTCGAGAAGTAAACAGTCACGGATGCAACACAAGTCATGTTATTTTGACAACAGTGGTTGCTATTTTCGAAATTTATGACCATCAAAGACTGTGCATTAATGAACATGAATTTCATTCAAACGGTGGACCATCAGGTCTTTAAAATTGTCTGTTTTCAATATTAAGTAAAATAGTATTTTATTCTAATACTCCTGATTCCAGGTGAATTTTATATTTTGGAATCACTTGAGAAACCTAACATGTCAGTAAATATGTAACTAGTATCTCCAGAACACATTGACTTGCCATTTTCAATGAAAATGAACACAATAGCATATAGGCATATTGTTTTATTGAATTTATAGATATATAATGTTCAAGAGTCTGAAATAAAGAATTATGTTAGCTTTTATACCAATTAACCATATTCCGCATACATACACTACAGTTTTAAATTGACTTGCCATTTTCAATGAAAATGAACATAATAGCATATAGGCATATTGTTTTGTTGAATTTATGGATAAATAATGTTCAGGAGTCTGAAATAAAGAATTATGTTAGCTTTTATACCAATTTAGCCATATTCCGCATACATACACTACAGTTACACTACAGTTTTAACAATCATCATAATACATTTGTACATTTTCAAACATTAATATTGATAAGATTATTTTTTATTTAGAGTTGTCATTGAATTATCAGCTTTGTCTTGTAAAATTCAGTAAATATATTCTTCACACTGATATTTTATGACAGACTAGTCTTTCAAATTGTTGGCCATTGTACACAAGATTTACGCATATATTGTGACACCTCTGGGCACCCTTCACTTGTGATTATTATTTATTAATCAATAACATATAACTAATTACAGATGATCAAGAATTGTGATTTATAGTTATTAATAATTCTTCTACAAGATCACCATGCTTCTTACTTGGCAGATTCTAAGGATGTCGTAAAATGCTTAACACAATAAGAAGATAGGCCTTTTACTGTTGCATAATGTTTCTACAGGTGGAAACTTCTTACTAAAGGAGTAATAAAAATCCATCTTTTATCAATATTTAATGAGCCCCCCTCTACCCTCTTTTACCCCAACAGAAGGTTTTAGTAATATGTTGTTCAAGAAAGTTAATAAAATTAACAATAAATTCATTAATTCAACAATCAATATCTTATGTGTGTGTGTGTATATATATAAAAATCACTGAATTTGTGAAGAAGAATTCCCATATATATATATATATACTTAAATTATCCACAAACTTTAAAATACAAATATATACAAATAATATGTAGGCAATATATAGAGTCAACAGGCATATACAATTCACCAAAGATATTTTTCGTCATTCTGTATTATTTTAATTTGTTTAAATAAACTTTAAAGTAATTTTTACAAATTAAATTTTTTTTCTACAGTTCCCTAGAGCTAGTGAAAGTGTCACAAGCATGTGGAATAAAAAAAAAAAAAAGTTATACATCAGAGTTTGTATATGTTGTTTAAACTGACACTGTAAAAATAATTTAAGATTCTAAAGATAGAATTTTAATATTTGGGAAATCTGCATACATTTTAGTTTATTAAAAATAATTTTGAACTGTAAAACAATTTTTATATTTTTCCACATTTATGATGTAGATGAGGGGGAAAAAACAGAATGTTTTTGAACAAATATTGCTGCATATTCAATGATGGAGTATACAAAAATCTAACCATGGTTGGTCAAGATCCGGATATTCAATATCTATATAATAATTCAGAATAGTAGAATTTGCCACCATTTTAAAATACATTTTAAACTTTAAATTTCTTTGTTACTTTTTAAATGTATTTTTTAAACTTTGCTGAAACTTAACAGTATATTTTTTTTTTCAAAATGATAATTCTTTCCTTCAGAATGAAAAAAATGCTCCAAGCTGTACAAAAAACAACTTATTTGAGTAGAATCATGAAAATATCTCACCCATCCCATGTTTTACTAATATACGCACCTTTGGTTTCCATTATTTTTTCAAATGCATAAAATACAAATAATATACTAACCTTCCATTTTGATTGGATTTATTAAGAATAAAAGCAGGGATAAATTTGAAACATTATCATGCTGAAGTTGGAGAACCATTGATAATGTATTAGTGCGAGTAATAGTAGATAATGTGATCTAGAAATTTATCATGTATATGCACCTAGTCTATATTACTATTATTAGTATATATTTCGATTAAAATTGTGTTGGAAATGAGTTCATAATATACCAGAACCATTCATATTTTTTAATTTATGTTTTTGAATTTGCATGAAATGTACAATCTGTGCAGGTCTTTTTCTTTTTTATAAAACATTGTGACATTAATATTGTTTAAACCAAATATAACTCCTAATTATTTTTTCCCCACTTTGAGAAAGCTTTTGTCAAAACTACAACAATTTTTCAGTGACTGTAACAGTTAGTTGAGACAGTATAGTTATCCATTTGGCCCAAGTTTGAAATTAGTCAGTTTTGCTGTCACTTCTCAGTGAAAACTAGAAGCTGACACCACCCCTTTGGTTTATGTTGCAGTCATATGCCTTCTAGTAGAAGTTCTCGAGATTACCCTCCCAGTTCTCGTGATTACCCACCCGCCAGAGATTATCAAAGCCAGCGTGATTACAGTCCCAACAAAGGCAGTGACAGGTATCTTGGCTTCCATTTATATGCTGGCACATCATCCTATTTCTGAAGATAAATTTATACAGATTTTGCTTAAGCTTTCTAAAATAAATTATTTTTATTAGTGATCCCACCACCGATGCTTAATTGTGTTATTTGGTTACTTGACTGCAGAATTTTTTCAACAGAGCATTTTCATATCCTCATATTCAGAGAGGATGGACAGACTTGCTTAGGATTATAATACTTTAATAAATTTAGTTGCTGCTTCTTTTTTCTGTGTTTGTGAAAGACTGTGTGCTTCTCAGAATTTGCATGTTTGTAAACTGTTGTGTAACATATCAGTTAGATAATGTTGTTTTCCTCACAGTGAATACAGTTAGGAGTAAACAAGCCTTGGTTTAACAACTAACTGCTTCTTTGCTTCTTCTAAGGCACTTGTTTGTTTTTTTTCCAGGTTAATCAAGGTGTTCTATCAACGTGAGAAAATGTGCATGTGTGTGCATGTTAAAACATTACACATTAGTAGTTTTGTGTATTTGAAAGTCTAATTGTTGCTTCTTTTTGAGTCCTAGGCATTTTGAACTAAATATATTTTTAATGGGTTTTTTCCTTGTTTTTTTTTTTTTTTTTAAGGTTTAGTCCATAATATATTGCATGCAAACATTTCTTTTATACAATGACATATTTTACAAGCTCTGAGAATATAGTTTGCTTAATCCTACTTTATCTTTGGCTTTTAAACTATTATTTTTAAAAAAAAATAAATTATTATTGTATTATTTATTATTTTTTCTATCTAATATACACATAACTCACTTTGCTGCCTGTTTAATGGTTTAAATGAGGAATTCTTTATTTGGTGAAAGGTGACAAGGTGTAAATGTATGTTCATCTAAAACATGCATTAAGCATGACAGTGTAACTAAAATTGCGAAAAGAATTTGGAAACAATTGAAATACGTGTTAGAAAAAAGGTGAGTGTTATATTCTGATTTTAGGTACTCCTACAGAGACAGTTATCCTTCAGCAAGAGATGATCGTACAGAGAGCTACAGTCGGGGTGTCAGCAGTAGAGGTGATTACATGACAACTCGAAATGATCCTAGGGATTCGCCTCGTGATTCTTACCCTCCTCGAAGCAGTGGTGATGGCTATGCATCAATTTCATCACGAGACTATCGTGAACCTGTCAGCAGTCGGGGTGGAGATCGCTTTGACAGGTATTGTGTTCATTATTTCATTCAGCAACTGTCTTGATTAGAAAGTTGCTATATTAATTTTTGTTAATAATGTGTAAATTTTATCATATTTTGTTGTTTCAGGATTGCATATTTTTCCACAGATACCAACAATATCTATTGAAACTGAAATTTTATGAAATGGAAGGAAGGTAGAAATTAAGCCTCTTTTACCAGACCAACTGAAAGTCATACATTATTATTTGATCATTGATTCTTTGAAGACAAGTGTTTACATCACAAGCATAGAAACTCAAATTTTTTCCTCTCTGTTTTATAGAAAATTGTTCTGCTCTCATAATAAAAAAAACTCCTATGCCTACATTTCTTAATGGCAGATATGGTGGCAAAATTATATTTATTTTCTTTGGCATTTTAAAAATGGCTTGAATTTCAGTCTTATCCATAAACTTTTCCAGAATACTTTGGAAAAGCCTTGAAATCGCTATAGACATAGCAGTTCTTTTAATTTTAAAACTGTTAGATTTTTATGAGGAGTTTCTTTAAAAAAATCAGGATGAAGCGTAAGTCATTTTTGGTTTGAAGCAAGATCAGATAAGAGCATGATGAGTAAGCAAGAAAACTTTTGCTCTAAGAGTCACAGAGTCAACACTTATGAAATGTCTGACCTTTTGGTCAAATTCAAATTTTTTTGCAAGTTTGTTTCCTAATTTGATACAAAAGTTTAGATATTTTGTGAATTGACCTTCAGCATGTTCAATCAACTTTAGAAGCATTAGATAGGAAAATATGGATTTCTCCTTGATGCATTTTGAACTTTGATATAATTAATGTAAAACATAATCCACACCCAGAATGGATCTTCTCAAGGGTTGTAATCATTTTGAAATGTATTGTTTGGTCAGTTTGGAAGGAATTTTTCTAGAGTTCAATTTGTTTTGATTAGTTGCACATAGCTTATAGATATATCAAAAGCTGACAGGAGAATTTATAAAAGCAGATGATTTAGAGAAATAGATAGCCTTGTGGTGAGAATCTTGGTGGTTTAGCATCTCTTCCTTATTTATCAGAAAATATAAGTCTGTTTACAATTTCCAAAGTTCTTAGAATGAGTCGGGGAGTTAATGTTTTTGATCTTTGAGGCCTTTTGATTAAATTTCTTCTGTAAGGTAAATAATAATTATTTTTTTTATATATATCTGGTCATAATGAATATTTGTTTAGACCAAAATATGTTGATAAATGAAGTCAAAATTAGGAAATTCCATACAAATGCTTTAGTGTAGAGGTCGGGGAACTTTTAGGAGAACTTATTATTTTTGGGGAAACTTATTACCCAAGATCTATTTATGTTAAATGAAATTTTTCCCAGACTTCAAAGTAAATAAAACCAAACTAATTGCTCTTTAAATGAAGAATAAGTGATCTCAAAGTCAAGAATTAATAAAAGACTTAAAAAACCACACATGCTGTCATCAAAATAGCCAAGATACAAAATTAATAATGATTGCAACGTTCTGTTGA
Organism: Sinotaia quadrata; assembly: GCA_028829895.1. Taxonomy (NCBI): domain Eukaryota; kingdom Metazoa; phylum Mollusca; class Gastropoda; order Architaenioglossa; family Viviparidae; genus Sinotaia; species Sinotaia quadrata. The sequence continues at coordinate 97,954,540 of CM054177.1, forward strand.
AGAATTTCATTCAAAACATAGGTTTTGGAAAAATGGGGGTTTAATTTTTGATAAATCAACATCGTTATCAGAGCTTTTTGATGTCAGCACAACTTGGATGCTTGCTGTTTTTGAAGTCCAGCTGATTTCTGTATTTTGTTTTCAAGTTTGAATATAAATAAAATATTACTGTCAATTAAAATTTTCACAGCTTGATTGACATAAAATAGTGTAAAAGTTTTTATATATTTGTAATAGCTTTGTATTTTATTTACTGGATGACGCATCATTAAAATATAACAGTTTAATTCATAATAACATATCTACAACTCTTGAGTTGACTGGAAAAAAGGAATTGGAAAAGAAAAGCAGAATAATAATAGCACTTGCAAGTTGGCTCAAAGTAATTTCATAAGATTACACCACCACCAGAAATCAAACCAGAAGCTGGGAATAAGTATTGGAGACCTACTGGGCTAGTGTGCTCCTAGATGAGAGTCGAGATCATAACTAACATTTTTAAGGATTAGCCGAAATGGCGTATTTGATAAAGTCATTTGCTACCAAGGATTATTAATTTATAAAAGTAGAAATTTATTGTTGATCTATTAAAATTGAAAGTGTGTGAAACAATATGCTAATAAGTTTTTTTTTAGCCATCATTCTCCCCCCCCCCCCATATTTTCATTTTTACCCCATTTGGGGTAATTTATCCCTGTTTTAGTGTTTTGGGTGGGAAATAAAATTATTTTATTAGATTGTTTTGTTGCATTAGGGAATTTTTTAATTTTTGAATATTTGAATTTGTTCATTTAAAACTTTCTCACTATACTGATGTATCCTCTTCCAACTTGAACCACATTGTTACATTCATCAGAATAAATTTGTAAATGTTCACTCCTTTGTCGTAAATAAGAGTGCTTTTTTTTTTTTAACCTTAATTGTTACCTGATTCACTGTTTCATATGCTTATTTTTGCATTCAGTTGCTTTTAATGACCTCTTATCAGGCAATACTTAGAACTTAAGAGCCATCATAGAATAAAAATGAAAAAATGAAAAACATCAAAAAGTGAGTATTTTACAATACTTTGATCTTCAAATCTAGATTCTTGCGTATTAGTATAATAATATATAAACTTGTTAAGTTTGATATTTTAAAAAGTAATTAAAAATTTTTTTTAACAGAGTAATAAAAATGTATAGCGCAGTAGTGGGGAAATGTACCTTTTCTAATTCATTCAAGTAAATAAAATACAGCGTGGAAAAGAAAAATATTCCATAAAGAGATAATAATTAAAGTGTCCAGATGGTTTAAAATGTATCAAATCTAATCTAATTACTTGAATTTGAACAGGTACATGGAATTTTGTTAAAGAATAGGAAATAAATGAAAGAATCAATTCAATTATAGTAACATTGAACAGAGCGGAATATTTTGCAATATAATTGCAATCTTTAATAAAATAGTAATTTATTTGTGACAATGTGTATATTGCATAAAAAATCTTATTTTATTTCCAGTTAAGAAAATATAAACAAAATAAAATAATTTATGTCATAGTGGATTTTCTAGTTATAAACATAGAGAAATATAAGATACACCCTTTCACCCAAATGAACCACAACTAACTGTCACTCAAACTCCTCCATTGTAGTTTAATCTTTAGAACAATGAATTCTCTTTAGAAATGCCAGAATGAGCAGCACATAACAAGTTTGCTTTTAAAAATCAAATAAATTCCTGAAACTCACCACTTTTCATTAAGTAGATAATAAATATATACATATATTTAATTGATGAAAACATATTTGTGGTGGATCAATAAATATACTTCAGTATAAACAAAATACTGACTGATTGTCAAGTTGATGCATTGCCTACCTGACTGGAACTACATTAACAGTGGTTTTTTTAATTAAGTCGTAGGTATGATTTTCAAGCATGATGTTCTGCTTTTGCGCATGCATGGATGCACACCATAAATGTCAGTAAATATAATGAGTTGTAAATGTGAACTTTTTTCATGGATAAAAATGATCTTTGTGAGACTTTTTTTTACAAATTTTTGTAGATTTGGAGTATTTCTTATTTTGAACCAGAATATTTCATCATTATTAAAATATTAAAATTTTATTAGCATTTATATACAAATGAATATTATTTCATGAGTGATATAATTATTGTAAACAGCATATGCTTCAGTTTAAAATTGAAATTGTTGTAACATCACTGTGTATTGCCAATATCTTGGAGCCATCGTAATAAGTAGGTGACAAAAGGTCTTTCTAAAATCATGGTGCATACTAAGTTATGACATTAACAAGCATTTCAGTCAGGACAATTGTCATAGTTTGAGTTACAAAACTTTCCTAAAATAATACTCATGACTTTGTGTCTACTTTAAAAAATTTCAATAACGTTTCATTCAGCACATTTTTCATAGAAATTAGTATTTGTAAGAATTTGAAAAATAGTATTACCTTTCCTTTAACATTTGTCTCTTTTTTGTTCTAGCCACAGAGACTTTGAATCTGGTTCTAGTAGTATGAGATTCTCCAGAGAAATTGACAGTCGAGGGATGCCTCGCAGTGATTATGACTTGCATAGAGGTAAGATTTGAGATTGTGCCTCTTGGTTGCCTTTATGTATTGACAGTGACCTTGGTGAAAGCTCACTGCTTTTACCAGCATGTTTTGATATGCAGATATAGAGTTAATAAAGAATACTTATACAAGGTTCGTAGCAACCTTGAAAAGTCCTTGAATAATGAAGACTGTCTTTGAAAAGTACTTGAATTTTTTTTGTCATTGAAAAGCACTTTATTTTTGCCTACAAACCCTTGAATAAATTCAGAAGTCGTTTATTTTTATTTTTAAAGAAATATCCAACCCTTTTTCTTCTCCATCAGTTTACATGCATAAACATGTTTATTTTAAATAAAATGCTGTGAAAACATTTGCAAGTCAATGCTGTGTTCTCAATATTTAAGCATCTGGTATGTCACTCCAAACCTGAGATAGAATATCAGGAATTCCACTTCGGAGCTCTACGAATGATTGTGTAACTAGTTTGCAAACAATTATTTTTCATTTCTAAAAGAGGACTTCTTCCCAAGAAATGAATTTCATTGTTCGATCGGTTAAGAAAGATTTTTTCCTTGTAATTTTGATTGGTGGGGGAGAAGTTTACATATGAATAATAAAATGGCTATATCATCTCATAAAGAAGTAGGAGAATTTATTTAAAGAAAACAAGTAAATAGAGAAATAGACAGCCATATGGTCATAAATCAACACATGGTCAAGATAATTGTGGGTTTGGGTCATCTGAATTTATCAGAAAATATAAAGCTATTTATGATCTCCAAAGACCGTAATATAGCAGCCATGGATTTCAGGTTTTGAAACCATCTTAGCCTTCAGATTTTATTTCCTTTAATATATGGCAGGATAATGTTTTATTAAGTTTTTCTGATCATTTCGAAAATTTGTTAGAAGCACTTTGTAAACTGAAACATATTGAAAAATAATACGTTTTTAGAGATTTTGAGCAGATGTTTTGTTGCATTAATAAATATTAGAATGTGTTCACTGAACATTTCAAAAACTATTTGAATCTAAAATAAAGAATTATGTTATGTCATAATCAATATTCCCATTTTTTCTGTGTGTGTGGAACTGGCTGCTGTTTGAGAAGCCTCATTTAAGTGTGAACAAATCATTTTTTAATATTAAATTAATATAGTGAAAAATTAAATAAATAAATTGTTTTGCAGTGCAGAATGCCTTTCTGACTTCCAGAATGTGCCAGATTGCGCAGATATGGATGTAGATTTTCAATCCATCCCCCACCCTTGTTCTTACAAAACAGTAATTGAATTATCTAAGGCTCTTTCTTTGGAACAGTGTACCATATAGGGTGGATCCATTTGAAATGTCTTAGAAATAAAGTATTGAAATATCATGTTTATGTTCCATATGTTTAGAATTAATGAGAGAGATGCATAAGATAAGTTGTGTGAATTTGTGTTTATTTATATTGTAGTTATTTATAATACAAATTCATTTTGAACTGCAAATGGCACCATTTTTTGTGTGTGACCAGCTTACATATTTCCTATTTTCTTTTATTTTAAATAATCCAACAAACATAGAATTGATAATACATTAAAACACATTCTAGACATTTGCCTTCATTTCCATTCTAGCACTTGACGGAAGAAATTATAAATTCTTAAATATAAATTAAAAATTATAATTTCAAACTACTTCTTATATTTTTCAAAGGCTCCATATTGCATGAATATAACTCCCGTTTCCATCAAAGATCACTTTGTGATGATAGATAATGCAACAAAATCTATGGAGTCACAGACTTTTGAAAACAACTCAGATTTCTGATGATCTCTATATATTTCAAACAAATTAATTAACATTGTAAATAATTTATAATATATATAGTATATATATAAGTATATATCCACATTGATTTCTTTTGCAATTAAAGTTTCAAATAGCTTTTGTGTATGTTTTAAAGCTGAACTAGTAAAGTTGAAAAAATCTGTGAATTACATTAATATAATTTGCTTATTATATGTTAAAAATGTTATATTTAAATAAACACTTTGTTCATTACTTAATGCTGTTTTTGCAGCAAAATAACTTAGCTCATTTTATGTTTTGTTGAGAAAAATAGAACTTCTTTAATGATTTTTTTCTTTTTATTCTTTGTCATTGGGAGCCAAATAAGATTTCTACATGTCAAAGTTATAGTTTTATAACTCATTTTAAACAAATAAGATCCAGATTAATTCAATAATTTAGTATAATAAAGAAAATATATATTTGTAAGAAGAATATTGTTTATTTAAATTTTTTTTTTCTGGTAAAGCACATTTCAGCATAACATTTTTATTTTCATGTTTTTTATGTGAGCATTATGCCCTGTTCTAGACTTTAACGTGTAAAATAATTAGATTTAATCCGCTTTACTTTTTGCACTTCATGTCAGAGAATGGTACATGTGTACCCATTAAAAAAATAAAAAAGTCAAATAAAACCAGGCTACTGATTAAAGGCAAGCTTTAAATCTACTGCTTCTTGCTTTGGGTCACTGATGCCATGGTCATTTACAAAATGCTCTTATTTCATCTGCAAGAATAGCGCTCAACATATTTGAAAACTCATTTAATTTTAAAAGTTCTTGTGTTGAGTTACAGCAAATGATTTAATACCATTTATACATTAAAAAGTAATTTAGTCCAATGGTACATGTTTATCCATATTATAGTCATCTTGGAATATGTTTAATTAAGTTTGTGTGTTCTGTTTAAGTATGAAATTCTTTTATGTATTTACTCATTCTAGTATAATCAGCTTTTGAGTGTTGTATCTCTTGAAGGATCTTTATTTTTTATTATTAGAGTCTGGGCCAACAAGTCGAGGCTATGGTGGTAGCAGCAGTGGAGGTCCCAGTAGTGGTATGTATAATGCTGCATTCAAACAAATGTTATTTTTACATTAACTTTGGTTGAATTCCTTTTGTTAGCCAAATTTATAATGCAGTTAGTGGATATAGATTTTTATTTATCTCTCTTTGTTTTTGCAGGTGTGAAAATGTTATGTAAAAACTCATTCTCTAAATTTATGCACTATTTGCAAAGAGCTGTTTGGTTTAGATTGGTGACTTATGCAAAGTTAGATGAGGATGTAATTTTCATACCCCCCACTCGCAACCCTATCAACATAAATCTTGAAAAATAAAATATTCAAAATGAAACATGTGTGTGGGGTGGGTGGGGTGGTGGTGGTGGATGAGAGGCTCTGAGGATGAAAAATTAAGCCAAACTTACAAATTAAATAACTGATGTATTTTAGAAGAGGCTTCTGCATTCAAATTATCAATCCAATTACACACATACTATTTAGTAGAAGTGTATATAATATGCATAATGTAATTATTTCATCGAATTAGTAAATTTATTTACAGGAGTTAAAATCTTATATACAATATAGTAAAATGGTTGATGATGTAAAGGATAATTATTATTTCTGTCTGCCTATATATTTTAACACAATGCCAGTCAGCATTTATTATAGTTAAGAGCAGGTGTTGTCTCTGTATAAATGAATCATACAGAAGTTGCTTGTTTTTGTATTCTAAATTGAATATATTCTTTTTTTAAAATAAAATTTCTAAAATTCATTTTAATTTATTTTACATAGTTGTATTTTTGCACATTTGTAGCATTCACTGAAGAATGACAGTTCCAACAATCAGTTTGGATTTTCTTACATACTACTATTACAATCCTTGTCAAAAGAAAATTGACATCTATAACATTACTAGATGTATGATTATGAAGAAAATTCAGTAATTAAATTTTAATATTGAAAGTCACTGATTAGACTGAAAGAATTCATTAAAAATAATATTTTTTCACACTTCTTAAGGATTTTATCATCAAAATTAAAGTGTTATTTTTTAAAATGAATTGCTCAGAACATAATTAATTATTTGAAATACAGTTATACCTGAAATGATTTTGGCTTTTTGGGTAAAAATATTCATGAAGCATTGTTGAAATCTTTCTTCACAGATTTGTTTTCACTTTAACAAGAGATTGATACTTTAAAAAAATTAAATTTATGTGAATGGCTTGATTTGCAGCAGTTTTTTTGTTTAAATATTTATTTTATGAGTCTTATATAAAGAAAAAAATATAAATCATGTTTTTGTCCTTTAATATCTACATATACTTGGAGTATCAACAGGAGGAATTCAACTGTCAGTTTTATATGAAAAATATGAGGTAAGCAATTACCTCTATCATCTTCATGTATCTTTGAGGAAAATGGACAATGCATAAAACGTGACAAAGTGGATAAAGCATCTTCATGAATAAACAGAATAATAATACAAATGAACCTGTGATGAAAACTGGATGTCAGTATCTCAGGATTAGTAGAAATGCACCAAAAGTCAATTTATGTACATTTTGTATGGCCTGCATTTGTGTGTTTATGAACATGCTGAAATACCATCAGTACAGCCCTTTTCACAGGATTCTCACACTCAGTTATGTACTATGTTGATTTATTCTGGAAGAGATGTCCTGAATGAAGTATTACAAATACATCAGGATTTCATGTTTCATTGGAATTATGTCCTTTAATATCTACATATACTTGGAGTATCAATAGGGGGAATTCAACTGTCAGTTATATATGAAAAATATGAGGTAAGCAATTACAGAGGAAGTAAAAGACGTTTTTGCCTATCATTTCTGTATGGGGCTGAAGAAAGAGATTTGGATTTTTGCAGTTCTACATACCTAGTTGATTCTTACTTTGTGGTCACTTCTCTTTCATCTACCGAATGAGGTATATTGATTTATAGACCACATATGAACTTAATGTTTATATCACTGAGACACACACACACACATCTGTGTAAGCCATCTTACTGGAATGAGAACCAGAATTGCATCTGCTTTGAATAAAAAGAATGTGAATTGGACAGAGAATTTGAATATACTGCTTTGAATGTAAACAGAACTTAAACTAATTTTGACAACAAGTTCTGCTTACATTCTTACTACTTTTGCTTGAGATTAACTACAGCTTATTCACTTTCAGGATGGAAAATTATCTCTTGGTTCTAAGAAAAATAGAAACAAGATTGTGGAGAGTTAATATTTTTGAAAATTACATGTGGCACAAAATGGAAGTCAAGAAAAACTGTACAAGAATACAAAGACCAAACTGATCCAGATCTCATTTTGATGTTATTTTTAAAAAGAATTCTTTTAAAATTATTATTATTATTGTTGCCTGTTGTATGATATTTATTCATTTTATAGAGTTTTGCTGCCCTCTGCCTTTTACCAATTTATAACTGATTTGTAGTAACATTCAAAGAAAACCATTTATTTCCAAATTAATAACATTTATGTTGGATGTCTATTTAAACTGCTAGAAAATAGCAGTTACATACATTTGAGCATGGGACCATTTCCCAGACTTGAAGTTGTCTTTTCCAAATGGTTTATTGTAAGAGCCGATTGATAGTCATAAATTACTACTTTTGATTCAAAGTTTTTGGGAAAAAGTGGTGCATTTTATGATTATGGCTGATTATCTCAATATCGGTTTACTGTTCATTACGAGAGTGTGTATACTTGTAATTGACTTAATAACTAAAACAATAAGAAAGCACACAATTTTTTGGAGTTTGAAGAATTACTTGACAATACAAAATTACAGAACTGAATTTGCTTTAAAAATTGGCAGTTATGTACATCTTGTTAAACATCAAGGAAAGGTGTTTATTTATTATAAAGAGCTTTAAGTAAAGAAAATATATGAGATTAGACTAAAAATTATTCCTTGCTTTATATTTTTTTTTTAAGGAGAAAACTGATCTGTGACTATTCTAAAAATATTTATCCTCTAGTAAGAAACTGTAGTATAAGAATTAATTTTGGTCATTGAACACTTTCCGGTGACAAAAAGGAAATTATATTGGGTCATCTTTACTGGTTGTTCATGCTTGCACTGTCTGTGCAAATTACAAAGCTAATTATGTTTAATTTGCAAATCAAAACTTATCAGGTTCCAGAGGTCCTCCACCATTTTCTTCATCTCGACCATACCCACCAAGTGGCAGTGAAAGACGCAGCAGTGCTGGTGATCGTGATGGATTTAACCCAGGAACTAGAAGACCTGCAGGACCTCCTACATCCCGTGGACCTCCCCCTGCAAAACGTCCTCGCTCAGATGCACCTCCAAGCAGGGGTCCACCCCCTAGTTCATTTAGACGCTAGGGCCATGTTGATAGTGCTGATAAAGCTGCATGATTCAGTGTCATATGGTTTCTGCAAAGCCATTTCAGTGGATAAATGCATCAAACCAAATGATCTCAAAATAGCCACAAACTCAGACAGCTTTTTGACTGTTATCATTGTAAAATGACAATTTATGAGCCTTGCCCACTGCAGGTTTTCATTATTTATAGTGAGAAATGCATTTTGAGCTGTAAAAGCTGGTGGTTGTTCATGTTTCAAAATCAAACTTGAGTTGCAATTATGAACCAGAGTGGCAAAATTGTTGCTGCTATTTGTACTTTCTATCCATTATAGTTTTGGTAATCTACTACATTGTTACGACAAAAGTGAAATCTTCAGACAAATGCAGTGAAGGTACTGAATGTTTTTATTTGATTAATGTTTTAATGTAAGACTTTATGTATTCGTAGAATTTTGTGTATTTGTAACATTTTAAAATGTCGTGAATATGTCTGAGTTTAATTGAAGTGGCAAAAAGCATCATGTAGAAAATGACTTGTCATATTCTAAATAGTTTGTCCTTGGATTTCGAATGTCACTTCAATACAGTTTTCCAAATTTGGTTCATTAAACTGATAAAAGTAAGATCTTTGATTTCTACACAAAAAACCTTGTGTTGTGCATGAGAAGTGAAAATGACAGAGGGTTTTATTTCACAGCTGAAGAGCTTTCTCTGAGGACCTTTGTATGTTTTAAAATCTACATCATCAATGTACTCGTCTTTGCAGCTTTCTCTGAGGACCTTTGTATGTTTTAAAATCTACATCATCAATGTACTCGTCTTTGCAGCTACATCTGTTTGGAATTTGCCAAATGCTAATTGCATAATGAATAGCAGAACATTGAAATGCTTCAAATGTAAATTTTACATCATTCTTTTATAGCTTTGAAAAATAGTAATGTTACTATAGTAAACATTTTTTTAAAAGTCAACTAAAAATGCAAAAACTGCTATTTAAGAAAAAAAACCCAGGTTCATTGTAAATTTAGTAGTGTTTACTCTGGTCTAAGCTTTTTTATGAATCCTTTTCCTAGCCATGATTGAATTATAAGTAACAGACCAAAAATTACAGATTTTTTTTTAATATTAAGGAATAAAGGAAATGAATTGTCCACTACATTTTTATTTTAAGCAAATGACATCAGTGAGAAAACATTTGGAGAGGCACATCTGAGTAAAATGAAAATAAAGATTGTTTTTGCATCAGATTTATTTTACTATCCATTAGATAGCAGAATTTGATAAAATGTTTTCATTCAATTAGAAATGAAATTTCAATTAAAGATAACACGTTTTTCAGTTAAATGTTCTTTAGAATTTATAATGAGGATTTGTAATGAGTTCGGTTGGAAATATGACAGTCTGAATAATAATAAGAGGATTGATAGTAATATATCCTTGTTTCTTCAAGACAAACTTCACTCAAGTTTGACAATGCACTAATGGTCTGGTTTGTTCAGCGCTAGTATTAATTGAAAGTGAGTACCTGTGATAATTTTGAGAATTGATGAAAAATTGGCATTCAGTACAAAATAACCAGGCTTCACCTCTACTTCACACACACTTGAATTAAATGATTGCATTTGTTAACATAGTTTAAACCTTATCAATATTAATTATTGCATATAAAACAGATTGAGTTCTAATTTTTTGTAGAAAGTAAACATATTGAAACTTTCACATTTGACAACTTGCCTTGTTTATTGGAAATGTGACTATTAACAACTGCAGTAAATCAGCTGAGAATATTTTGTTTTACATTCGTTAACAAGGACTTGCATAATAAAGAAATATCTTTGATGGACTGCAAATGTCTCAATATTTCTAAGTGATATAATTACAAAAACAAAAAACTTCAAAACACAATCTTAAAAATTTTCTGTTTTTCATTATTGACAGTTGCAATTGTGAAAGATATCGCAAAGGTCATCAAATTAAATAAAAATATATAACCTGCACTTTACAAGTCAATGTATCTAAGATGCTGGTATCCATAATCCAGGAATCTGATTATCTATTAGTGGCAATCAGGAAAAGATGAAGAAAAGAAAAATGAAATATATGTAAACATAAACTGAACTTGGCCACATAGCAGAATACTGCCGAGAATGATGTCACTTGTCAGCATTTTTTGTGTACAATTAGAAAGCAAATGATGCTTGAATAGAATGCACTGCATACAAATAGCATATTCAGTGTACATTTTTTCCCCCTCAGAACTAGGCAGTCATTAAACAGTATTACAATGCATAAAAGTAAATTTTTTTGGGGGGTGGGGTGGGGATTTAGAATAAAAATGAAATGATGCCAGACTTGCACATTTGAGTCAAGTGCATATATTTTACTTGGTGGCTAAATATTTATTTTATTTATATATATTATTTCAGTAATTCTTGATATATGTAATAGCAGTAGCATATTATTCAATATATATAATTAGTTCATTTAGCCATGGCTTTTAATTTTTAGTGATCCACATCACTTCATTATTGATATATCCTAGAAACAGAATTCAGTTCAGTTTCCTGCCAGATTTGAATGTCGCATATTAATTTAAAAAAATTATTACTAGCTGATTTAAAATGAAGATTTTAAATAATTTTTGTAAATGTTTTCTTTCAACTGTTTTTTTTTTTTTTTTTTTTTGATGCTTAGACTGATGGGGAATTTGAAAATAATGAGAAATTAGTAATTTGGGACAAGTGTAGACAAGTAGCTTGACACCAGTAATTTGTATAATTGTTTTTGCATTGACATTGTATCAAAATGAAAATGATGGCCATGAAATTTTATCAGATGAGTGGTCTAACAATGTCTTTGATGAGGAATTATCAGTTTTATTTGACTTAAAACTCGTTCACCTATATCAAACCACTGATTTATCTTATCATTTATTTCTACAACTGTTATTTCAACAAATCACTGAAGAAACTTCTCGATAGTGTATGCACAACAATAAAGAGCTGTATTTGATAGTTCACCTGAAGAAATTTGCATGTACCCAGTCACTTTCTTATTGGAATAATTCAGCTGTCTGGTTACAGATGTTACTGGAATAAAAGGCTAGAATAGCAAATGTCCTGTGCTAAAGGTATGAGATTACCAAATGCTTTACCAGAATTATTTTATGGTAAATCCACTCCACACCAGTTTTAAATAATAATTAAAAATTTTACTTAATTAATAAAACTTTAAAATTCACTGTTCTTGAGATTTTAAATGTAGACACATAAATCATTCTTTTCAATAAACACAAGAATTATAGGGGATTGATGTTTCCCTGCTTATAAGGCCATATTTTTTTTAGGTACTCTACATAAAACATCCGCACACTTTTGAGGATCATATCCCTGAACCACGAAATTTCCACCAGAAAATTGTTTGAATTTGGCACATCCACCATTTTCTCCCACTCACACACCTGCACCAAATTATGCCATGGAAGAGCATCATCATCAGGCTTTTTGTTTTGAATCAGTTTTATTGAGTATGCATTTGTTGGAGACGTGAAAACTGAAGTTCAAATAATGCTCTGTCTAAAAGGAACCATGCAAAAGGTGAAATTTATGTGCTTTGATCGCTGAATCTGCTATTTGTACAATTTTCAAGCCAACAAAGGTTCTTAACTTATCTCACTACTCAAAAGTGAAAATGAAACGACTCAGGAGTATATTGATTGAAATATGGAATGGGATCTGGAAGCATGGATTGAGAATTAACAAAACCCAAGTCTGTTCGTCTTCAAAAAAACAACAACAATAAAACACCCATATTTTGTTTGGCAAATAAAACAACCACTGATGTATGTTAATGCAATCTATGCTGGAATAATTTGGACATCTAATTACTGTTTCTTTGTGAAATTAAATTATTTTAAGCACCCTCAAGCACTTGTGCAAACTGATTTGTTTCAGTACACACTTGCATTTGCACTATTTCTTGTGGGCATTGTTTTCATCCCATTATTCATGGTTAAAAGGATCCACTGTATTACAAGAATGCTCCAATTTGTTTGAAGTGCTTGTCCTTTTAAAAAAAAAAAAATTTAAATTATTACTAGTTTAATTAACCAAACTCTAAAATCTAAGTTTTCTTCAAAATACAACTGCAGATATTTATATATAAAGAAATTGTTTTCAGATGAACGCAAGGATTATTATAAAATTTCTTCAGAGAAGTTATTACAAAGTCCTTTGTTCTAGTATATGAAACTTTTTTAATATTTTGTTTAGGTTAAATCTAAATTATTTTTAAAATTGCAAAATGACACAAACCTATTTATTCGGGTGTTATCAAAGCATGTGCTTAAAATCAGTCACCACATATTTTGAAGTAACCATGCTCTAAATTGTGCCTATGGTGAACATAAAAACTGTATGAGTAATGGTGTGTCATTAAGAGGTTATAACAAGAAAAAAAGTTATAGCATTGCACTTAAAAAGCAACAAATGTCATATTTTAAGCATAGTTGGATGGTACAATATTCTTTTTAGAATGATCACTAAATAGCTAGCATAAATAATTTCAAGTTAGCAGAATATCTATTTAATTTGCAGAACATTTAGAATTGGCAAATCACACTAGATACTAAAGGGAAATAATATAAAGACAATACTGGAAGGAATTTACTGAGCAACTTATTGAACACTTTTCATGACTTATCTAAACAAAACTGTTTACAAGCACTTTATTCAATATATAATCTAGTTAGTTCACTGCCGAAATGAGAAGTTTAAAAAATGTTTCATCATAGAGAGAGTTTGGATAATCTGTATATCTGTACATAACTAAAGCATTTTCCTTTAATGCAGGGTAGATGGCTTTTAGTGTATTTTCTATATTATATATAAAGAGAATAGTTTAAATTTTTAATGAGGTAATTACTTTAATTGAATAGTGAAGTAGCATTTTTTAAAAATCAATAATGCTGTTTCTCTAAAATAATTTCACTTGTACATCGAAGTGAGCAAAATTCTTGCATGCAGATTGTCTGCTTTCAAAAACAATGCTTTGTTCTCGAAATCATTCAGAACCAATTTGAAACTTAGGTTTGTCAGTTGCTTGACACACAAGCTTCCATCTGTCCTCCAGCTGATCTGTCATGCATTTGGATTACAAAAGAGGACCTCGGATGTACCGCATACAATGGACAAAATTTATCATTCACTGTTTTCAAAGAGCATCAGTTTCAGTCTATTTTATGAAATCTACAGGCTAATGTAAACTTGGAAAGACCCTCTCTGAGTCACCTGTATATCAAAATAATGTCAGAGTGACTTGTAACTCTGTCGTCAATCTTACGTGTTTGATAACTTTCATCAGAAACACCACTTTTGATGGCAAAACAAATTCAAATTCAGATCATTATTGTAAAGACCTTGCTGTCAATAATTAAAACAATAGTGCAACAGTTTAGTGCAAGTGAAAAATAGTTTGATGATTCATGAAGTGTGCTGAGATCCTGATGAGTTTAGTGTATGGGGTACACACTGACTTTTTTCACAATTGTATTTTCTCAGTAGTCCATGTCACTGAGGTTACATTGTATCTGTTTAAGATATTTGTAAAAAATCTCACACTTTGCTGCTTGAAATACATTGTTGACTTTGGAAGCAGGTAAATTGAATATAAATGTTCTTAGGCAAGTAGAAGCTTGTTACCTCAACCCGATTTAGAAATTTTTCTTTTACTGCTGCACTGTCTAAAAGGGAAAATGTTCATTTGTTCTTTTTTCCCTTGAAGTGTGTATTTATACTTATTGGACAGTGTGCATCTGTATTGTGTTCATGAAGTTTAAAACTATTTCTGAATTGATTTCATAAGTTGATATTTAATATAGAGTGTTGCATCGCTATCTGACCAGTGTCTGAAATAAAGTAAATTTAATAAATTAAAACCAGCAAACACCAGTTAACCAGAGAGAAGTGCACAGTTTTTATTCCCACATTTGCAATTTACAAACATCAAGTATTTGTGTCTCTACTAACTTAGAAAATATCTAGTCTGCTTTTATATGTCATTGCTTTGCCTTGAACCATTGTTTCTGCAAATAGTCATTTTCAGCAAGCTTTCACTGCCACTTTGTGACTACTGATATGAACATGACTTTTGGAATTGTACAATTCTTTACATTCATAACTTAAAATGGAACGTCTTCAAGATAACGGCGATTTGAAAGAATAAAATCTATGTGTTTTTGTTGCAATGTAATTCAGTCTCCAGGAGAAATCCTAGTTGTCACAGACATAATGAATGTTTCTTACAAACGCGTAAGTGTAAAGAGTTATCACATAATTTTTTTTCCTTCAGAGAGAGAGAGAGAAAAAAAAGTAACATTTTGAAAGAAAATACATAACAGTTAATGAGTTTAATCAGTTTGTTCAAAAGGACAGTAAATCATTCTTGAAGAAGAAAAAGATCTATCACTATTTTGGGGGATTACCTTGCATGCATTTAGAAATCAATAGTAATTTGATAAAGCACTTCTGAACTGTTCAGTTAGGCTACAAAGTTTATTAAGTATTGTGATTTTATATAATTTCTTAATCATTATGAGTGATGCCAATTGATCAGACCTCAATAATCAATCCATATTTTTGAAGGAGAAAACTTTGTATAGATGAGAAGATTAAATACATCCTGTATGATTGAATTCATCTATGTGACATTAATTTCCCGGATCTGCTACTGAAAAATTTTGAGGTGAAAATGACTTTACAGTTGAGCATTAAACGAAAATGTTCACATTTTATATGAAATTTGAAAAGGTTGATAGACTGGAAGATTGGGGGCCTAAATTGTAAGTGAACCAAATATCAAAAACTTCATCTGCATTTAGTTGTCCTTTTAATTATATTATATAATATTGACTTTAAAAACAAAAATTGATATATGCTTGATATTGATTTCGCAGTTGGAAGTCTTTTGGAATTTTAAATATACAACTGACTGGCACATGTTTCATACTATGCAAGCTTGAAGGAACTCGGGGGATAATTTGTTCACAAAAAAACCAGGACTGCCATACTTGAAAACGTAACCTGAAAGATTTTCCTCAGAATTTAATTATTTTTACTACTCATCCAACATTCATAATTAGGCTATTAAACTACAAAACAGTAATTTTATTGGAAGAAAAATGTATACCTGCGATTTGTATGATCAGTTTAAGCTTTTTTAAAGAAAAAAAACAACTGGTGCTCGTCTTTAAAACTCAACTGCTCTGAGTGACCAATGTTGTTCATGTTACATTACTAATTAGGAGGTTTGACAACTGATTAGTGCTTGCGGTAGTCACATAACATCCCAACAAATTGTCCAGAATATCAGTAATGAAATACATTTGTAAAAAAAAATAAAAATACAAGAAAATCTGAATCAATTGCAGAACTGCACTCCGAAAAGGCAATTTTAAAGGTGAAGCACTTTTTAAAAAATGTGAAAATATTTTACTGAACAATAAAAGTACATTTAAATCAGTAATGTAACAGCTTTTCACATGGAATTGCACTTTATAATTTAAAACAAAGAATACAAATATATGGCAATACTAAGCCATTTGGAAGGCCAACTTATAAAATGGAGCATCTTCACTTTTAAAAAATCACACAACTGAAATTGATTGAGTCATAAGGAATGGCCAACTAGGACACTGAATTACTTACTCATAGTTGGAAAATACGATGCTACCTTTCATCTAAAGCAACCAGATCAACTCTGTCACTAAAAAAATGTATCAGGAATGGTGGCCATATTTAACTAGGAACGAGTCCTACGAATATAACTATATAAAACTAAGCTATCAACTGCACGTAAAAAAAAAAAAGCATTTCCTGGTTGAGTACGAACTAAAGGTGCTTGACATATAATACTGCAATACCAATTAAACACTAAAATATATATCCATATTTAGAAAATATTTTCAGCTATAAAACTGTCCTATGATGGCAACTTTAAAATAGACCTGGTGTGGTTGAAAAGTTTAAAAACTACGACCATGAAACAAAAAAGAATATTTATTGACTGAGCCTCTTCACATTGATTCCAGTGGATCACATAAGCATTGATAAATCTCATTCAATCAAGCAAATCACACCAGCATTGACAAATCTTCCCTTTGGATGGCAATTATGGAAATAGAAATTCTATTCACGAAGGAGATAAATCCATTGATAAAGAGTACTGGGTCCTGAAAGCTAAAATATTTTGTTCGTAGTGAGTCATTGCACTCTCTTGCTCATTGACCAAAGACTGTCAGTTTCCTTTTCCATTTAAAAAAAAAAAGGCAGTATGCTTTCGCAGAATTTCTGATTTACCATCTTACGTGGAATATTAAATTCATAGTGAGTAATGTACAAAGAAACTTTGATATTTCTTCAAGGTCTCAAGCAAAACTCTCCGTCATTATTTCTCTTGATGGCTTATTTCTTGACACACTTCATTGCATTGTCTGTTAAGATTCTAGGAATGAATTTGTCAGTCAGATTTAAAATGTTACAGTCTGAATCATTTCTCGGTTATGTTCTGTTCCCAATATTTTCTGTGGGCGATTGCTAAATATTCTTACTGCATTGTTGGCAGTTTAAGAGGATTTACATCTATCTTTATATTTAAGTTACCAGTAGTTTCGCCAAAATCAAGATCTCGAAAGCATTTGCAAATCAAAAGTTTCCTTAGTTGATTACCCATTTTTTTGTTTTTGTTCTTTAGCAATGATACAATTTGCTCTTTTCATACATTATTTTTTGCACTATAAAATCTGCAAAAAACCTGAAAAGCACATCTGTACTCATTCTGTATAACATAGCATGCAAATACCGTTACCTGAAGAGAACCGTTTTCTTCCATCACACTCCCGAAAACAACATTGCAAAAATCAACATTGCACAAAACTTCATTGATACAGTCACTAGACATGAGAGGTAAACGGCATACCAGGACTACAAATCAACATCAGACATAAGTGAACAAGAACTACAAATCAAAACAAGGAGGCGGGGGAGTGCACTCCGTCTCATTGCAGGCAGCTGAATAGAACAAGAACAATGCAACACCAACCCACCTCCCCTCTCCAGAAAAAAAAGTGTGGAAAGCAACAAGCAAGAAAGAAAAAAACAGGCTTGAGCAGCATTGGTTTATATGACCTTTTGTAATAAAACTTGTCTGAAATTACATGAAATAGATTACAAGATAAGAGCGGCCAATGACTAACACTTGATGTTACATCTATTAGAAAAAATGTGGCATACATCTTTATAAAACTGAGCTGCCAGCTGTACTCTCCACCATTTGAATATAAGGATCATTTGAGAGATACCAATTGGGTGTTTATTCTCTAATGTGAATGACTGAAAAGCTCATAAAAGAACTGGAAAATGTTTGTTTATGACCCTAAAGGTTAAACGCTTGCCAGAAAACCTGTAAATTGTGGCTGTGCGATGAATTATGTTGACACATAATTGAGTTGATTTTTTAGTCCCATAGCCAGTTTATTTATTCGTGAATGCTGCTAATATACACTCACCAGCCAACCTGATTGGCAACTGATTCAACTTTACCCCAATCACTTCTAGTTCTACATTCTTGTATAAAATGCATATAGCTGCTACTACTCTGAAACATGTTTTTGCATACGTTTGAAAGAAAGAGTACTTTTTGCATCAAGTACAGTCTTATGTATAATTTGAAGATCTGACAATTTATTCTCTTGAGTAATATGTAATAAAATGCATATAGTACAATCTGAATATGTAATCAGTTTAATAAAACATGAATTATTTCACATAAAGCAAAGATTTTATAAAGCTCACATTCTTCCTGGATTTGTCCTTAAGCACTATAAAGCAATGTGCTTGGGGCTTGAAGTAGAAATGAGAATACCTACACAAAAAGAAGTGAAACAAGATTGCCTTATAATACTGTTTACACTGTTGGGGAGGGCCATTGAAATTGTCAGTCCGTTACTCAATTGTGATGACTTTGATCTTGGAAATTAAACAAAAGTGATTGTTAAAATAATAATAAAGAAATTAGACAAAACATTTTCCTAAAGTGTCCATGTTCTCTCAGCATTACTGATTTACTAACAGCAGCATCCAAGAGAGAGGTCAAGGTTAGTGGATTTCAAGAGCCATTGGGTGGTGCTGATGTATTTGTCAATCTGACAAAAAATGGGTGTGTATTTTTTAATATTTAAATTATTATATTTCGTACAATAAGAATGCTTATCAACAACAAAACCCCCCCCCCCCCCCAAAGTATTTGTTGCAATTTCTGGATGAACGTTTAATTTGCATTGTTGTTCAGTAAAATGTCCCAGCATGTATATGTCATTTTTAGCCAAGCAAATTTGAGACTTTGGCAGAATTATTTTGCAGTGTTTATAGTGTAAACTTAATATTACATATCTTTAAACTTTTGCTACTGTTTTGTTTAATTTTAACTAATTTATTTTGTTTAATTTTATAACTCATAAGGCTTTTTATTCTTTAATTTGTTCACAGGATTTTTTTCTCTTCATACCTTTTTTTGCAGAAATGTAACTTCCCAGAGTTCATTATACATTTTGTCACTAAACTGTGCATTGAAAATAACTGGTTTCAGACTCATCCAGTGCCTGGCAAGAAATGTATTTGTTTAGCATGTAAATAAAGTTTTTTTAAAAGGAAGATGTGTTAGCGAGAATAAATAAATGCCCATAGAATAAGCTTATGTATGTAAACTGGAAATTGTTGTAGTTTTGTGTCATAACAAGACTGATCCATCCCTAGAGAGGATCCATGCATAGTCAGACTGGAGAATATATTCACACACTAGGTGGATCTCATTTGATTCTATCACATTTCTACTTTCTGGTAATGTGCATGACAAATAAAACATTATTATGCTTTTAAAATTGTTTGGAACCTTGAAATGAAGCAAAAAAGTATGAACTTGGGTTGCTGGAACATACACTGACTTGTCTAATCAAATATCACTGAGTCACAAAAAAATATTTTTTGTAAGTTGTCTTAAGTTTTTTCAACTGATTTAGAACAATTTTGCACCACTAAATTTGAAAATGACATCGGTTTTTTTATATTTTTAATCAGGTCATGTTTTTGAACTAATTCGATATTAAAATATCCAATCTTATAACTAAATGGATTACATTTTTTAAAAAACATTATTAGGCAATTTTTGTTGATATTTCTCTTCCAAAATAGGTTTTTAAATTAAAAGAATTAAATAAAATTTTAAAACATTTTCTAACACAATTCATTTATTAAATGTTATAAAAGTTGATTAGTACACATTGAATAGTAGATATTGATAAAGGTAAGTACAAAGAAATTTAATTAGGTCATCATTGTTCAAAATTCAGGGCATGAACTTCCATCTCTTCAAACTTCAAACTTCTAGAATGCTCAGTGGTAGGGATGTCCAACAGTAATCAGCCATCATGACTGCATCCCAGCTTCCCTGAAACCTGGTCTCCATCTCTTTCATATCCTGATGAAATCTTTCCCTTTGCTCGTCGCTCACTGATCCCAGATTTTCAGGAAACCGATCCATATTTGAGAATAAGTGCATTTTGATGCTCATATTGCATCCAAGGTTTCTGAAAGTAGTCAGCATATTGGCGACAAGCTCTGCCTAGTTCCTGACCTTATTGTTGCCAAGAAAGTTTTTCACGACCAGAACAAAAGTCTTCCACGCTTCCAGTTCCACTTTGTTCATTGACTTTTCAAACTCTGGATCTCTGATTAGCTTACATAGTTGTGTACCATCAAAAATGCCAGCTTTCAACTTCTCAATTGTCAACCCTGGAAAAGCATGGCACAGTTAAGTGAAACAGCCACTATCCTTGTCCAGAGCTTTGGTGAACTGTTTGATTAAGCCAAGCTTAATGTGCGGCGGTGGGAAAAGTATCTTGTCTCAGTCCACCAGAGGGTTGCTTATATGAAGTTCTTTGCTTTGCAAGGTACCAATTCCTCCTGTACAGGCCATTATTGCTTCGTGTAATGCTGAGCTTTGTCCCTACTATTCCACATGCACAGAAAGCACGGGTACTTGGTAAACCCAAACTGTTGTACCAACAAAAAGTTTACCATCTTTAGGTCATCACAGAGTAACCATCCATGCTGATCATAACAAATTTTCTCCAGCATGTACTTTACCGCTTCATACTTCTCCTTCAGTGTAGTCGAGTGAGCTAGAGGTACAGAGGCAAACTAGTTGGTTACCATTGTGTAGAAGAACACATTTCAGTGATCACTTGCTGCTGTCAATGAACAATCTCCAATCTTTAGGTTTATACTATGGTACTCCAAGATTGTGCAGAAGCTGCGCAATATCTATACAGTACACCAGGTCCTCTGTAGAGGAAAAAACTGAGGTACTCTTGATGTCTGATGCAGTAGAAGGTGATGCGAATACTGTCAGAAAGAACGTTTTTCTCCCTCAATCTGGATGCCAACAGTTCAGCAGATGACTTTGATAAGCTGAGATAATGAACTAGATTATTTAGCTCCTTTTACAAGAAAGGATTTGGAGCAGCAGCATCAAGAACCACAAATTCTTCTTTTTCATATTCTTCAACACTAGAGAAATCTTCACTAATTTCGGTAAGTTCTCCAGGGACATATACTGGAATTTCATCACAATGAGCTACTGGATGATGTGCTGATTCAAGATTGGGATACTTAAGGCTGCTCCGTTTTTTTTGTGTTAATCTCAGTCACATCAATAGCGCAGAAGTAGCAGTCAGTGACATGGTTTGTCGGTTCACTCCAGGAATTCCAAACCATAGGAGTTCCAAACTTCAGACAACTTTTTTTACCCTTGGTCCAAACGACGCAGATACTCGGTGCATGTCTTGGCCCATATGAATTTCTGAACTGCCCAGAGATTTCCATTTAATGTACAACTGGAGTAATTTACTGGATACACAATCTCACCATGTTTCTGCATCAGTACAGCACCTAGTCCTGCATTACTAGCATCTGATTAGAGTATGAATTCTTCATCAAAATCAGGCAAATGGAGGACAGGAGCTTGTGACAGTCTTTCATACTAGCAAACCTAGCTTCGCAATCCTTGTGCCAAATCACTATTTCATGTTTGGCTTTCCTTGTCAAATCATTGAGTCATTTGGTGATGACACTGAACTTAGGAATGAATTTTCTATAGTAACCAGCCAACCCCCAAAAGAATTTAACGTTTGTTTTGGAAATGGGTCTCTCCATCTCTTCAAGTTTTCTTACCTTTGATGTCTCTGGCCACAGAAGACCTTGTCCCACTGTGTCCCAAATATTCAAGTTTAGAACGTCCAAAGAAACATTTGGTTAGTCAAGTAGTAAGGTTACCTTGAAACACTGAAATAATTTCCATAACACCTGGATGTGTTCTTCCAGGGTCTGGGTATCCGCCAAATTGTCATCCATGAAGTTAGAGATTGATTCCTCTTTCATGGGTTCAATGATCAATCTCATCATAGTGAAAACAGCTGATGCTGTGAAGATACTGAATGGCATTATTCGCCAATTAACTGACCATCAGGTGTACTGGATGCTAATTTCAGCCTTACTGCCTCACAGACTGGAATTTACCTAAAACCTTTTGTAAAATCTAATTTAGAAATATTTTGCTCCACTGATCTGAGCAAAAATTGTTCTGTGTTCGGGCATTGGTTTAGCTAAGAACTAAATCAACTTGTTCAGCCATCTGTAAATTGGTGTGTGCCATCCTTTTTTTTTTTTTTTTTTTTTTTTAACTAGGACATAGTAGAACTATACGGGAACTCTGCTTTCTCAATCATACCTAAGGCTAACATAGAGTTGATTTCTTGTTTTACAGCATCCCGTTTAGCATAAGGTAAAACATGTGGTTTCATGTAGATTGGATTGTGATCCCAAAGTGTGACCATAAATTCACAGACTAATTTTTCTGGGTTTGTCAGTAAAATCGTCACCAGCTTCCGTTATCATGCTTCATAACTGTTTAGTTTCAGAGTGAGAGAGTTCCCTAAAATAATATAATCAACAGTTTCAACATCTGTTAAATCTGGGTGGGATTCACTATTTGGTACAGAGGTAGCAAAGTCCTCAATTACAATAGTAGCAACCCTGTTATCTGGGCGTTCTTTATATGGTTTCATTAGATTAGCATGAACAAGTTTTGCTTTCAATCTGATCTAAATTTGGAAATTGAACCCACTTAGTTTCTCAACAATTTCATCGGGTCCTTGTTATGATGCATCCATTTTGTTTCAGTGCAGAGGTAACAACAAAATTCATATATCAACTTCAATGTTACATGCTTTTGTTTTACAATTGTACAGACATGCTTGTCTAGCCTTACTTTTGTGTACGTTCTCGGCCGCTATCTGACA
Source organism: Sinotaia quadrata (assembly GCA_028829895.1). Lineage (NCBI taxonomy): Eukaryota > Metazoa > Mollusca > Gastropoda > Architaenioglossa > Viviparidae > Sinotaia > Sinotaia quadrata. The sequence continues at coordinate 97,977,739 of CM054177.1, forward strand.
TGAAATATTAATGTTCGCAAGTTCGGTCACATGCATATAACGTATTTTTTACAGATTCTGCTAGCCCTTTCTCTGTCCAGTATTCTCGTAATATAGATGTGAGTCCCCTAACAGTTCTACCATATAAGAGTTCGAAGGGCAAAAAATGAGTTGAATCTTGTGGTACTTTAATGCAAACTAAAGTGCTGGCAAATACATATTCCAATTGTGTGCTCTTTCCATGTAGTTTTCTCAAAGGACTTGGTAAGAGTAGCGTTAAGATTTTTTACTAAACCATTACCAATAGGGTGGTAAGGAGTAGTTTAAACCACTTTACCTTCAAAAGTTTCGAAGAAAATGTTGAAGTGATGCAGGAGCCATGTCGGCAGAAATGAAGTTGTGAACTCAATTGACAACACACTGGCATAAACACACTGTTACAAAGTTAATGAATAAACTCGCCAAAACGCTGGCATAAACACAAAATCGATAAACATTGAAAAGTGGACGTACACACTCGTGTGCGCAAGTGAAAACTCGTTGTACTCTTCCAATTTGAAAAACGCTGAAAAACAAGCAAGTCGTTGACGACGATGACTGTAGAAAATATGAGTGGCATCGAATATTCTTTTTCTCAGGCAGTATTCCTCTCTCAGTACTGCTTAGGTCACTGATGAGTTAACTACTATTGAGGCTCGCATCCACCGTAGAGTACTGACAATATTATGAAGGTTGTCAAAAAAGAATTGTGTTTGACAAAACAAACAGCAACTCCGCACAATACGTGGAGAATATTCGGGAAAAGTCCTCCCAATTTATTATAGAGATAAGAAAGATGTCTGAAACTCAGTGTAGAAAATAATATGCACTCGTACATCTCTCTGCAGCTTGGACGAAACACGCACACGGAATCTAAAATGGCGACAATGTTCTTTTATGTGGCAGGTGAGTTTTCTGATGCTTTCATGGGCTTCTAGAAAACCCGCACTGGAAAAAATGTGCAATTTGATGAAAATATTCCCTAACAATGGGTACATTACTCCTAGGGCGCAAGAACTCCTAATAACAAAATATAATCCCTATCTAAAAATTACAATGAATAGCTATAAAGACTAAATACAAGTTCTACCTACTCCTAACATAACCAGCTAATAGATAAATAAATTTAATTAAATGCTAAAAGTATAAAGCATACTCGCACACAAACTGACAGTGCATGTATGACACTACATTCACTTCAAATAACGATTACAAAAAAGCGAACACAAAGTACGAGGTGACAGGGGAGGTAAAAAAATACCTTAAAATAATAATTTTCTTGATAACTCCTTCCACAACCGTGACATTTTCACTTGACGGATATTTGGTGTTGTAAACATTTCCTCTATTCCACAACATAAATCAACATTTACAGTCACATTTTTCTGTGAATGGAAAACGCTTACTAAAGAAGAAAACAAATCCGTCTCTTAATCTATTTTTAGCATGCCCCCATCCACCCACTGTCTTCTCCAACATAAGATTATCAATATGAGTAAGGTCAATAAATGTATTAAAAGAAAAATCAAATGTACATATTTAGGGCTGTCGATTTTTTTCTAAAATGCTGCCTGGGTACCCATTCGAAAATTAGCATAATCTCCATCGCCACTCATGATCTCTACACAAAGCTACTTAACCATTAAGCATGCGCTCTGTTTCACACAGTAGCCAAAGGTATGCATCTAGTGATTTACTATTAGTTATGATCTTTATTTATACAATGCAAACTTTTATTTTTAATATTATCAATCATTACACAAACTAAAGTAAGCTAAAACTAAATGTCAACAATAATAATGTATTTAAAAATAGGGCATCAAGTTCAATAACGCTGACAGAATTTCATCGCACAGATTGCATTTCGCAGTGTCACTATCCAATCGCTTGGCATCTTCCCCATATTAAAAATATTACATTATTATTTAATTTATTGACACGTTTGTTTACTGAAATATCATCAATAACATGCTGCACTTGTTAACGAGCACAATCACAAACAAAAAGAAAGAGCACGAGCTATGGTGATTGGTGATCTATGTCGTAAATAATTAGATCTAGGTATAGCGGCTGTTCAGCACGTAAGCCAACCCATGGCCGGCACAATTTAGCAGGCCGCCATCTATTGGCAGGATTTGAGTGTGACCAGAGGGGGAGTGTGCTAAATCGTGTATAGACATAATGGCCGCATTATCACGGGTACCCTTTCTCAATTTTACTACCAGGGTATTAGCATGACAACGAGTACCCATTGACACCACTATACATATGACAATTACAATGAAATCGATAACTAAACACTATTCCACGAACCCACATTCAGATAACTATTGTTTACAGTCTCTTTCTACACATATATAATAATTAAGAAATATAATTACAGTTCGACAATAGAGTCGATGCAAATTGTAGGTTAGTTCTATCAGAGATAGAAATGAAGTTATTAGAGTTAAATGTGTAAATTTAATTGACTTGGATTAAGCACTGATTGACAGTCCTTCACTTTGTTTTGCAACAATTTCAGTATCAGCTCCCACAGTCTTTCATTTCTTTTTGCAACAATGTCAAAATGTCTGCCCCTGCATGTGTTCCTGCTACTGGAAATTGACACTGCTATGTCTTGAATATCTTTCTTCATGTCACTCCATGTAGGACACAATTTCAGCAATTCTGGTAATTTCACTGCACCAGAATTCTCAAGAATGTACCCAGCATGCTTGCTCTGATACATCAATAATGCGTAGCATACTCCTTTACGCTTAAACGCTCTGCAACATACTTTGCACCGTTCCCGGTCACTCAAGTCATGACCAGCAAAGAAATGAAGGGTAGCTAGGAACTTGAAGTTGAACTTGAGACTCACAGTTCAGGGTTGAACTCATGCTCACAGAGTGAGACTCAAACCAATAAAAAAGAAGGCACTTGATCACTGTAACATATAGTTAAGGAGCAAGCCTAAGTTTCTCATTTTGGCACAATATAACTTCATTCTACCTCATATCCCATTCTCAAACTTATAATTTCTGCAGTGGTATTCATTAGCCCCATGCACGCACATTCTCTCTCAATCAGTCATTTAAACTCACCACTCAAGCTAGTGACTGCCTTCAATTCTCTTTTTCACTCTAATTCAAAGTGATTAGGGTGTAAAATTCTCAACAGCAGGTGAACTCCCTTAAACTCAGCCCATTGACTAGTCTCATTCTCATAAATCATAATCATTGACAATAGGAAACTGCTCACTCAGTTTCCATTTGGTCAGCAAATCTAGAATATTCTTGCCTCAAGCTGTTTACTTCAAACTCAGACAATTTCAAAATAACTCCATATGGAGTGCCCAAGGTTGGGTCACTGACAATTTAGAAGTTTATATAACAATTACATTTTAAAATGGAGAAGGGCAAATTTACTCTGTCACACTATGTTAACCATCACAATGGGTACTTTATCTTTTACACCATTGCTAGAATGATTATTTGAAGCACTCCAATTTAGTCATTTCATTTCACTAGGCTAGTGTGTATTACTAAACCTGCTCTTCAACCAGTGTCACAGGACTGAAATACAATGTCCATTTATGTATGCATTACAACTAGGTGCACCATTTGGTTCTTTGACATTTATGTTACCCAGGCAATAATGTTTAACATGGCCTGGTTTGCTACAGCTAAAGCACACTACTGGTTCGTTCTTAACATCTTTGTCTTTGCTGTTGGGGTGAGGTGTAGGTACTCTATCTTTCATATTACTAAATGGAGGTGTGTGAGGGGATCCTGATTTAGGTTTATTTTAGGGCTTATCACTCTCGTTTAAGCATCATCTGTTTGTTAACTGGCCTGCATGGTTCAAAATTATGTCTAGCTGTCAGATTAACACATGTCCGTATATTTCTTCGTACCTGTCAGCTGCTTTTAACCAAATCTTCCTAAGTCTTTGGTGCTTTGTCTTTTAAATAAACTAAAAGTTCAGGAGGACACAATGTATGTAATTTATCATTCACAAAGTGATCCCTAACATCTTTCCCACAGTCATTCTCTACTTCATCCATCTCTAACCACCTTGTCAAAGTGTGCTGTAGTTTACTTACTTGGCTTCTCTCTTTGGATTCCCCGTGGAACAAAGGGCCTCAACAACAGCTCTCCATCGCAGTCTATTATGGGCAGCCTTTTTTCAGTTCACCACACAACAGGTTGCAGCTCTTCATTTCCTCTTTGCAGGATCGTCTCCAGGTGGTTTTAGGGCGACCAACCTGTCTCTTTCCCTGGGGGTTCTACAGGAAAGCCTGCCAGGTGATGTCCTGTGGGGGTTTCCACAGGGTGTGTCCTATCCATTGTCATTTATACCTGGCAATCTGCCGATTGACGGGATCTTGGTTTGTCCGCTACCACAAATCAGTGTTCTTTACTTTGTCTGTCCACCTGATCTTCAGTATGTTACGAAGGCAGCCATTAACGAATACTTGGAGTTGGTTGTTAGGGTGTTGGTGACTCTCCAGATCTCTGAGCCATAGAAGACAGACTTAATGCTGCTGTTGAAAATTCGTAGTTTGTTGTGGACAGATAGGGATGTTGACCTCAGACTGATCTCCAGGTAATAAAGGCATATCTAGCTTTCCTGATTCTGGCTTTGATGTTCTCATCAGAACCACCTGTAGCTAATACAATGCTGCCCAAGTAGGTGAAAGAGGTGACTTCTTTCAGCTTGCTATCTCCAAGGGTGATTGGCTTCTGCTGCTTTTTTAACAGACATGATTTCAGTCTTCTCTATGTTGATCTGCAGTCCAGTCTTGGATGCTTCTCGGGCCAGGTTATCGGTTTTCTGTTGCATATGTTGGCATTTCTGGGACATCAGGCACAAGTCGTCTGCAAAGTCCAAGTCTTCAAGGAACTGAGTCAGGGACCATTGGATTCCGGTTTTTCCTGTTTTAGTTGTCTAATGCATCACCCAGTCGACCACTAACAGAAAGATCATTGGGGAGAGCATGCATCCTTGTCGGACTCCTGTTCTCACCTCAAAGTCCTCTGTCAATTTTCTGTTGTGAATAATTTGGCATGTGGCGTCTTCATAAATTTGATGGATCAGGATGATGACACTTTGAGGGATTCCATAATGATGGAGGAGCTGCCAGATGGTTTCTCTGTCCACACTATCGAACACTTGATGGAAGTCGATGAAGTTAGAGTGTTGCTATCTGATCTTGGCCTAATCTCAGCACATTGCTCAAAGCTTAACATGTAATCTTCAATTCAATCGTTTTCCTCTTTGTTAAAAGAATTGAAATGAAATTTCGCACTGGCTTCCTGAACCTTAACTGCCCTCTCACTTATCATTAAGCTATCTTTCTGTATCTTCAGTTGATTTAAGTCAAGCTCTCTGTTTCTTTTATTATTTTCTTCTAACTGGGCAAATGCTAACTCTCTTTCAATCTTTAATTTTTCTCTTTATCTTCACTTTCAATCCGTAATCTTTTCCCTTTATCTTCACTTTCAATCTTTAATTTTTATCTTCACTTTCAATCTGTAATCTTTTCTCTTTATCTTCATTTTCAATCTGTAACCCTTTCTCTTTCTCTTCACTTTTAATCCATAATCTTTTCTCTTTTTCACTTGCAATCTGTTGTCTTTTCTCACTTTCATTTCTTTTTTATTTCTAGTTCTTTTCTTTCATGTTCCTTTTTCATTTCTAGTTCTACCTGGTCTTTTACATAGGCCAAAATATATTCTGAAATTTTATCTACTGGGGTGCCTACTATTTCGGCTATTGCCTTGCCCTCAGGAGCCCATCTCTTTCTTCTATTGTAATTTCCTTATTTAAATTGCAAAATAACTCTACCACAGTCATATCACTAGCTGACTGGTGAGCTGTCAGCTGATTTTACAAAAGGAACTCCACACACACTCAAGTAACTGATAAACTTTAAATCTCGTTATTTAAAATGCACAGTCAATGTAAACAACATATTCTCCAAACATCAGTAATGAAAAATCAATACAATATACAATCAATAATATAAATCAAAAGGTTAATCACAAAATTCCAACAAGTAATAAAAGGATAAACAAAGCAAGACTGTTCTAGATAGTTTTATAAAAATAATAGTGAGATAAGACTGCTTTCTAAATGTCTATTCCTCTAGTTCAAATGTATCTCCTAGGTCTGTTTTAGTGTAGGATTTCCGGTTAAGTTCTAAGCTCAACACAGTGACAATTAGATAATTTTGAACATAACAGAAATCATTTTATATAGATCATATCCAGTTGGAGAGTGTTTAATTAGTTAAGAGATTAAGAGTTTGTCTAGTGGTCAGTTGAGAAATGTGTTAGACTTGCCAAATTTCAGCTCTTTTTGGAAGGATTATGAGGGAAATAAGTGCAAGACTTTGGAGACAGATTATGCTGAATTCTGTCACAATGTGCTTGGTCTTTTTGCCCTCACATTAAGCAGCTTGTGAGTCTAATATCGTGTGGTAAAAAATAAATTACATATCTTAAATTTATTAACAAGAACAGAAGGTATCCGTAATGTAGGATTTGGAAGGAATCTGAGGGCGTGCGAAGTGCCGGTGTGTTTCGGCCATGAGTGAGGTTCTAATAATCGAAACGACAAGCGCATCTATGACAGTGCTCACTTCCCACTACCAATTTTAAAACTCTGCTAAGTACAAAATTAGTTTTTAATAATTATTATCACATTTGTAATTTGACATTTGAAGTTTATTTAGTCTTAACCTTTGCCTGGTTTTTGACAGCAGTTCCAGCACTACATAGACCCCTTGTTTGTAAATTGTTAAACAGAATTTGTGTTTTAATGGATTTCTTTTCATATTGTACATGCATTCCCAGCCATCATATTATGCCTTCCTCCTCCTCACCCACCCCCATCTCCCCAAACACAATTTGGTGTCTGGATTGCTGTAGGGATATGATAGCCTCTTTAATAAATTTTGTGACAGTAAATCACTAACAGTAACTAATTGTTTTTCCTTGGTCTTTTTCTGGGAATGGTATGTTTGGAGCTCCCAGGCGAAACTAACCACCAAACAGCTTAGGATACATCAATGAACAATAAATTACTTCAACATCCTTCTCCCTGTAACTTCCTCCAATTTCTCAAAGTGGATCATTCCTTCTAGAATACAAAATTTGACTCAAACAATAGCCTTGAGAATAGTCCTTGAATCGTGAAGCTGTGCCCAGCAGTAGTAACACGAAATTTGGAAATGGCAACCTTCACTGGCAACCCCAAAGACTACTTTGAATAACAATCTATTTAGAATCCACAAATCAAATTTGCAAACATTCTGTTCTTTGGATCAAACTTTTACCATATATACAGCATTCACTAAGAACGGAAACAGTCTCTCTCTCTCTCTCTCTCTCTCTCTCGAACAGTAGTCTTCATGCATTCCAGTCGTTCGATTAATAATAAAAGGAATGCATTTTTTTTCATTCATGTCTTACTACAAGACATATTTAGCTTACTGAGCCCGAGTCAGTACTAAATGAACTTCATCGTTCCTGACGGTAATATTTCAGTCTTTTATCAATTTTGTAAACATATTGTTTTTATGTTTGTATTGCAGTAAAAATGTTGAAAACGTACTGCTTGTATGTTCGTATATGTATTCTCTCGTGCTAATAGCACTGCCTTTACAAATGTATTGTCTTAAGAATTTTACAACCTTATTGCCTTAATAATGTATATTTTGTCTTAAGAATTTTATAACCTTATTGCCTTAATAATGTGTATTTTGTCTTAAAAATTTTATAACCTTATTGCCTTAATAATGTATATTTTGTCTTAAGAATTTTACAATTGTACTGCCTTTACATTTGTAAATTCCTATTTTTGGAATACTTTTTTCAATTTTTTTTAAAAGACAAATCTTATGCTAAGTTTTATAGATCCCGAATTGCTTTGTTTACTTATGCACCCATTGCTGCTATTTTAAGTGCCGCTATTTGAACTGTCTTGATTAATCCAAAGCAGCAAAGTAAGTATTTGAGCAATAACATACTGTTCATATTGGCACCAGCCAAAAAAACAGCCAATCGTTTATTCAGCATACAGACTCGAACCAGAAGAATTCGACATTTAACCATGGGGTCTGCTCTCTTTCCCCAGTATTTGCAGGATGAAATCATCTGTGCCTGTGGTAGCAAAAGCTGTTCATCTATCAGGTATCTCAATGTTTGTGTATTAGCACATTGAAAGAACTGGTAAGTTATATTCTTTGCTTCGTTTTATTTAAAATTCCGAGTCGTGAATGTAGATGGGGACGGATGGAATTCATAAATAAACGTGTATACGCGTGCATGTCTCTGTGTGCGTGTATACGTGCATGTCTGTGTGTGTGTGTGTGTGTGTGTGTGTATGTGTGTGTGTGTGTGTGTATACGTGTTCATGTCTTTTGTGTGTGTGTGTACGCCTGCATGTCTGTGTGTGTGTATGTGTGTGTGAATTTATTCGAATAATGTCTGTCTTGTATGTAATTTCGTTCTTTATGTGATGGTATATGGGTTGGGCAGATTACGCACACATTATTTATTTTTAGAACATTCATCATGTGAAGTTAGTATTTTCAGTTCTTTATTTTCAAATTTATCATAGATTCGTTTTTGTCTGACTGTTGCAACCAGACAATTAACGCTTTGCTTAGAAGGCCGCATAAATATATCTTGGGACTTGAGCCTGGGGTTAGGCGAAGAAATCGTTATCTGAAATGGCATTACACTGACAAGGACAGTCATCAGAGCTTGGGGACCATCGTTGCCGACAATCACTTCACTACATGCTCTTCGGGGTCGTTCGAGTTTGGCACACAACACCGGGCCTTCCTTGTTGAACGTATCTGTGAACAACTCTGGGGAGTTCTCTGTAGGTCAGCAGATCCAAACATTTTATTGCTTCAAATAGAAACGGTTGTATTTGTTGGTAGTAAGTTTTTGAAATTCTTGCAGTAAATTAAAGTTCTTAATCTATCACGACCACCAACACCACAAACATCATTCTTATGACAACCACATTTGTTTTCAAGATTCCCAATCACTACTCAGATATCTTGTGGATTTCAACTATTTTGTGTTTTTTATGTCATCTTTTTGTACACAAGAATGGTATGAAAGGATATATGCTTTACCTCCGTCAGCACAGTAGAGACGGACTAAATATCATTGACCTACTTTAATTATGCATGTTCAATGAGATTTTAAAGGGATCAGTGTTTTATTCATTCACTGTTCAAATAATGCTAAATAAAGATTAATGCTTTGTCTCAGCGAGTATGAATAAAACAGTTTCATCGTTTTACTGTCCCGAAATAACAGGATTGAGTGATATTTTCAGTTTTATAGAATGTTTTACATATTAGTAGTTCATTCTAGAATGAAATGCCGTTTTCTTACTTGACCTTTTTTTTAATTGATTCATTGCCATAGAAAATATCTCATTGTGGCAGCGTTAAATAGTAGAATACTATACTCTGTATTAATTATATTCGTCCTCGAGTATGGCACAGAAGGGGGGGGGGGAAACTAAGACAACTTCGGTACATAATGCACCATAAAATATAAACTAAACAATAAACTAATAGATTACATGCGTGCATACACACACATGCACAAACGCGCGTAAAACGCACCTTCATACACAAATACAGACTAACGCAGACATACACACACTATTATCATCTCCAACGAGAGCCACACACAATAAATAAATATTTTTTCCAAACGTGGGGTCGTTGTATTATGTGTAAATATATCCCTTAAACTGTTACTGTTGATAACGCTCTTAAACCAATGCATATACGCAGTCGCATACAATGAATGTGCAGAATTTGCAATGCACAATGACCCCGGCGGTCAGAGGGGGGGGGGGGGCCTCTGGAAGCGATCGGTGTTTATAAACATTTATGTTGTATGCAACAGCATGTTTTATCCCCCGTTTGAAATCAAAGGGACCCACTACCTAGCTATGCCACTGCATATATTAGTAACAAACATATTAATTGAAAAACAAAAATTAAATTGATATAATTTACATTTAAACAAAATCATTTTGAAATATGAAAAAATACTTTAAAAAACATTTATTGGCATTAACATGACTTTTGAATAATAATATGTAAAAGCGACTGAGTTTATTTTATTTTTATATTTCAGTATAATTTTGTTTCTTTCGAAGGCGATCTTTTATTTTTAATGAAAGACCTTTTTTTTACTTCTTCAATGCTGGTGCGTTTCTATTTTTGTGCAAGGTTTTCCAGAGATATGCATTCCAATTTTTACATGTCACTCGCCATGAACTGTTGTAACGTACAAAGAAAGCGACACTCGCCATGAACTGTTGTAACGTACAAAGAAAGCGACACTCGCCATGAACTGTTGTAACGTACAACGAAGGCGACACTCAACCAATCGTCCGGGTAGTTCACAGTCCCAGGCAGTGTTACATTCTGTTTCGCTGCCACCATCTCTTCGATCAATTCTGTCATGTAGAACTGCCTGTAAATTACAAAATTGCTTCTTCTCCTTTAAGTATATAGATCTCCTATAACGCCATGGACGCACTGCTCGCGATTGTTCGCCTAACTCAAGAACAACAGCAGTTACTTTGTAACTCATCTCATCATAATGATATGTCATTTAATGCTGCATTCTCATTAAAACAAACTACTTTTTTTTCACAAGACGGATAATTCATATGTGATCGAAAGTAAAGTGGACAGCAGTATCAATTAGTGCATAAGGCGTGCAAATAACAATACTGATATACACTGATCAAATAAATGTAAAGCTCTGTTATTAAAATAATAATACTGATAAAGGGTAACAATACCTAACGGCCAAGCCTGGCTACTTCAATGAACACAGAATTTGTAAGAGGTAGTGAAGGAATCCTTTTAACAAGGAATGTTACCCAGGGAATCTTTAAGCTACCACTAGGAAAAATACCTGCATTTTCCCACTATATATTACAGCTAACGTGCAGAGCACGATGCCTACTTTAAACTTCACTACACAGATGTCAACAACAAGGATAATAATGCACTACATTTTAGCGTATAGAATATTAAATACAATATGTGCATATAAATAAGTTACAATATTTAGAGGTAAAATATTAGTTTAAATATTTAAGGGTAAAATATTTGTCAAAAACTCGTTAACTTTGACATATTCTTTAATAGATACGGACTGTTCCTTTAATCTATAGGAAGTGAACCTTTCATCTATAGAGATTTTATTTCTGTAATCTATATGGACTCTACCTTTCCAATTAATTATTCTAAATCAAATATGCGTGAAGGAAAAGCATTCATTCTAAAACTGTTCAAGAGCTATACAATTATTTTAACTGGAATGGAGAAAACATCTATCTATCTATCTATCTGTCTGTCTGTCTATCCATCTATCTCTCTATTTATCTATCTATCTATCTGTTTGTCTGTCTGCCTATCTATTTCTCTCTCTACCTACTTACAAAAATAAGCACATAGTACAAAAGTATTTTGACTTACTCTGTCGCTATAGACATATTGCTTTCACAGAATCCTCTGCTGTAAAACTATCTGATGAAAACCAAAATAGCGACTACCATAGGTTTGTAATCAGTAGGCATTGCTTAAGGGTAAAAGGTCATGCTTCTAAGAACGTGATACACGTTGTCATCTTAGATAGTCTAGTTCAGCTGACATCAGGATGATGCGATGATGATAATATCATAATGGTTTTATTTAGAAATACAGTTGTAAATGTAAGTATTCTCATGTTATCATATAAAGGGCTATCGAAACAGGAAACGAATAATAAATTCAACAGCAATAAAAGTAGTTGTGTTGGAAATGAACATTTGTTGAAGGAAAGAATATAATAATTGAAATTAATTTTGTTCGTGTTCATCTCTGGAAGGGCTTATACAACTGTATACATTACCATCACTGGATTTAGTCCAAGCTATCCAAAAATGATGCATGCTGTCTTATTGCTGTTTTTTGCAACCTGTACAGGTGAGAGAGAGGGATGAATTAATTAAATATCACTACTAGATATTGAAATTAGTTTAATTTAATTCCTTGCAAAATTTAAAAGATAGAAAGTTTGTCAGTGTAACAGTTCCAGTAAAAAAGCCAAGACAAGTGTCCAATGAAAAATTTAAAAAATGCTATCCATTGAATAGCAATACATAAGTTATTAGCATTCATGTTTTGTCATTTCTATATCTATAAAAAAAATAATTTTATTGACAATAATAAAACCTCTCCCGATTGTAATGTTAAAAAATTGCAAAATCACAAGATATCTCGTATTAGGAAAATATTACATTTTGTAGCTGTCCTCATTAGTACTTTTATGGAACTTTTAGACATCCTCCATCAAGAGTTTGGTCACTGACCAACAGAATTATCTACCAACTAATGATCATTGACCAACACATATTATCTGCCTACTAATGATCAGAAATATGGGTTCATTGAATATCGATGATTAACAGAAATATTTTCTGCCCACTAATGATCACTGATGAACAGAAATATTGTCTGCCCACTAATGATCACTGATGAACAGAAATATTGTCAGCCCACTAATGATCACTGACCATCAGAAACATCTGTTCACTAATGATCACTGACCAAGAGACATATTACCTGCTCACTGGAGATCACTGACGAACAGAAATATTTTCTGCCCACTGAAGATCGTTGACCAACAGAAATATCTGCTTATTGAAGATCAAAATGACCAACATAAATATCTGCTCAATGAAGGTCGCTGACCAGCAGAAATATTTTCTGCCCACTGAAGATCGCTGACCAACAGAAATATCTGCTTACTAAAGATCACTGACCATGAGAAATATCTGTTCACCGAAAATCGCTGACCAACAGAAATATCATCTGCTCACTGAAGATCGTTGACCAACTGAAATATCATTTGCTCACTGAAGATCGCTGACATTCCATTCCACTTCCCTCCTTATATTTGTTTAAATGTTTCAGCACGATTTTAATTAAGTCATTAAATTCAATAAAATCCAGAATAGAGCCGAGAAAATCTTATTTAAATAAATGAAAGATTAACAAATAATTAAACATTTTTTATTAGAAGCATATGCAGACAAAATTTCAATGATAGTATTTAAATTTTTCGTTCTAAACTGTAGTATTTAGATGTTGCACACGAGCGCACATACCTGTTTTGTGAAAGCTACCTTTGTATTGTCATTATGTTTACATTATTATCTGATTATTTTTCTCTTCTCGGGGATTTGAACTGTCCTAAATCTGTTTTATGAAATGTCATTGAACAGGAGAATTTTTATAATTCGTTAAATGTAAATGGTGGTAAGGTTTTTGCACACGTTTGTGAAACTGTGTTTGCATTTGTGTGTGTTGTATGTCGACCTCTTTAAACTAATAAATGAGTGATGCCAACGCCATCTAGTAAACGGTTATGATTATTATTATTAATTAATCATCCATAACTAATTACAAGTGATATGAATCTTAATTTATTTTATTAATAATTCTCCAGAAGACACCACTCGTCTCTCTCACTTGGCGGATATGCGGGCGCTGTAAACGTTTTCTGTCTTCCACAACATGAAAGACAAACATTTACCGTCACACAATAATTTCGTAGATGGAAAACTGCTCACTAAAGGAGAAGACAAATCCACTTTAAATCTATATTTAGCTATTCTCCCTCCATCCACTGTCTTTCCGACACATGGTTATCAATAAGTGTAAAAAGGTCAATAAAAATATAAATATAATCAAAGAGCATTGACATTTACATCACTTCATGACAATGTTTGATTAATGCTGGACAATCATTCATTTTATCCTAGCTTAGTACATAAGCAGTCAATAACATGAATACATAATCAAGTTCATGGATATCATCACAGAAATGAGACTGTAGTGTTAGAGAAATAGTTAAAGTCAATGCACATAAACTATTCAAAGATGGCTGCTGTCACTGGTATGTGTTTCACATTCATATGGTTTGCAACCAATCACTGCCTTTCATACCTACGTGTCCCTTCTAGTGGCCATTACACAACTGTTCCAGAATCTTTGACATGCTTTCCAAGGACACCTGAGAGAATCGCTATCAATCACAATGAATACTATTGAATTTCCATGTATGTTTTCTCTATGCACCACAAGGAACATTTCAAAATAATCTTCATGAATTATGGAGACCAAACTCAAGCCACAATTTCCACTGTATTGGTACTTGAACAGAATTCGCAGGAATCAACTTAGAGCAACACAGTTTACTGATAAGTTGACAGAACCGGATTCACACGCCAATGTATTCAAGTAGAGTACAGTAGTCACTGGAGCATGAAGTGACAACCAAAAAAAAACAGAAGGCTTCCTCTGTTCAGCAAAATTCAAATTAAGGCAGCACTAAATTCCAGGCATGTTTCATCTCTAAATTCCTTTCTCTCTTACAAACCCTTCAACAATTTCATTAGCCCGATACACATGCAGCATAAAATACATAGCATCGATCAAAATTCACAAGTATAATGTACACTGTGGTCAAATTAATGAACATAGAAATAAATGCTCAATTATATAAGTATTCTCTAATTCAAATCATAGATCAATAGAAAACATGTATGAAAGAATCTAAGTCAATTCTTTCTTAAAAGATGTTAGTTAACTTACCATAAGCTAATGATCGCCTTTATGACCAAACTCGAGATGAAATTCAGAATGATTAGAATAGAGTACTTCTTCAACAAAGAAACTTCTGGTCCATTCCCTTGCATAAAATTGATATGAACAAGTGTGAAACTATTAGTCACAAAATCTATTCATCCTGTTAGAACTGGTTTGGATTGCGTCAGCAATTTTCTAGCATATTCGCAACTCGAGTTGTTAGACACTTATAAAATATACCATCATAAGGAGTGCAGAAGTCCGGGTCACTTTGACAATTTAACAATTTATATAACAATTATGTCTAGAAAAAGGGATGTACAAAATTACTCCTCCAGAAAGTGTTTCAATGCTCTTGTTCAATAAAAACTTCTGCAAAGACACTGACCACATACTTCTTGGTCTGTCAGACAGTAAACGTTCAAACGCAGTCATTTCTGAACACTAATAGAAATAATGGGTTGTTGCGTACACTGCATATTTTTATTGGTATTTTGGTTTTTGTTCATTTTATTTTATACTTTAACTTATGACTGCTTTCATTAATATCACATATAATATAATACGTTTATAGATAGATAGATAGATTCTAACAATTAAAATTTTCAGATGTTTCCGGACTGAGGTGGACGTACAACATTGACGATGGTGCCACCATTAATGCCTGTGAACACGACGATGTGGTGTTGCCGTGGTCGTACACTCTGGAACCAAATGAAGTTGTGGCAGACATTCGATGGCATTACCAAGACAACGGGAGTCAGGTGCTGCTGGCGATGGAAGCCGAAGACACCTTCCTTCCCATGGTTTCCTTTTCTCAGCACGTGCGTTTCATTCCGAACGCCGGGCTGCTTCTGAGTCACGTGACGGTGTCGGACTCTGGCAAGTACTCTGTTGAAGTCAGCACGCACCAGGGATCGGGCGCATTCAGCAGTTTCTCACTATCGGCGTCCTTGAGAGTGTCAAGTAAGACTGAAGAGACACTATATTTCTTGTGTACACGTTCATGTACGCACACACACACACACACACACACACACACACAAAGACACAAAAACAACACTAAATATTTGTATACTTTACTAAAGTTATAAACGAATGAAGCCAGTAATTAAAGTATAGATAGGTAAGGAAAGTGTGCAGTTTCTCACCACAGTTTCGGTCTCAGAAGACTATATTTTAGCAAAGTCAAGTTCGCGCAGGATTCCAAAGATATACCGGTATTCGATCTCTTAGCCTCTTTATCTTTAAAAGGTTCATCAGTGAAATGGGAAGAAGAATGTAAAATGCTGTGTCACCAGACTCTTTGTCAGCTCCATGGATCAACAGTTTTACTTTTACTTCCACTCCCACCCCCATACACATCCCTTTACGCACATTAAACTTTAGGTATAGGATCTACACACATGTAATTCATTAGCAGATCTTTCTTGCCCGTCCCTGCTCACCCACCGACAACCGACGTTTGTCATTAACAATGAACGAATGCATGTAATTTTCTCTATGCATGTACTTCTCTTCTACAGGTCCGCCTTCAACGACAGACGGGCAGTTGCACGTATTTTTATCCAAGACGTTGATTCACAACCAGACGACAGAAGAATGGAACGCGTTCTTGACGTGCGGAACGTTCACCAGTGTCGGCAAGGCTCCAGTGTATGTCGAATGGCGGGTACGTATATAGTGAACCAGTAGTAAACTCAGTGTTGGACATTTTGCTCCCATTGTAGTTCTCTTCCTATAGCACCATTCATCACTACTCAGGTCTTTGCCCAGCAATGCTGATTTATATACGTTCAATATGAAGGTACTTTCCCTTGATACGGCATGACTGTATGCTATTCTCGGGAGCAGTATCCAAAAAGAGTAAACTCCCCTCCGGGAGTCGAAACAACAAGGAATTAAAAAAATATATATATTTTTTCTTATTTGAAAGTAAGCCCCTGAGCTTGGAACTTGGGATTTGAAACTTGAAACTTAAGTCCCTGAGCTTGGAACTTGGGATCTGAAACTTGACACTTAAGTCTCTGAGCTTGGAACTTGGAACTTGAGACCAGTTGTAGTATACTATGGAACTGTACGAGTGAACAAACAAGAAATGTTTGTTCAGATTAATTCACGTCTCACTTATCTTTCATGCATTTCAGGTTTGTATTTGTTCCACAACATCTACTTTCATTATAAAATTAGAAATCGCATTATTTAATGAATGCAAACAAAATAACAAGATTTACTCTCTGATAAGCAGGGCCAGCCAATATTTCCATACATTCTACTTACTGCATATCTACTTTGAAAAAATAATTTTCCGGCTTTATAGAGATGAGTGATAAACTAAATCTGTCCACTATGCCATGGTCGGGCAAACAATTTGAAGACATTAAGAAAATCTCTAATTGCCCACTGGTGAAATTTCAATAGTTTAAGAAAATCTCTAATTAATCATTAGTGAAACTTCAACACGTAAAGAAAATCTCTAATTAACTATTGGTGAAGCTTCAAATGCAATGGCACAAAATTCTGCCATTGGTGAAGTCGCCCTTTCTTCCGAAAGAAAGTTTTACTACATTACTTCACATGTGACCTTCCATGGAGATCGAAATCTCGGCCACACCCTAGTTACGAGATTCGACCTACCGACCATCTCCTTTGCGCAACAATATCTGTTAGCGGCTAATCAATGGCCTATCGATGGCTGATCCACCTATTGTGGCTTGATCGTCCACGTTACAGTTTGTGAGATCAATAAGTTAATTATCGTCAGTGACTTAAAGATACACTGATCAACCTACTTTCAAATGTGAAGCGTTCACACTGTGCGTTTATCTCAATTAAATCTTTAATGCTTTTGACAGCTTTACTCGTGCATGGTAATGCTTTTGAAACTCCTGCATGGTAAGCTGAACAAATAAAACAGTGCCTTTACACAGGGACAAAAATAACTGGTGTTCAAAAGAACACGTTAAATAGCAAAACTATTTTCAAGGAAACTAGACTGCAAAATCTATCAAGAGTATAACATATAGGCGTCTAAAGGAGCAAAGCTTTAAAGTCAAGAGTATAACATATAGGTGTCTAAAGGAACAAAGCTTTAAAGTTAAAGTCAAGAGTATAACATATAGGTGTCTAAAGGAACAAAGCTTAAAGTTGAATGCGTAAGAAGTTAATCTTAGTCACAGTTCAAGTCAACATATATAATATCATTAAAAACACAGTTAATACTAGGTAAATTGAATAATGAAAATGGAAATGTTAGTAGTGTGAATTTATTTCGACTCAGGTGCAGCATGAGATCAAAACAGAAGCCTGTTTCAAATATAAGTATAGATCAGCTGTTTTTGTGTCAAAAATAATAAGAACATTAATATTGTCAAAGTATGAGCCGAATCTTTCAAACGTTATTAGAACGTTATTACATGATACTTGCCCTCACTATGATATTTTTGTATAGGATCATAGGATATTACATGTTAGTATAGGATCATAGAATATTACATGTTGGTATAGGATCATAGAATATTACAATTGAAACCGTGTTTGCAAAAGTGAGTCGATCTTTCTAATGCACCGTCGCGATTAGCGAGAGTCCTATGACTCAATGATAGCTTATCGTGCTCAAACCCAGTTGGAGGATTTCACACAAAAATAAGACCACGGAACGTATTATCAAATATTGTCGCATCACTGTGTGTAGGTCAGCAGATAAGAAGCTCCCGCTTCTGTGCTGTTACGAGATAGGCGTTATCTTCACTGTTTTCGGATTGAGAAATTAAATCGCATAATTGAATTTTCAGAGGAATGAATCAAATATTGATACATTGCATTTCTTACATGTATGTGTCATAAAAGTAACATATTAACAATGCTGTGTGTATAGACTAATTACACGCTTGTCAAAGTCATTTGAGGTGGAGTTAGCTGTGAATGACTGGCAAATGAGACAAGATCAGAGATGAATAAACATAGAATGCTGTTTGACCGGCACAATTCTCATCGTCCCACGCCATATTTGTTTCAAGAACGTAAGTTCAAATTGATCGATATCCTGAAAATGACGTCATTGGAGTTCATCCCCACAGATTGTACAATCCACAGGTAAGTGTAGATGGGGCCTAAAGAGATAGCATTATCACAATTATGTGTCCAGAATTGATATTGTTGTTGCTAACTGGAGGGGGGGGGGGAACTTTCCAGTTTCCACCGATTTCGCGTAGTGGTGGTGGGACTCGTAGATATGTTAACGTTGAAGCAGAATTTTGAAGTCAGACTTATAGTGTAGTTGCTCGCTGGTCGGTTGCAAACATGTCTGGCCAGCAAAGGCGGACTTTAGCTCGGTATTTCTATGGGCTAGAGTCGTAGTGGATGTTGTTGTTCCCTTTGGTGGAGTTAGGGGTGTCTTACAGAGCCAGGCTAGTAGCACCACAAGTTTGTACTTAGTGTGTACCTGCGCCCAGGATGATCATTCCCCCTCTCCCCCCCCCGTCCTCCTCACTGGTGCATGCGCACATGAAATGATCACAAAAGTTCAACGTCCTATAAGTGCATATCGTTGCCATCATCGTCATCGACACCATCATCATCATCATCATCATCATCATCATCATCATCATCATCATCATCATCAAATATTTACTGTATAAATGTAATTTTATTAAATACGGCATTTAAAAATACATTACTAATTATGTTTTCTATCCTGGTGCAAACGATTATGATTGACATGGAACATTCGATATTTTAGACCGAGGAAAATTGACCACAACTAAATAGGGCGCCGACTAATTCAAGGCAAAAGCAAGCAACAGTAAAAGTTTTAAGCAAACCTTTTCTCAGGCACACAATTATCTTTTGCAGGTTTCTTAAATTTTGTTTGTTTAATTTTTGCTGTATAGCTTTGTTCCGGTTGTAAGTTTCGTTTTATTATTAATTTTTTAAAGTAGACCTGCGCCGCTCTGTCTGTTTGATTTACTGATCTAGTCATGCTGTCTCCTAATTTAACTGATAGCCCATAGCGAATACCATAATTAAATCAAGGAGAGGCAAGTGATCGCCCGTATTCAGTGATTTAAAAATACGTAATGGACAAATACAAATCTACATTGGCAATTGTATACCTTATATATAAACAAGTGTCAAACTTGGAATTCTATCTATCTATCTATCTATCTGTCTGTCTATCTATCTATCTATCTATCTATCTATCTATCTATCTATCTATCTATCTATCTATCTATCTATCTATCTATCTATCTATCTATCTATCTATCTATCTATCTGATTAAAAAAAAGAAACCCAAACATACAGCGGTACTGGACCACAACAGAAGCCGCCAGGGGTAAGCCAGATAATGTGCACATTCAATTCAAGCTCAAATTTCAACCTACCTTTTAAATAAAAATTGGCTTATAATACCTCATATTTCCATGACACTTAGATATTATAAACACGTTTTGGCATGCAGTATTATGGTTTTCACCTGGTGATAAAAATATGTCAACACACTCTGAAAAAAAATTTACAGGACAGAAGCTGCGGACAAATATTTGGTAATGTAATAAGTGCATGATTTGGTTTGATTAGTTCTGCCTATTTTAAAGTAGCAGTTTGATTATGATCCTTGCAATACGAGATAATATTACACGTAATAGGTAAATGCAAATAACGTAAATACCAACACTTTTGCTCAGCAATATTCGAGTATTTGTAATTGTCCTTTCAAACTTATGCACATGTAAACCTTTATATAGAGGAAAATATATAAATGAAATGCTATAGTTTGGTTAAAATTCTTAATTTTGAATACTTTGTAATCTCAAAGTTAAATTCTTCCATATTTTAAAGCACACGAAACAACTCTTTAGAATTTTTCTCAAGGGTCAAGAACTACATTCGTCTCAGTTATTAATCTCTCTCACTCTCTCTCTCTCTCTCTCACACGCACACACACACTCACACACACACATACACACACACACACGACACACATACACACAATATACATACAAACACACACACACACACACACACATCTATCTATCTATCTATCTATATATATATATATATGTATGTATATCACTGCCATAATATTTATTAGATACACACTGCCATAATATTTATTGCTTAGATACTGCCTTTGTCATATATTATTTTGCCATACGACAATTCAATGTCAGTTATTGCAAAACCATTGTGTTTTTTACTCGGACTATTTCACTATATTTATGACACAGACTCCGTCAATGACATACAGAACGAGCACCCACCACGATCGACACGATTTCTATCTGGTCTTGTCCAACCCCGTGGAAGGGGGCAACTACTCCTGTTACCTACCACGTAGTCAGCCAGCAGTAGCTTGCCTTGGCAATGACAGCGCTTTGCTAGAGGACGCCATTTTACTAGTCGATGACGTGCATGTCCGCATCGCTCTATTGGAAGCCGAGCAGCACTACCTGCAGAGTGAAAACAATCACCTGAAAGAGTTAAACAACTTGCTGCTAATCACGGCGAGCGGAAACAACATCTCGGAAGTGGCCAACTACACGCTGTCCATTGTTGTGAGGCTGACAGCGCTTGAAGAAGAGAACGCTCGCCTGAACGCGGAACTGAACTCGATCAGCAACAATGACTCGGTGGAAGCACAAAACATCATTTTCATCGAGCAACGCCTCTACTGGCTGGAGCAAGAGAACGAGCGCCTGAGACAGGAGCTGGAAACGGAGGAAAGTAGCAACGAGGGTCTGTCCAGTGAGATCCACAGTTTGGAGGCGCAGTTGGCCAACTTGTCAAAGACTGTTGAGTGGTTAAAGAGTCAACTCACAGAAAGTATGCATTTTTTTTCTTGTCGAAATTTGTTTGCATTATTTTCACCATTGTTTCCGTCGTGTGCGCATGTCCAAATGATTTGTTCTTTCATTTCCTGAGGGTTGTCATTTGTGATGTTTCTGTATCTAGCCACAAACTTAATGACTTTCCTTTCTTAAATAAGTATTTGCTTTATTTATTTATTCACTTCTTGTTTTGTTGTTAATGCTTATTTTTTTAAAAATAGAATACTGCCACTATTATTCATGCCTCCAAGACCATGTTTTTAAGAAAAAGTTGTGTTACCGACGGGTGTCATTATTTTCTCTGTGATTTCTTGGATGCTAATTCCCATTGTCAGTAACAGGTTTCCAAGCAGATTCTGTCTCAGATCCGTCCACTTACGATCTAACTTTCGATTCGTGGTTGGCAGGTTCATCGTCAGCGTCACACACACGCGATGAGTGGCAGGGAGGTAGCACCAGCCCACGTTCTTGGTCGTGGTATCCAAGTTCTCCCTACGAACAGTCGTGGGCATCGACTCCCCTCTACGCCTTAGCAACAACCCCAACCACTGCTCGCAACAGGACAACATCGAACTGGTACTGGTGGCAGCAATCCACAGAAGAAACACCCACCTCTACGGAAAACTACTGGTGGTGGACTACACGTGACTGGCGTTGGTGGCAAACAACTGATGAATCATCACAGACATATTCAACGACAACGCCTGACTACTGGTGGTGGCAAACGTCATCCAGCTGGTGGGATTGGGACTCCACCTATTACCAATGGTGGGGGAAATAAGCAGCGATTTCTAGAAATACTATTACTAATAATGTGATTGGAGATTTTATTTGTTTGCCAGTAATTTAATTTGGAATTCTCTGTATTGCCAGTAATATAATTTGGAATTATCTGTATAACTATTAATTTAATTTGGAATTCGCTGTATTACAAGTAATTTCATTGGAAATTTTAACTGCAAGTTAAGAAAATGAAAGAAAGCTGAAAGTGTTATTGTTTCTAATTATTGGTGTAAAATCTATTTTTATTTTAAAAAGAACTTATTATTTAGTAATTAATAACACATAATTAATTACAACTGGTCAACAATCCTAATTTATAGTTATTAATAATTTTCCCACAAGACCAATAAGTCTTTCTCTTGGCAGATTATAAGGGTGTCGTAAAACTCTACTCTTTACACAGAAATAAGATAGACGATTTACTGTCACATAATGTTTCTGCAGTTGGACACTTTTACTAAAGGAGTAGTAAAAATACCTCTTTTGTTTATATTTAATGAGCTCCCATCCACCCGCTATTACAACAACATAAAGTTTTAATAAATGTGCAGGAAGGTTAATAAATTTAACAATAAATTTATTAAATCAATAATCAAATATACAATATATAAATATAATCAAAATTGCATTTTCATTTATATCATTTTACAACAATGTTTGATTAAATGTTTAACACTTATTCAGTTTATCCTAGCATAGACATCAGCATGCCAAATTAACACACACACGCACACACACATGCACACACGCACACACACACATGCATACACACACACACACACACACACACACACACACACACACACACACACACACACACACACACACACACACACACACACACACATATATAATCAACCTCATAGATATGGTTTCATCAGAGAAATGGGAGTGGAGATTTAGAGAGATGTATAATCAATTATTGTCAATATTCATAACCTTTTCAATGAATGCAGCTATCACTGGCATGTATTCACAATCATGTGGTTTGCAACAAGTCACTTTCTTTCTTATTAGATGATGGTCCAACATACCCGTTGTGGGCACATTACACAACTGTTAGTGAATCTTCGATGTGCACACAAAGCACACTATGGAGATTCGTCCAGAACTTTGTATGCATTATCAAGGAACATCACATGGAATGTTTCAGAATCTTCATGTGTGCTACCCAAGAACACAATTTTACCAAAACAATAAACAAATGAAAGGCATCGTCCTTTCTGCAAAAGTCAAATTAGGGGCAGAACTAAGTTTCAAGAATATTTCATCTCTAAACTCCTTTCTCCCTTACACACATTCTCAACTTACAAATCCTGAAATGATATTTGTTAGCCCATTACACATGCAGCATAAGAAATACAGCATCAATCAAAATCCACAAGAATAATGTACAATGCAATCGGATTAATGAACATAGAAATAACAGTTCAATTACAATAAAAATGGATGAAATGAGCAAGTATGAGACTATTAGTGGTTTGGATTGCGTCAGCAAGGTCTAGAATATTCTTTACCTGAGTTGTTATTTTAACTCTGGTACTTACAAAAATATTGTCATGCACAGTACCCTAAGGTCATGTCACTTTGCCATTTAACAAATTACATAACAATTAAGTTTAGAAATAGGGACAGGCAAATGTACTCTGCAACACCTCGTAAAACTGACTACCTTTGACTGAGATTTTTTAAATTTAAAAAATGTACTCATCTAACATGTATTATGCAACAAGAAGAAAAAATAACCACATTTAATTTAAAGATTTTAAAAAAATGTGTAATACATTCAATTTAACCATTAAAAATGAATTTTCTAACGTAATTTTAAACAATGAAATACATTTGAATTTTAATTAAAATGTATAATATAACAGTAGATTCCTTTGAGTTACGTTTAGTAATTTAATATTGAGTTTTATGTTATTAAGCGATGGGATTATAATTTAAAATTGCAATTCAATTTATTTGTAACTGACAGTATAAAAGCGTTAGAATTAAAGTGTGACTGGGGTATTTAAGACAAATAAGTCTGCAATAAAAGTGAATGATTGTTTTATGAAGTCACCATTTCCACTAGAATACTAAAATTAGTTCAGTTTAGCATTTTAATTTTTAGAAAAAATATATTCCCTTAACTTTCGACCCTCATTGTGCTTCTGGTGTTGGTGTTGAATGTGATTTGTGCTATGAGGTAAGTTCACTCAAACTCTTAAGTGCCTCCTCAAATGTCACGTCAATACTCCTCAATGCAGACCGTCGCGTATACACAAGATCATCTAAACGTGACAATGCTTGTACAAAATCGTAAAACTGAAAAATTTACCGATCTTCTTTCCCCCTAAAGAGTTATATAATAAGAATCTGAAACGTACCCCTACTACAGTGAGAGCCCTAATCATAAAATAGTATATTACTAGCTCTAACTCTGCTGTGACACTCATAATTATAAAATAGTATATTTATAGGTCAAATACTGCTGCGAAACTCATACAATAGTATTACTTGCTCAAATACTGCAGTGACACTCTTAAAATAGTATTAATAGCTCAAATACTGCAGTGACACTCTTAAAATAGTATTAATAGCTCAAATACTGCAGTGACACTCTTAAAATAGTATTAATAGCTCAAATACTGCAGTGACACTCTTAAAATAGCATTAATAGCTCAAATACTGCAGTGACACTCTTAAAATAGTATTAATAGCTCAAATACTGCAGTGACACTCTTAAAATAGTATTAATAGCTCAAATACTGCAGTGACACTCTTAAAATAGTATTAATAGCTCAAATACTGCAGTGACACTCTTAAAATAGTATTAATAGCTCAAATACTACTGTGATACTCGTAAGTATAAAATAGTATATTAATAGCTTTAGCGCTGCTGTGACACTCATAAGTTTACCATAGTACGAGCTCATATACTACTGTGTGACTCATAATAATAAAATAGAATATCACGACTCAAAGGTAATAGCCATAGGACCCAAAACGTTGCCTGCGTTCACAATAGCTGTACGTAAATTCCATACAATCAACATAGTAATAGATTCCCAATAAGGCAACCATAAAACACTGTTTCTGTAGCTTCTCAGAATGAACAAATAGCTATAGACAGATAAAGTTTCATTTAAATATAACTGGTTTCCTGTCAATCACTTTTGTTTCGCATGAATATGTAATCTGTGCTATTTATATAGAGAGAAAAATCTGGGTTGGAAAAGTAAATATCCTATCTATCATCTTAAGACATCATGTCGCAAATTAATTTGAATTAATAGAACTATAAGTATCCTAACTAAACGAATATATAATGCAAAAGAAATAATTGCCTTCTCTCTCTCTCTCTTTCTGAGTGACGCCAACTCCACCTTATTAATGGTTATGATTATTATTATTAATCAATCACCCATGGCTAATTAAAAGTGATGAGAATCTTAATTTATGTTATTAATAATTCTCCAGCAGACACCACTCGTCTTTTTCATTTTCATATGTAGGTATTGTAAGCGTTTTCTCTCTTCTACAACATTAAAAACAAACATTTACCATCAAACAATATTTCCATAGGTGGAAAACCTTTTACTAAAGGAGAAGACAAATTCATCTTTAATCAATATTTAGCAAGCCCCATCCACCGACTTTCTTCTCCAACATAAAGGTATCAATATGTGTAAGAATCTCAATAAATTTGTTAAATTTACAATCAAATACATATAACAAATACAATGATAAAAGATTATTTGACATCAATATTTCCACAAAAACCATATTCAAATAACTTTTATATTTATATAGTCTTATATCCATCCTAAATACTATTCAACAATAGTGTCAATACAAATAACAAAATAGTTCGTATCAGAGAACAGAAATGGAGTTATTAGAGATATGTGATAATAGCTTCTATATAACCTAGTATATGCAAAGTTGCAATGTCCTTTTCATGCACTTTTCATATCAAGTCACAAGTTTATTGTCCACATCAGTTTCAAGTGTTTCTCTCCACACATAAAAACTGATTCACTGACATTCTCTTGAAGCTAATCTGGGCTCTCATTTGCGTGCCACCTTCTTCAAGCAGAACAACAACTGCAGGAATTTTCCATTAACTTCCTTGTACTATAAATTGCTTGATGTAGTCAGCATGCCTTGCCAACAAACATCAATGGAGTGTAATGTATTCCAGTGGGGGTAGATACTTCATCTACCCCAGTCATAGCAGTTTATAAATCAGTAAACTGGGAGAGTCAGGTAAAACAAGTAAAAGCTGCTTATTCCCTGTAAATTATGATCAGTGAACAATTGCTAAGTTTCCAGTTTATTCATCTTTAACTCCATTCTCTCTTACATTGTCTCAACTTTCCTGCAACAGTATTTATTAGCCCACTACACGCACAGAATAATAAATACAGCATAATAGTTTAGGTTCACTAGAAAAAAATGTCAAATGTTTAGCATACTACATATAAGCATTATAGTTCACAATTTGTAGAAATAATAGTCAACTCACATAATATTTCTCTACACAAAACGCAAATATAACGTATCAGTTCAAAAAATGCATGAAATATTTCTAAGTAAATTTTCTCTCAGTCAGTTAACTCACCATTAAGCTAATGGCCGCCTTTCATGACTGGCCTTTTTGCCGCACCAAATTGAAGTGATCAGACCATAGAATTCTCTACAACATATAAACTTTTTTAATCTCTGCCCATTGGCTGGTCTCGTTCTTGTAAATCTTAACAATTGGATAATAAGAACTTCTCATCTAGTTGGAACTGGTTTGCATTACATCAGCAGTTTCTAGCATATTATCATCTCTAATGTTTACTCCAACTCCAACATAAAAATATTATCATAATGTGTGCCCAAGGTCGGATCTCTTCGACAATTTAATTTTTTTAAAATTAAATTTAGAAATAGGGATAGGCAAATTTACTTTGCCAGAATATATATATGGGAAACATTTGTTTCTTTAAAGTTATATATATTATTTGAATTTCATTTGGATTCTGAAATACAGTTTCATAAGGGGTCGAAATGTCTTAATTTATCTAGCCATTCATCCACCAACCCACTAAAATATTCAAGCAAATATATTATTTTTTTGATTAGCTAAGAGGTGTATGCTATACTGACAATTACCTTTAAAATATGAAGTTGAGTTTTAAGAAACGTCTTTAAAAGAAGAATGTGATTCATGTTTTAATAGTATTCATTTATCAAACAACTTCATGGTTTTGTCTAACCAAAGACAAACAAGCAAATAAAGGCCACAGAAAAACCAAACAGAAGCTTGTTTAATACAATATAGAAAGATATGCAACCTAACTGAAAATGACACTGAATTTATTTTCTCGTTTCTACGTTTAGTAATAATGTTTTTTTTGTAATCCTCTAAACAGAGTTGTTTAAAGTTAGTTTAAAGAGGCACAATCTCTCCCCACCCCCCTCCCCGGGATTACCTCAATTCGTTTAGAGTCACGAAACTGAAAACCGACAAACAATAAATCCAACGGCAAAGGGAGAGAATCACTAGGAAAATACCGATACAAAATAAATGCATGCTTTTGGCTTGGAAAGAAACTTTAATGGCTCCTTGTCTTGATCGATGACAGTGGTAAATTTATTTTGCTTCCCATTTTTGAATAAATTATTATTATACATTCATTATATCACAGCTAATAGATCACTGTCAGGGGACATTGACAAAATCTTACCCCATCTCTGATCCCTGAGGATAGAAGCGTTCAGTTGCTTGAGGAAATACACATTCACTCCCATCCAATCGTAAAGAAGCTTGACATCCTGTACGATTTAATTTTAAGCTATTGTTAGATTTTCGTGCACAAAGACAAGAAAATGGTATCCGGTTATTGATCTAGTTAAGGTCAAAGGCAAAGAGAACTGTTTAACAACTGTAGCATAAATGATTGATCCCTTTATATTTTCTCAGGTTGTAGATCTGGAAATGCCATATTACATTAAAAGAACTTGTGTATACCTTCATGAACTTGTCTGTACTTTTATTCAAAGTATTTATCTTTACAGAAAATGTATGTACCTTTAATGAACGTATATGCATCTTTAAAGAACGTTTTATGATTTACTGTGATCGCATACTTTCTTATACTGTGCTGATTATTACCTGTTCCTTCTTGAATGCAGTTTAACTGCAGTTATAAATCTACTACTACCACCAACTTATCAGTACTATCACTACCACGATAATCACCACCTCATTACTACTACCTATACTAGTCCTATACTATAATTACTACTATCACTACAACTTCTGCAAGTAATACTGCTAACAATTATCCTCCAACTACTAACATCAACACCACTTCTACGTCTACAAGCACTAGTGTTCTTGCTCTAGCACCACTACTGTTGCCATAATTTCCACTTCTGTTACTACCATCACTACCAAGCCTACTGCTACCACCATTATCTCATCTACTATTACCAATATTACCAAAACTACCATATCCACCAATTATACTACTAACACAAGCACCATTGCAACAATCTCCTATACCACTTATATATTACGACTACCACCACCACTACAACTGTCATCACATTTGCTAGTGCATTTACCACCACCACAATAATTTGTACTACCACTAACACTAGTACTATACCGTACGTCGGCTTCATCACTTCAATGTTAACGTAATGAGGTAACGTAATTCAGTTTTAATGTAATGATGTAACGTAATTCAATGCTAAAACCCAAAAGTGAATCAAACAAACAAAAATGATGTAACGTTATTCTAAATGCAGATCTCCCAACACCAGTTATCTCTTCTTTACCAGTCAGTTTGAATGTTTCCAATGGCAACAGTTAAGGGATATCAACAAAGAGATTATGAGAAACATATTCTTGATAACCGAAAAAGGTTGTGATAATTTTCAAGCAGATAATTTTCAATATAGATTCTCAGGCAAACCCCAATCTGCGCACATTTTCCCCTCCCGACTGCTGTTGGTGGATAAATATATGTATTGTTCAGGCAATCCCGCTCTCAATGCACAGAGTTGTTCTTGACCTTATTAAGAACCAGCGAAGTGGAAATATTTTTAATATATAATTGAAAAATAATTGTAGAGAAGTTTGTTCCATCTTGAGATGACCACGGAAGCCCGACTTCATACTAAAGTTCAGCCTGACTTTTGGTCACGTGATGCAAGTGACATCGATCTAGATTTAAAAGAAATAAAATCGTTATTAAATTTCTTATCTGATGAACCTCTTTCTCAAAATAAAGTCTTCGGCAAAGTTTATTTATTGTAAATTACGGAATGGGCGTCACTAGCCTTGAACCGTTACCGCTTAACTCCGTACTGTTGCGAGTCACGTGATTCCAGAAGACAGCGAATTAGGAGAACGTGTGCTTGAATTTTCGACAGAAAATAGAAATGTTGATGTTCTCTTGGTCTTGCCATTGCCATTTTTGTTTTGATACTGTTGATGACTGCCATGCATTGGTTGTTGACAGTCGTAGTTGTTTACATTTGTTGTTAATCGTAGTTGGTTTTATTTGTTGTTGACAATAGTAGTTGGTTTTATTTGTTATTGACAATCGTAGTTGGTTTTATTTGCTCTCTACATTTCTGCTTTTGATTTTGTTTTAGCATCTCTTACGTGTTGTGGTAGAGGTTTCTTTTGCTTATGCTTTGTACATTTCTGTATTCTTGGTTTGGGCTTGAAGCTGACGTGGTTAGCTGATGTTGGTATTTTACAACTTTCGTCGAGAAGGTTAGCGTCCAGCACGTGTTAAAGTTTGTACTTGTTTCAGTGCTGACCTAGGTAATGACGCCAACACGTGTTAAAGTTTGTACTTGTTTCAGTGCTGACCTAGGTAATGACGCCAACACGTGTTAAAGTTTGTACTTGTTTCAGTGCTGACCTAGGTAATGACGCCAACACGTGTTAAAGTTTGTACTTGTTTCAGTGCTGACCTAGGTAATGACGCCAACACGTGTTAAAGTTTGTACTTGTTTCAGTGCTGACCTAGGTAATGACGCCAACACGTGTTAAAGTTTGTACTTGTTTCCAGTGCTGATCTAGGTAATGACGCCAATGCTAATGTTTAAACTAACGGCGTGTGAAACTGCAGACAATTACAGCATTGGCATCTACAAACCATTTTCTTCTTATCTTGAGTTATCTCCCTCAGCTTAAAACAATAAAATATTTATAATTTTGTTTGAATATCTTCATGTACATACACTTATTTGCACCCACTGACATGAAACTATTTCGAGTGTGCATACATTGTAAAGCTATTGATGTCCTTCACTTGAGAACCGAGTCAAGGTTTGGTTAGAACGACAGAAGTCCACCAACAGGCCAGTGGGTCCAAAAGTAATTTTGTTTTGCGGAGCACCGTAAAATCAAGGCTCCATCATTGCCTCTGACACTTACTACCGACTGAGGTTATGTTCAAAACAGGAAACATAAAAAAATATGATGGTGCTAGGTTATGTTCAAAACAGGGAACATCAAAATATGATGGTGCTAACTGGTGACAATCGGAGCAATTTGGGGGCGTCCGAACCGGATCTTGCAGAGAGAAGACTAGCTATTTTTGTTTGACCCTTGACCTTACGAAGGAAAACACCAAGTGCGTACTTTCTTTCCATTCTAGTATTGTGTTGAACGCTGCTATTACTTAACTATGTTTTACATGGCCAAACACGGATAGTCACCTACGTGTTTATTAATTTTCTAGCGATTATTTTCGTGTATACACACAATTGCATACGAAAAGACAGACACAAAATCAGGTAAATTAAAGCACACTCACACATATAATTTAAGAAACTTGTCATCTTTCAAAAATATATTCATGTAATATAGATAGTTATTTGAATGAATCTAAGTCTTTAGAGGAATATCGCATATTTACATACACACTGACCACATGTTTGAAATAATACTCTTATAAATACATCTCTAGTAAAGATTATTACTTTTTGTTCGTTCAACCAGTTCATTCACTATTTATCCTTCTTTCTCCTTCTCTCTCTGTATCTGCCAACACAATAGGGAAATATATATATATATCTATAGATTACAAGCTGCATTAAAAGCGCAATTCATGCACGCTCTATTAATATAAATATACACCTATTCGGAGTGAAAAGGAAATAAAATCTATAATAAATTAAAAAATGAGAGTGAACATTCTATAGCGGAGAAGAAAAGTTTCTGATAGAGTTATAATTAATTTTCGTATTAATTGTTTAATCCGTGTGATATGTCTATACTTTTATCACGTTGGAAAACGTCATTTAGGAAAAATATTAAAAGGTCGTTCTGTTGATAAAGTTCACAATTGTCAAATTATTATATGTGACATATCATCTGTTTAAGTTTCTGCGATTGCTGATACTAGTAAAGATCCACAATAAACACACTGTGACATCTGGTGGAATGGGTGGACACGATAAATGGTAGTTAGTGTGAAAGCATCCCTCCAATCCTTGAAGTAATTAAAATTACAGGCAGAGTTCTTATTCCAGGATTGGAGAGCAGACTATGATGTAATAGATTTAAGATAAGTCTAACAGCTCTACCAACACCACCCCACTTCTACCCAACATTTCTGGTTATCTTGAAAATAAGAATAAAATGAGCTACTTTGTGTTTTTCTAGTGACAGCCATTTACTAATAAATAAAAATTAGCTAAAAGTGTGATAATAAATGGTACTCTAATTAAGATGCTAGAATATCACCTTTCTATTAATCATCGAGATGGACCTGGCATGGAACTAGAAATGTTTCTACTAAAATAGTCAGTGACAGCAGCCAAGATGTTGACTTGCCTCATTTGTAGTAGAGGTCATGCCTCCACTTCAGCTCGCGATGATGGACTGGACGTAGTAAAGGCCCAGGGATCAATTCTTGGTGTATATACTGGAACGTGTACTTGCAGCATTGTTACAGATGTTGCATGCTGCCATCTTGATACGACATAATTAATTCATTCATTCGGATCTATTTTCCTTGACACAATTATTAATTAACCAAGGAAGCCATTCGCAGTCTTTTCCCAAAGAATGGAAAATGTCTGCACAATTTTAAATGGTGCCGGGAAAGCTGGAAAAGATCCCACTCTTAAAACCATAGTTTTCTGCCTAAAAAATAATGTATAGAAGTAAGATAAAGTTATACCCCTTCTAACCCAAGAGTTAATTTAATCTCTCACGCGGTACCAGTTTCACCATTACTGACACTAAGTTAGGGTTGACAGCTAGAGCGTCATGGACGCTGGCGGAATTGACACCGAAGAGAATTGTGAGTTCATTTTCGTTCTCCTTCAGTATTTTGGGGACAATTTCAGTGTTTAGGTGAATTCTGGCAAAGAATTTTTTTTTTAATGCATGCAGCTTCAGTTATTTAAAAAAAATAATTATACAGAAGGTGGTGGTTAGGATATGACGTACACACACGCATGCACGCACAAATGAACACACACTCATACACTTTCTGTTTCCAGCCCCAGTATTTATCCGATCTCACATCTATCTGCATTCTGTCTGCATACACTCCTGCTGGAGTCTGTCACCCTTCATCAGGTACATTCTACACCATTTGTACACCACTTTGTAACCAATGTATATTTATTTATCAGGGTTCATCATCATGGACGTCACTGGCTTTTGAGCTTGGTCACACCAACATGTTGATCATTGTTCTAGCTGTAAATTCATTTCTTCCTCATCTTTCTTCTTTGTAAATATATTTATTTATTATGCTTTTGTAAGTTTATTATATTTCGGCTTGTGTATTTTAAGCACTGATGGATTGTTATGCATTATTATTATGCATGAGGATGCAATGTAATGCGCTTTCGTTTTCTTATGAGTTTAGGTATACATTTATTAAGATGGAAGTATTTAACTATTTTCAAGGGACTAGAACCATTAGAACAGGGATTCTTAACCTAGGATCCTCGGACCCCCAAGGGGTCCGTGAAATTAAAATATTAACTATATTTTTGTATTCTGCTTAATTGCATTTTTCTAGGGAAGGGGTCCGTAGCTTTCAACTAGATTTTCAAAGGGGTCCGTGACTCATAAAAGGTTAAAAACCACTGCTTTAGAAGATGAAACATTATATAAATTCTCCTTTATTATTATTATGGCAGAAAATAGAGTTGATTTCGCTCGAGTACAGCGTTCAAATTTGTATGTTTCATTTTTACCTTTGATTCATTATAAACAGAAGCGCGCGCACATACACACAGACACACAGACAAAGACACACACACACACACACACACACACACACACACACACACACACACACACACACACACACACACACACACACACACACACACACTCTCTCAAGTGTACACGTGCACACCAATTTATACTCGTAGACCAAGTAGTGTTTGACTCTCAGTGTTCTATGCTAATATTGCAGTGGACAATTGTTGACTAAGCTGATTATGGCTAACACTGCAGTAGATATTTGATTACTATCAGTGCTCTATGCTAATAAATCAGTAGACAATCGATTTACTATCATTGCTCTAGGTTAACATTGCAGTGGACTATTGGTTAATATCATTGCTCTATGCTAATAATGCAGTGGACTATTGGTTAATATCATTGTTCTATGCTAATAAAGCAGTGGACTATTGATTACTATGAGTGTTCTGTGTATTAATAGTGCGGTGGACTATTGCTTACTATAATTGCTCTAGGTTAATATTGTAATGAACTATTGATTACTATCATTGCTCTAGGCTAATATTGTAATGAACTATTGATTACTATCAGCTTTGGTTTATAATCCTCTATTGTTGCTTCTTTCAAAGAACGATAACTTTGTCAAAGAGAAACAGTGTCGACCACAACTCTCGTGGCTGTTGAGTGATACGCAAATACAACAGCATGCCTTGAACACAGGCACTTTTACTCACACTCAGAGCAACATCTCCCTAAAGATAGGAACAGGTAAACAGTGTGTGTATACTACTAAGGAAGGTCACTGTGTACAGAAATGTACGGGTCTAAAGAAATATTTATGGACTAAATTCTTGAAGACATTGAATATTAAATATTTACAGTTTCAAAATATGTTTAAATTAAGACGAAAGTATCTTGAACGTATCCTGTTATTGAGCATTTATGTTTTCTTCTTACTTGTGTGTTTATGTTAGACAAGAGAATAAAAGTACTCAGATTAATGATATATTTGTTGAAAAGAAATTGAATTTTAAATTACTGAAAATTGAAAGTATAGTTGTGCTGCTTGAAGTTTTGTTATTGTTGGTCTCTGCATTTAAATGCTTTCAAACCAAAAAAAGAAGTACATGGTCAAAATTTGAGAATGAACACATATCTCAAATACGTAAACAGAGATGTCACTTTAAAATGGCGCTGACATTATCTTCTCTCATCAACATCCGGATGAACATGATTACCATAATGCTATGTGATACCACACAGTGGAGCCCTTAGCTTCAAGGCTTACCACCTACCAGTGCTATAAAGTATAGTAATTTTTACCGATGTATTTATGCACACACTTTAAATAAAAGGTAGGTCTGCACAATAAATAAGCAATTTGCAGGTTGTAAGATTATTTTCAAACAGTAAGATAAATTACCTTCCCCCTCCATCCCCCCCATCATTTCTGTCCTAAACCCAGACATCAAGAAATAGGTCATTGTCACTGGTGGAAAATACACTGAGATCCGGTTAGACATTACTATTATTAGATTACGAGTTTAATTTTTAGTATAAATAGCTCAGCGAAGTTAGTCGGTGTATTGAGTAAAATTATTGACTACGACAGGAAAGGCTGATTAAGTATTGTTTGCAGAAGGACAGGTTATACAAAGAGGTACAGTATAGATTGCTGATGAAAGACTTTATACGTAAAGGTACAGCAGAGATTGCTGATGAAAGACAATTTATACGTAAAGGTATAGTATAGATTGCTGATGAAAAACAGTTTATACGCAAAGGTACAGCAGAGATTGCTGATGAATGACTTTATACGTAAAGGTATAACAGAGATTGCTGATGAATGACTTTATACGTAAAGGTATAACAGAGATTGCTGATGAATGACTTTATACGTAAAGGTATAACAGAGATTGCTGATGAATGACTTTATACGTAAAGGTACATTATAGATTACTGATGAAAGACAGTTTATACGTAAAGGTACAGCAGAGATTGCTGATGAAAGACAATTTATATGTAAAGGTATAGTATAGATTGCTGATGAAAGAGAGGTTATACAAAGAGGTATAATACGGATTGCTGATGAAAGACATGATATACAAAGAGATATAATATAGATTGCTGATGGTTATACAATGCGGCATCCCTTGGGTTATCTTCAAATACGCTGTTGAAGCTTTTTTACTTGCATGCGTTAGCACGCCCTTCTTGTTCATTGCTAAAGTATGATGACTTACCACTACTAATACATTTGTATTTTATCAATTGAGATAGTTGGATCTTCAAACGGCGCAAATTTCCATGTGCATTTTTTTTTGTTTATTATCGTCCTAATTTTCCTTTTCTTTCCTCTCCTTCTAATTATACTGAGTAATGCTATTGCTAAGTGTTATATTATTATAATGATTAATGCTAATGCAAATTGTTATACATGTAATATTATACTGAGTAATGCTATTGCTAAGTGTTATATTATTATAATGATTAATGCTAATGCAAATTGTTATACATGTAATATTATACTTATTATACTGAGTAATGCTATTGCTAATTGTTATATTATTATACTGAGTAATGCTATTGCTAATTGTTATATTATTATACTGAGTAATGCTATTGCTAACTGTTATATTATTATACTGACTAATACTATTGCTAATTGTTATATTATTATACTGACTAATACTATTGCTAATTGTTATATTATTATACTGAGTAATACTATTGATAATTGTTATAATATTACACTGAGTAATGTTATTGCTAATTGTTATATTATTATACTGAGTAATACTATTGATAACTGTTATATTATTGTACTGAGTAATGCTATTGCTAATTGTTATATTATTATACTGAGTAATACTATTGCTAAAATAAGGAGCCTAATAGTCGTAGTAAGTAGTAATAGTTGAATTGTTATTTTCTACATTATGCTGTCTCCTGGCTATGATTATAAATTCTTAGACGTTCAAACTTAACTCCCTTTGTTCTGTGTCTCCAGAACACAGACACGAAAAGTTTCCGGTATTAATGAGAATGGCAATGTGGGCAGTGTTTCTTTTCTTGGGAATTCCAGGTAGGTTACAGTAACAATGGACTTTAATATTTGAAGTGAATTTAATGCACGTACACTTTGTGCTTTTTTGAGAAGATATATAAGTGTTAAGAGATCATCATCATCATTATCATCATCATCATCACCATCATCATCAACATCATCATCATCATCAACAACATCATCATTATTATCATCTACTTGATTTGCATGAGTTTGGGGTGCTTTACTTGCTTGAACAATTTATTTTAAGACATGGTTCTGATGTTTAGACATCTTGATGTTGCAGGATCCATGGCAGATTGCTTGGACCGAACCTACTTCTCACCTAAACCAGGTATGTATACTCACTGCAGGGCAGTCCCAATATTTCTATGTCTCAAACCGCCATAGCACACACACACACACACACACACACACACACACACACACACACACACACACACACACACACACACACACATTCACACACATATACATTCACACACACGCACGCATACATTCACAAACATATATACATTCACACACGAACACACACACTCACAACATACGCGCGCGCGTATTCACTCAGTCACATGCACATTGTCACTCACATTCTGTTATTCACACCACACATACACATTCTCATATAAACATAGTATCATACAAACTCAGCCACATATGCACAATTAACATGGCTTACCTATCGGTTTTACTACAGTATTCCTGAAACGTAAATTTCCTATATGTTACACACGCAAACGCACATGTCAACACTAAATCCCCCACCAAAAAAAAAAAAAAAAAAAAAAAAAGAAAGAAAAAGAAAACAAAACAAAAGAACCAACATCCAAAGACAATTTTCTATTCGCAATTCTCTCAATATCTTCGTTTTTAAATCGTAAGAAGAAGCTATGTCCCTATAAATGAAAAAGCGAGACCACTCTACTTAGCGCTGTCGTCCAACAACACATATTGACTTGTGCCCATATAAATAACTGGTACGCAATAATTTAACTGATATGTATCGCATATTAATGTGTGAAGCAAGGAAGATAAAAGTAAAAGCAACTCAATTCATTAAAGCAACACCGCAGTTCTAGTCACCTTTACATTATGTTCACTGAAACAAGAAAAGGCAGGTAAAACTGACGATCTAGGCGCAAGAAATCTTTTCTGATAGTTTTGCTTGCAAATTAGTGTACAGTGGTAAACAACATTTATTGTTTACCGTATGCAACAAGTGCAAATATCGTCCGCTGAAAATTATTAAAGTCAGTTCGTGTATTAATTGTTATCTTCCTTCAGCCGTTGAGATCAACCTCAGAACTGGTCACGTCACAGGAGTCGCACCGGGAGTTCAGTGGGTAGTTCCTGTTGTACACTCCACCAGCACCGGATGTAACAAACAGGGCGTGGCGAAACTAACCTTTGACCCAAGTTTACGGACAAAAGTACAGATTGACATGGTGCACTCCTCGTCAGTGACAGGATTCACTTTCAACATAGGGGATTCCCCAACCAACAACGGTTATGGTGAGACATGAACACAGTCTGTATGAAAACTTCCTTTACTACTACTACGATGACGACGAGAAAACGTTGCTAATTGTTACCGCGTTTTTATTTCTTTTGCTACTAATCTCTACTTTCACTTACGCTACCACAGTATCTGTGACTACTACTACTTTTCTTATACTTCTCCACCTACTAATTCTTTGTTATCACTTCTACATTATCTTCTACTTCTACCGATACTAATGCCTTGATATCACCACTTTATTATATACTTCTATTATTTCCTACACTGCCACTAATGTCTTACGTCTACTCCCACGACTATGTAATTACTAGCACTACTACTTATCCTACTTTTACTGCTATCGTATAATGCCCTGTGTGTTCTATATTTGTCTGATCTAAATGCATGTTATCTATATTTGTGTGATCCATATTTGTGTGATCCATATCTGTGTGATCCATATTTGTGTGATCTATATTTGTCTGATCTATATTTGCATGATCCATATTTGTGTGATCCATATCGCGTGATCTATATTTGTGTGATCTATATTTGCGTGATCCATATTTGTGTGATCTATATTTGCGTGATCCATATTTGTGTGATCTATATTTGCGTGATCCATATTTGTGTGATCTGTAATTGTGTGGTGTGATCTATATTGTGTGATCTATATTTCAATCAGAAAAAAGAATAAGAATCTGTTTGTGACCTGCATTGTGTGGTTTTTTCAACACAGATCAGTGAGTTCTTCGAATAAATATCTCCTCAGCACTTCATTATTTTTTGGCTGACTGCTTTAATTTATGTGCAGCTCACAACAGTAGAGTTCTGGCCAGTTAATAATATATTAACATTTCGGTTAATAATATATTAACATTTCGGTTAATAATATATTAACATTTTGGTTAATAATAAATTAACAATTTTGTTAATAATATTTTAACATTTCGGTTAATAATATTTTAACAGTTCGGTTAATAATATATTAACATTTCGGTTAATAATATATTAACATTTTGGTTAATAATAAATTAACAATTTTGTTAATAATATTTTAACATTTCGGTTAATAATATTTTAACAGTTCGGTTAATAATATATTAACATTTCGATTAATAATATTTTAACAGTTCGGTTAATAATATTTTAACATTTCGGTTAATAATAAATTAACATTTCGGTTAGTAATAAATTAACAATTTTGTTAATAATATTTTAACATTTCGGTTAATAATAAATTAACAATTTTGTTAATAATATTTTAACATTTCGGTTAATAATATATTAACATTTTGGTTTCTAATTTTTATTTTACGTACCATAAGTCATCGTTGTAGACCATGATGGTTCATAACACTCCATAAACAGCACCCGTAACTCTGAAATGACTGGCGATATACAGAAGCTTTCTCTTGTTATCATCAGCTAGGACACTGGAATATTGAGATATTGGAACCCAGTGAATACAATGAGGATCCCCACCCTAGTTTAATTTTCTCTATATATTTATCTCATTTTAATAACTTCTATTAATTTCTGAAATTAAAATAAATCATGCAGATTACTACTTTTAAAAGTTAATATTCGATCAATATTCACACAATTCAATACAATGACAAATTAGATTTCAATTTTAATGTACTCATTTATAGTCGCTAAATTTAACGTTCGGAGTTTTCTCCTAGATTTATATAGATTCGTGTACGCATCTGTTCATTTCTTATGCTACATATATGCCATAGCTCATATATAATAAAATATAATATCAGAATATTGCTATAGAATAAAATATATTTACGTAAATGGGACTTAATTAACCACAGACGTAAATCCCTTTTCATCACGGTTATTTAATGCTACTACAGTCACTCTAATTCCACTATCAATATTGAGTTGTCGTTTACTACTACTACTACTACTATTATTATTACTCTATTACTACTACTGCTAATGTTCTACTTTTACTACTCCTTCTACACTATCTACTACTATTATGTTTTCTGCTACTAATGTTCTACTTATATTAACACTACTTCGTTATCTATTTAGTCTAATATTACTCTTTACTTCAGCATTACTACTTCTCATTTCTTGTACTGCTACTGCAATTCATGTCTACTGCTTTATTCGAATAAGTTCATAATTTTAACTACACGTCTACGGGTTTTGCAGAAAGTAGGCCTAAGTCATATGAGTTTAACGTCTAACTTTTCGAAATGAAGATTCTACTTCAAACAATAGGAGAGATATACCTCTCACGAGAGCCCATTAAGCCTGACCTCATTTGAATGGTGATCTTTGTTTTACGTTTTCACTACTTCAATTCTCTACGTGATCACATTTTGCTCATCTCACATTACATTAGACAAAGCACTTTCAAAAATTATGTCATGTGAGGTCATGGTGCACTGACCACAAGGAGTTGCTTGCGTGAACTTCTCATTAGCAAGTAACGGCATATCTGGCACAATTAATTTTGCTGACCTATGACCTGTACATGTTTTCTCCAGGTGGTGATTCCGGCGACACTTCTGCTGCAGCGGAGGTCCACAGCCTCGCTAAGAGTTTGTTGCTGTACAACAAAGCTTCGGGTCCAGGACAACTGTACCTCCCCAACCCACTGTACAACCAAGCCGGCTTCCTCGGAACACGCACCTCTATCAACATCAGCGACGAGACGGTGTCGGTTAGTTCTGGTTCTAACTACGCCTACTTCAACACTTTCAAGCTGTTTGAACTGCGAGGTCAAGTGCCAGTGTATGGCAGTGTCAATTATGACATCTATCTTGGCATGAATCGTGTCATTGACGGCAACTATCGATCTGGGACAGGCTTGTGCCAAGTTGCAATCACGTGGCACAAGAACTGATCTTATTTTCTTTCTTTCTTTCTTTCTTTCTTTTCTTTTCCACCTTTCAGATTGGTGGTATTTTTCTTATTAAAAGAGGAAGTAATAGACAATACTGAAAAGAAAAATAAAAGAACTTTATTCATGTTATTCACAACAAATATTTTTTTCCTGTCATATGTTTACTAAATATAGTTAGAAACTCTTCATTTGAAATGTATGTATGAAAACACGCGAAACGCTAAAGTAGGAAATATTAAAGTAATCTATTTCGTAGTAATGAATATGTCTGTTATCATTGTTCTTGGCATCCTTTATAAAGTCACGACTATTTGAATGTTCTGTTGTTTAGATTCCTTATGGAACGCATTGAGAGCTATATTTTGATAGTATTGTAACCTTCTGATGTCCGGATTGCTTTTTGAAATGCGTGCAGTGTTGTAGCGTTCTGATTTTTAAAATTATTTGGAATACTTTCAAAACTATAATTCATTCTGTGTTGTAACTTATGACGGTTTAACATCTTGTGGAATGCGTTTAAAACGATAGTGTTCTAACGTTCTGATGTATAAACACATTGTAGAGTGTATAGAACAATACTGTTGTAAGAGTCTGACATTTGTTTTTGGAAAGCGTTCCAAAGTAGTTCGTTCAGTGTTATAATTCTCGGAAGTTCCGGGTTTTGTGTAATGAACAGATTAAATCCACTTGATTTGATTTTTAAAAAAATATTGAGTAGTGCTGATGTATTTTATTATATTCTTAATATTTCTTTCATATGCACTACTGCGGTTTGCTTGTCTTTATTTATTAAAATATTGTTTTTTATTGTGCTCTTATTATGTCGCGTTAATATTTTATTAGCACACCGCTGTCGGTTAGAGGAATCTTGAGATTTATATTCAAAACAGTGTACACAGGACGCGAACAAAATTTTGGTGTAAATTATATGCTGATTAGTATGAATCATAAAATTATTTGTTCAGGCACTTAGACTTTTAATGTGGGCTAATAATTTAATACTGTACATCGATAAGTGTATGCCCTTGTAGCTTTATAATTATAATGATTCGTTTTTGGAGCAATGGAATTAATTTGTAAGTCTGAAAAATAAACGAATTATTTGAATCTATTGATGAACGATCAAAATGCTTATTGTAGAGATTAAATGTGTGTGATTTGTGTGATATATTTGTGAAATATATCAAAGCTTGCATATTCCTGTTTGTCCTTAATAAATGTGAACAGTTTTTGTAATCGTTCATTGAGTTCGTCACTATCAGTGAGCATAGCAGAATTGGCATGAAATTTTTTAATTCGACGATAACGACAAAGGTGAAACAGTCAGTGATAACTTTCATTTGAGAATTACCAGCAGGAAAAACTAGAGTTGAACAGACTGTTTGGGTGTTCAGATTAAATTCATCTGGCTACTTCAAATTGAAATTCTGACAGTTATAAGCACCATGGTATAAATAGCAAGTCTTGTTTTTGACTTGAAACAGAAACATATCACCTTAGGACTGTACTAAGCGACACTTTAAAAACAACTATCATGACGTTTAAATGAAGTCTGTTTCAATACACTGTCTTTGCACTAATATATGAAATAGCTTAAAGACTCGATCGAAAAAGACTAACAGTGGGGTTTTGTTGTTTTTTGAACAACTACTTGTGCACAAACATTTATAATAGAGAAATTGTCAAACAAACAAACAAACAAAGAAATAACGAAACAAAGTTTTAAAATGACAAACGCACGCGCACGCATGAACAAAAGAATCGAAAGCATACGAAGAAAAACTGGAACAAACAAACAAAAAAAAACCCCAACGAAAACATGCAAAGAAAGACTGGAACAAACAAACAAAAAAAACCCAACGAAAACATACAAAGAAAGACTGGAACAAACAAACAAAAAAACCAACGAAAACATACAAAGAAAGACTGGAACAAACAAACAAAAAAACCAACGAAAACATACGAAGAAAGACTGGAACAAACAAACAAAAAAAATCCAACGAAAACATACGAAGAAAGACTGGAACAAACAAACAAAAAAAATCCAACGAAAACATACGAAGAAAGACTGGAAGAAACAAACAAAAAAAAACCAACGAAAACATGCAAAGAAAGACAGTAACAAACAACAAAAAGCAACGAAAACACAGAAAGAAACGAAGACGGAAAGAAAAGCCCCTCCCCCATACGATGAAACAAAAACAAAATCCTCAAAGAAAGAAGGAAACAAGGACAAAAACTAAACACTACGCACACAGAGACACACATACAGACGCACAGACACACACACCACACACACACACACACACACACACACACACACACACCACACACACACCACACACACACACACCACACACACACACACACACACACACCACACACACCACACACACAAACACCACACACACACCACACACACACACACACACACACACACACACACACACACACACACACACACACACACAGAGAAAGAAACAAATTACATGTAACGCGTAAACTGTTCGTCAGCGCTATTTGGATTGCGCAATGATAGGCCACAACAGGTTTACAAATGCATAAGAGTAACGGTTTCATTTATTACTGTCTTGATTCATCACTGCATTACGTCACCTCACCCCAATCCCTTTAGTTTTCTAAATAAAAACCGCTAAACGAGGTCGATGGAGAATGAAAGTCACCTTCCCCATTGCTCTCCAGGAATACCCTCTGACCCGTCGTCAAACGTACAACTGTGTGACACGAGGTTGTCTGCAAGCTGGTGGTGAAAGGTGGGGAGTAGAGCTCCGCGAGTACATAGTTATCGACCTTGAGATTCAGGTTCGCGGTGCTGCCATGTTGAACAGTAGCTGAGGAAGCCATGAAGAAATAAACACCGCCTTCGGGAGAGGTGAAGACGCCAGTGGATGAGTTGTAGGCAGACCCTTCGTTGGTGATGACGTTATCTAGGATGATGACCTCTCCGTTGCTGAAATGGTTATCGGTAGATAATCTGGCTTCGAAGGAATATCTGCTATTGTTCACTCCGATTGACCCTGGTGAAAGAATATAAATATTTGTTCACCATATTGCATTAAAATGAACTGTTGTTAAACTAAATGTACTACATGTATAGAAAGCTTCAGTATTGGAAACTTGGAAGCCAGATACATTTAAATGAATAAACATTTGTAAAGTGTAAACAGAATTAAGAGTAAATAAATATCCAATGCAAAATACAGACATTTATGAATTTCATTGAAAAATTTAAAGATGAACACAAGATTTTCTTTCATTTAAGAGTAATAATTATGAAACAATGACGTTTAAATAAAAGTAAACTGAATTAAGTGAACAGTATTTCACATCATTACAATAATAAAGGAAAATGACATTTTGGTCAAACAACATTTTAATTTTGGAAAAGAGTCCACAATATTTATTTATTAAAATATAAAACGAGTATTTGTGAGTTACTCAAGTGCTGCAATGATGTAATTGACCTAAGTCACATTGGTTGTGCAGGCAACTCGCTAGTATAAACG
Organism: Sinotaia quadrata; assembly: GCA_028829895.1. Classification (NCBI taxonomy): domain Eukaryota; kingdom Metazoa; phylum Mollusca; class Gastropoda; order Architaenioglossa; family Viviparidae; genus Sinotaia; species Sinotaia quadrata. The sequence goes on from CM054177.1 coordinate 98,022,227, forward strand.
ATGCCTATACGAACCTTATGCCAGCAAACGATTTGCACATTTCGTGAAGTTATGCACCCTTAAAATTATATGATGACATCATTTAGGCCAAGAGTCTACAAGCATCCTGCACTACATACAGATTCCAACAACAACAATAACCAAAGCAACAGCAAACACAAACGACCCCCACCCCCCACCCCACATCAAAGACATTCAAACAAAATTCCAAATAAACAATAAACCGAATACATGCATAAGCGAGAAAGTTTTGTTTGACTGCTTGTTTGTGATTATGCTTTTGCAAGCATTATTATCTGATGCAGAGGTTACCTCCCATGTTTGCAATTGTGTCTTCAAGTACGGCAATTTCTCCCTTCAGACTATTAACGTCAGCAGTCAACAGATCATTGTCATTTTGGAGTTTGTTCTGCCGGGCCTCTATAATGAAGAAGCGTGCTGATGCCTCGTCTACATAGACACTACCTGTAGCGGAAATGATGTCACCATTCGAAATACATATGGAGTCCAGACTGTCATTGGTTAATCTACAAGTGTAATAGCCTCCCTTCACAGGGTTTGCTAACTGCAGGATGAAATGCCCATTTCGATATGCGGTGCTAGCTTCTGTTTCACCGGTTGGCGTCTGTAAGAGAGTGCAGAAATCAAATGGCATCAGTCTTCATTATTTCCGAAGCCACTTCTTATATAAATTGTGAATTAAAAAATATTTAGTTAAATAATAAAGTCAATGTCAATACTACGTAAAGCTGTTTGTGGACATTAAAAAAATATCATTTTCTAATTGTCACAGACATCAACAAACAAATAACAACCATTTCCTTGAAAATGAAACATTTATTTGGTTGAAATATTCAGAATTAATTCGCTATTATCTGTAATAAAATGCATTTTTTAATTTTCACATCGAGCATGGATAAACTGCTCATGTTGTACGTAAAAATGATTTTTTAAAATAGTCAACATGGATCTTATTTTGATGTGTATAGCATATAATCTCGTGAATAGAATCATTTTGAAGAACTCGACTCCTCAGCTCGAATACGAAGCATTGCACAGGTTCAAACACTGTCAGATTCATTTGTACCCGATTCCATCTACACCATATCGAAACATATGATAAAAAAAATCAATGGAGGTTCAAAGTGTACGTGATCCCACAACTTGTGTAATCCATTCATTAATACAAACACAGCACTAAAGGTATACGTGACTCACAACTTGTGTAATCCATTCATTAATACAAACACAGCACTAAAGGTGTACGTGACTCACAACTTGTGTAATCCATTCATTAATACAAACACAGCACTAAAGGTGTACGTGACTCACAACTTGTGTAATCCATTCATTAATACAAACACAGCATTAAAGGTGTACGTGACTCACAACTTGTGTAATCCATTCATTAATACAAACACAACACTAAAGGTGTACGTGACTCACAACTTGTGTAATCCATTCATTAATACAAACACAGCATTAAAGGTGTACGTGACTCACAACTTGTGTAATCCATTCATTAATACAAACACAGCATTAAAGGTGTACGTGACTCACAACTTGTGTAATCCATTCGTGAATACAAACACAGTATTGAAAGTATACATGGAGTGACCCAGGGATGGAACGGTGGAGAAAAGGCAGTGTGAGATTTGAATGGAATACATTTCACTCTTTTCAGCAGACCGTGACTTAAGTGCATGCCACGTTAGTCCACCCTCCTTTACCAACGTACCATGTTTGTAAAGATTTAGAGGAGAATGAATGAAAACAAACAAAATAAATAAATAAATAGAATTGTACAACTCCTAACACAAGCCATTGTACATAGTCCACTTTACCGTCCAGACGGGTTCAACAGGAGGATGGTCTGCTGTCCTAAAGGTTCCGCAATATAGTTGCAAACTCCACTCATTTGAGACAGTATTATGTGCCACTTCCGGTGCAATGGTAACTTGCAACTGGCCATCCGTAAGGGCCATGAACTCTAGGCAAATATATCAGTAGAACCCATTTTATTTTTTCCTTCTCATTTTTGCTTACAAAGGTCGCAAAGAGAGATAAACACACACACACACACACACACACACACAAAAATAAAAAAGATTCAAGCGCATATTCCAACAAAACTGATGTTGAATTGTGCATTGATAAGTTTAAATAAGTAAAGAAATAAAAGTGAATTATAAAGAAATATTTATATTTCCACCATTCGTATTAAAAGTAGTATGCAATTGATGAATAAGAAGTTAAATAGTTAAAGAACAAAGAAAATTAAGTAAAAGAGCTTAAGAACAGAATTGGATATGACAAAATGTTTAAAGAATGTAATCAAAACCCACTCTGAAAAAGAAAAGACCCCCTTTACCACTACCAACCCCATCCCCACCAAACAAACATTCAACACATGACATCGACATCGACGATTCTCTTCAATGAAAAATGAAGAGACAATTGGAATAATGGAAATGAAATGAAAAGATGAAATATTTAAAATAGTTGATAATGATGAACGGTATAAGAATGACGAGTTATCCGGATTGTGATAATTGTACTGATGAAGAAAATTGTAGTGTTTAAAATGCATGTGTAGAAAGTGAATAAATATTACATTAAAATACCGCACACAATATTTATTAAACACACACATACACAAACACAAACATGAGTGCATTTAATATAATAAAGGTTAATAGAATTTTTACACCATCGTTAGAGATATATGTGTGAATTTAATTTAATAAAAGTTAACAGAAGTCTTACTCCATCATTAGAGATAACATTAGCCTCAGCGTTAAGTGCACATAAACATGGACCATAGTTTAGGCTAATGAGAGAACAAATGACAACGTTTCTGTTTCTTCATTCCGTGTTGCACTGACCTCTTGTATACGTCATTTAAGTTCTATTGACTGGTTCGCTGTACATTTTTAGGAGACAGACATCTGAAGCCCTATTTGAGATAAGTCTCAGGTTTTATTCTTTATCTCTTGCGTGTGAATAAGGGGATGTTAGATCTTTTATTTATCACCTCCTAGAATTTGTATTTGATGTCTGCAAATGGTCTAAGTGGTTAAAATTATAAGCACGCAGTTTTGCAGTCTTTTACTTTATGTACGAAGGTGTGCATGTTACTAATGATAATATGCGTTACAAAGGGAAACAATCTGAATAAAGACAAAACCCTTGGGGAGAGACCAAAACTTGTAATGAAAGAATGAATTAATAAATACTATTGCTACATATGTTTGAACTATTTTTGCCTCGGAGTACTGTGATGGGGTTGTGTTAATAAAGAATGACAAATAATGGGTCACAAGCTGTAATGTCTTCTGAACATAGGACATCAACAGTTGTATCAGAAACTAACATGTTCAGTTATAGTTGATGACTGTGGTTATGTTACAAAGTAAAAGTAGCTGTAAGGAAATATGTCACAAACAAACATAGTAAAAGAAGATGACAGACATGTCATAAAAGAAGATGATAGAGATGACAACAGTTTGTCACAGGCATACTCAATAAAAGAAGATGACCAACAGTTGTATCACAAACAGATTGTTCAGTAAAGAGGATGACAGCAATTGTGCCACCAACAGAAATTCTCAGTACAAGAAGATAACGAGAGTTGTGTCACAAATAGATAGTGTAAAAAGAAGGTGACAAAATGTGTGTCACGATCGGATATGCTCAGTAAAGAAGTATGATAGCAGTTGCTCCACAAATCGAAACATTTAATTAAAAAGATGATGATAATCGACACATCACATACTACGTCAGATTTAAATGGATGGCAAATTTTCAATCACAGCATTATAACACTAATTCTCACTTGACACCTGGACAACAGCATTATAACACTAATTCTCACTTGACACCTGGACAACAGCATTATAACACTAATTCTCACTTGACACCTGAACAACAGCATTATAACACTAATTCTCACTTGACACCTGGACAACAGCATTATAACACTAATTCTCACTTGACACCTGGACAACAGCATTATAACACTAATTCTCACTTGACACCTGAACAACAAACAGCATTATAACACTAATTCTCACTTGACACCTGGACAACAGCATTATAACACTAGTTCTCACTTGACACCTGGACAACAGCATTATGACACTAGTTCTCACTTGACACCTGAACAACAGCATTATAACACTAGTTCTCACTTGACACCTGGACAACAGCATTATAACACTAATTCTCACTTGACACCTGAACAACAGCATTATAACACTAATTCTCACTTGACACCTGAACAACTGCATTATGACACTAGTTCTCACTTGACACCTGAACAACAGCATTATAACACTAGCTCTCACTTGACACCTGAACAACAGCATTATAACACTAATTCTCACTTGACACCTGAACAACAGCATTATGACACTAATTCTCACTCGACACCTGAACAAAAGCATCATAACACTAGCTCTCACTTGACACCTGAAGAACAGCGGATGTGGAGTGAGGTCTGAAAAATCCAGCCAGACTGGTTTCCACGATAACGGAATAAGATCCACTGTCGTTGACAGAAACGGAGCTCAGAACGAGGCCAGCTTCAGGCACGAAGTATATTGTCTGAGTTAAATCATGCATGGTAAAGAACATCCCGTCAACAAGCGTGGCAATGATCTTATTGGGGCTGCTATCGGACTCGTAGTACCATTTCACGCTCGTCACCTCCTCTCCTTCGATTGTCGTAAAAGTCCAGTTCAAGGCCACATCGTCCCCCGTACACGCGCGAATCAAGCTGTGATCCTGGATGTCTGATGTCCATTGAAAGCCCTGAGAAGCTGTCATTAATGAAATCAATAGCAGTGTCTACAGTGTAATTTCTTATGAAGGTAATATTTAAAAAATAGAAAATGCTTTAATATTGTAATCAGAAAAATCAAGTAATCAAGAGTTTTCAAAAAGCATTGTAAATGCACAACGAAGCTTTAGAGAAGAATAAAGTTAAAAGTTATAACACATGGATAACGTGATGAACCCCAGAATAATTTGTTCAAATAAGTGAAGAACAAAACAGTTTTATTCTCCGTTTGTATTGCTATTAGTACTATTATGATGAAGGCCATTTGGCTGAAAAGATTATATAATTACTATTAAAAATGTTCTGTGAATTGCAAGACTATCACTAATATTTACTGTTAACACTGTTCTGAGTGAACTTAAGACTATCACTAATATTTACTGTTAACACTGTTCTGTGAACCTTAAAACTATCACTAATATTTACTGTTATAAAGTTCTGTGAACATAAGACTTTCTCTAATATTTACTGTTAATACTCTACTGTGAACGGTAAGCCTATCACTAATATTTACAGTTAACATTGTTCTATAACTGTAATACTATCATTAATATTTCCTGTAAACACAGAGAACAGTATATATATTTATAATATTTTCTGATATCTCTTTGAACTGTAATTATATATCCATCACTGGCATCTTTTATCGTGAACTCTAAATCTAAAACGAACACTGGAATACAATGTCATGAATTCTCAATATATCATCAAGGTTTGTGAATACCACAAAGCTTGTTAAATACACCACTAAGGTTATGGTTAACACTGTGAATCTAAAACATCACTGTTATTTAATGGCAATATAATGAATATAAATTATAACAAAAGTCACTTACACTTAATAACAATTACAGCCAAAACAATCATCCACATCTTTACGTCCATTTGCTGTAGCCGGTGTTCTGTATCAATCCAAACAACAAACAACATTACAAAAACTGACAAAAATTTAGGATACAAGAGCATTTTCTTGTGTCAGTATTTAATGGTGTGTTCGTCTCTGCTTTTACCTATTTACAGAAATTTAACAGAATTTCGCATATTATGTACTGACCATAAGACTATTATGCTGCCACTAAGTGTATTTCTTCAGTGGATTGATGTGACGTCATTATATGTACTTCTTCAGTGGATTGATGTGACGTCATTATATGTACTTCTTCAGTGGATTGATGTGACGTCATTATATATACTTCTTCAGTGGATTGATGTGACGTCATTATATATATATATATATATATATATATATATATATATATATATATATATATATATATATATATACTTCTTCAGTGGATTGATGTGACGTCATTATATGTACTTCTTCAGTGGATTGATGTGATGTCATTATATGTACTTCTTCAGTGGATTGATGTGATATCACTATATGTACTTCTTCAGTGGATTGATGTGATATCACTATATGTACTTCTTCAGTGGACTTATGTGATGTCACTATATATGCTTCTTCAGTGGACTGTTGTGTTGTCACTATATGTACTACTTCAGTGGACTGATGAGTTGTGTGACGCCTAACGCCACCTAGTTAAATGGTTATGATTATTATTAATTAATCGTCCATAACTAATTACAAGTGATGTGAATCGTAATATATGTTATTAATAATTCTCGTGTGGACACACCATTCATCTCTCTCACTTGGCGGATATGTGGGTACTGTAAACGTTTTCTCTCTTCCACAGCACTGAAGATAAACGTTTAGTGTCACAATATTTCTCTTGGTGGAAAACTTCTTACTAAGGGAGAAGACAAATCCATCTTTAATCTATATTTAGCGAGCCCCCCCCTCCACCCATCTTTTTCTCCGGCATAAGGTTATCAAAATGTGTAAGGAGGTCAATAAATTTAACAATAAATTTATTAAATTAACAATAAAATATACATATGACAAATACAATGAAAAAAATTACTTGACATCAATATTTCATGCAACCACATTTGAATAATTTTAATATCTATACAGTCTTATATCCTAAAACACAATTCAACAATAGTGTCAATACAAATCACAAAATGGAGTTATAGAGACAAGCGATAGTTTGTAAATAACCTGATTTAGGTGCTGTCATGGCGGTTTATAAACAGTAAACCCTAAGATTCAAAACATACACAGAAAGAAAGGCTGCTTATTCCCTGTAAAATATAATCAGGGAGTAAAGGCTAAGTTTCCAGTTAAACACTTTTTAACTCCATTCTTTCTTACATTCAACTATCAATTTACAATTTCCTGTATCAGGTATTTATTAGCCAAACACACATGTACAAAATAATAAATGCAGCATATCATTTTATGAACAGGTTCACTAGAACAATGTCAAGAGTATAGCATAGTACATATGGATATCTTGGTTCACAATTCGTAGAAATAATAGTCTACGCACATAATACATCTCTTAGTAAAATGCAAGTATAACATATCAGTAGCAAAAATGCACGAAATATTTCTAAATCCATTCTCTCTCAATCAGTCAGTTAATCCATTATTAAGCTAACAGCTGCCTTTCAAAACCAGACTTCTTGCCACACTAAATTCAAGTGATCTGACAATAGAATTTTCCACAGCAGATAAACTATTTTATCTCAGCCCCTTAACTGGTCTCGTTCTCATAAATCTTAACAATTGGATAATACAAACTACTCACCCAGTTGAAACTGGATTGCACTGCATCAGCAATTTCTAGCATATTCTCAACTCGATTGTTTATTCCAACTCTGACACTTAGAAAAATAACATCATAAGTAGTGCCCAAGGTCGGGTCACTTGGACAATTTAACAATTTATATAACAATTAAGCTGGAAATAGGGATAGGGAAATTTACACTGCCACAAGTTGTTTTATATATATATTATAATATAATTTGGAATTAATATAAACAGACAAAAATTCTCCATACTGCAATACTTTTCACAAACACCTTAAAACACAGTGATTTCTTGAATATTTATAGAGACAAAAGAAAACACTCACCTGTCATGAATGGCATGAGTTTTCTGGTCCTCTAGATTCCCAACTGTCCACTGTCATATCAATGTATCTAAATGTTCGTATGCACTATTCCTATTTTGTGTCAGTGACCTTTATTCAGTTACAGTAAAACCTGCCTATGTATATATGATTCAGTTCGTATTGAATGTTACGTATTTAAGAGAAGTGGATTCATATCTCTACCCTTGATGTAATGTGTGTCATACTCTCTACCTGACGTCATTAATTTAATACCCACGCAAATAGATCTCTAGTACCATTAGTGGTCTTGATCTTGACCCATTTCTCTTATGTACACATATCCCTATCTATCTATCTATCTATCTATCTATCTATCTATCTATCTATCTATCTATCTATCTATCTATCTGTCTATCTATCTATCTATCTATCTATCTATCTATCTATCTATCTGTGTGAGTTGATTAGCTCTCTCTATCGTAAGATTTCAAACCCCTAAGCGTCCTTTAGATATGTGCTCATATCCCTAAGAGTCCCTCATGTATCTTCTCTTGTTATCTCTGACACACGCAATCGAACCTGTCAGAACAAATCTAGAAAGCTCAAGAGAAATAGATTTGCAATCTGCTCTTCAGGAAGAAACTTGCCTCTAACTTTACGTCATAAAAATGTACAATAAATGTGTTAGATGACAAAACAATACAATGCCCAGTCAGCACTCACTAGACTTTACTATGTTCTTTTGAACTTGCCATGTCCTTTGGCGTTATTTATAAAGTCTTTGATTCTGCCTTTGGGCATCATTTTGGGAACTAGGCGACCACAAGGTCAAGATGTAGGCCTGGAATGTGGGCGACCGAGGTTCGAGCCTCAGCAATCGATTAACCCGCACATCCACTTCCTGGCTCGGGATGCCGAGGAGCATTTTTACTTCAAAGAGCTTAATAACTTTAATAACGACTTGCTAATAACAATTTTATATTTATTTATTTATTTATTTATTCAGCCTTTTCTCACGACTTCTGTTGACTTTCGGTTGTGAACCAAAGTCTCGAAATCTTACCGATTGGGCACTTTTGAGCGCTGCTTTTAGTAGTAAATGGGCGAATTTGTGTTTTCCAGGTAATTTATACAGATAGTTTTCCAACTAAGATGTTATATTACCCAAGGTTCCTATCACTATAGGTACATTTCTGCTTTTACATTCCACAGTCTCTGGATTTCTAATCTGAGGTTTTCGTATTTTTCAATTTTTTTCACTTTCGTTTATTTTCATGATTCTATCACTAGGAACAGTGACGTCAATGATTATCTCTGATCTTGTTGGACTTATTGAGAACTACAATGTCTGATCTTGTGCAAGGATCACTCGATCTGGTTTAATCTCGAAGTCCCAAAGTATTTTGACTTTTTCTTTTTCGGCGACTGCTTCTGGTTGGTGCATCGATGCTCTTTTTGGGTTTTTTACTCCATGTGTGAATTTCTATGTATGAATTTTGCAACTGAGTTGTGTCCTGTGGTGTACTCTAATTCAGCCAAAAACTGAAATCCAGATAGTATATGTTCTATTGTTTCATTCATGTCTTTGAAAGTCTGCATTTGAAATCTTTTGAGATTTTAATGATTTTTCGATTTTTGTGATTTCGTGTTCAGTGCTTGATCTTGCGCAGTTGTTATAAGTGCTTCTTTTTTTCTCTCTCAAACTTGCCTCTTTCAACCATTTGTACGTTGATTGTTTTGTTGATATTTCATCAGCTTGTCTTGCATACTGGCCATGGAGGTTTTGGTTCCAGGTATTTGCTAATGGTTGCTACGTTGTTTTCTTACGTTTCTTTGTCTGTTTCTGGGAATTGGTACAATTTTTTCTTTACTGCTTCTATCAGTGGATCATCTTTGTTGTTCTTCCAGATTAGTCCACAAGGCCAGTGACTTCTTCAGTGACATCTTTGATATTCTTGAGACCTCGGCCTCCCATTTTTCGAGATACATAGAGCCTGTCTACGCTTGCTTTGGGGTGATTGCTTTTTGTATTGTGAGTAGCTTTCTTGTTTTTCTGTCCAGTTATTTCATTTGTTGTCCAGTCTAAGATACCTCAAGTGTAGCTGACTAAAGTTATTGCGTATGAGTTAAGGGCTTAGGTTGACTGACAATAAAATCGATAGCAATCTTGGCTACATTGAATTTTTTATGTAACAATGTGACTCACGATCAGCGTGTCTCACTGTTCTTCATGCTGATCATTGTGGCTCACGATGAGCGTGTCTCACTGTTCTTCAATCTGGTCTTTGTGGCTCATGATAAGCGTGTCTCGCTGTGCTTCATGCTGGTCTTTGTGGCTCACGACCAGCGTGTCTCGCTGTTCTTCAATCTGGTCTTTGTGGCTCACGATCAGCGTGTCTCGCTGTTCATCAATCTGGTCTTTGTGACTCACGATAAGCTGTGGCGCCTAGCAAACGAAGAAGTGTAGATTGTTGAAGTTATTCTTTTATTTAGCATTTTTATACGATTGTTTGTGTAGTTATTAAACACGAATGTCTGTTACATTATTTCATTCTGGTGACTTAGAGCTATTGTGACATTCGTGGTGCCATAACCTACCCGTGTAATCATGAAGCATATAATAATAATGGCATCCGGAAAGAAACTAAGTCCTTCACTTTATGAATTTGAGGTGAAATGTTATTTCCTCCTTTCTTTTTTCTCCTCACTTTTAAATAACATCTTTATCTCCAACGTTTTTCCTCATTCGTATTAAATATATTCTGGTTCAGTAGCTTTCCTCGCTGTTTCTGACAGGTTGTACGGTGCCTTATCAATTGCCAAGCAACGAATGAACGTTTTTTTGTGTGTGCTCATGCTTGTTTGATAAAAGAGCTAGATTTGAGAAAAGCGGGCGCGCAAAAAAAAAAAATAAAAAATGAAGACGCACCAATTAAATTAGCCTTCATTGTGTGGAACTACAGACAATGGGCGCTCAGATACGTGGTAGGCTGTTTTACATAACGGTCTTTTACACTTTACTTGTCTTTACGACCTGGCCGTGAAGTGCTTAAAGCCGTGTAGTTTGGGGATGCCATGTTTTTATGACATGTGTCAAGAAAAAGGCACGATTGCACGCACGTACACAACACACACACACACACACACACACACACACACACACACACACACACACACACACACACACACAGAGAAATGCTCACAGACACAGACACCCACAGATATTTAAATGTAATTTCTGATAGTTAAAAATGCAAAACTTTAGTAATAATTTATTCCAGAATTGTACATTTTTTCTCTACGAACCAAACACAAATAAATGCATTTTACTATAAGCTGTTGAAATGTGGGGAAAGAAGTCCACGCTGTTTCTAATTCTTAAATTACCCATAATGCCCTGCAATAAATACATGAATAGAAATGAAGTAATAGGCGTGTAAATGTACATAAGAACTAAATAAAAATGTTAGATCAAGAGAAGATAATCAAGTCGCATCGAGTTGGAGACACAAATATCTCAGTGTTTTTAGAAGCACACAAACCTGGCGACAAATAATAAATGTACTTCATTTTGGAGAAGACGTTACGTTTCAAAGGGTTTCTAAATTCACGCACACTATATTATTATTATACATTTACGTCCTCTCTTGTACTGTCTTCACAGTTTAGACGCTAGACTGGGATTACAGCGAACACAGTAATATTGTATAGTAATCATGAGATATTTGATCTGTTAAACTTTGTTCTTATTTTCACCTCAATTTACGTTCTGAAACACACGTGCACGCATGTACGCACACACACGCACGCACGCACGCACGCACGCACGCACACACTTCTTCTCATATACTCACAAATACACGTATACACGCACATGGAGTCATAGGAACCATTGTATGAAAAAGTCTTTAAGCATTCACATCGTCATTAACGTCTTCTGTTTCAATTGTTAAATTTATAAAGATATAGTTTACGTAAAAGGTTATTTTCTAAAACTCTTTTTCCCCCCTCCACGCTCTCCTCTTTTTTAATTCATTTTCTCACATACTGACACGCATGTAAATGCATACGCATATACAATTCTTTAATATTTGATAATGTTTGCAAAAGTATTTGTTTTTTTCCTCAGATCTCTCTCTTTCTCCCCGACATCTCCACCCACAAACATACATACCCGCACTCGAGCTCACAACCCTCTCCCTCTAAATGCTTCAAGTTGCATTTTATAAAAATATAATTCACCAGAAATTGATCGGTAAAGAAGATTGTTTCTCCTTATTTGAAGAGTTGTCTTTTCTGTTTTAAATCATAAAGGAAGGAGAGATGAAACATTCACAGTGACATGAAAGTTCTCTACGGGTTCGAGTAATTATGTACCGACTAGGCGCTGCATTTTCAGCAGATGACCACAACCCTGTTTCACTGAAAGTGCATCCCTGACTTGACCCCACCGTCACGGTCTAAAAATACAAAATCACAATTGAGAGAGGCCAGGCAGATTGATGGCAGTTTGGAAAGTATTTCTTGTTTGTCTTTAAAAGTGAAGCGAATCAGTGTTACTATCTCAGCCTTGCTAGCCGTCATACGTGAGATGAAGGAATGCTGGTCAAATCATAATCGCTGTCTTTTTCAAGGTTGTTTAGTCTTTTCAGATCTTCTTTACAAAAATGATAAGTAACTGCCGCGCAGAAAGTGTGGCTGACGACATTGCACACAGTTCGGATTCGATCCCTGAAAGAAAACGGTCAATTAGTGTATATTCAACACTCTTATATTGTCGTTACAGATTTCTGTTTAGGTGACAAGAGTTTGTTTAATTACAGTGAATTGATTAGGTGATCGAGCGATGCTTGTTTCATTACACATTAATGTTTATGTGATTCAGTGTTGTTTTTTCATTACACGTTCATGTTTATATGATTCAATTATGTTTGTTTCATTACACGTTCATGTTTATGTGATTTAGTTATGTTTGTGTCATTACACGCTCATGTTTATGGGATTCAGTTATGTTTGTGTCATTATACGTTCGTGTTTATGCGATTCAGTTATGTTTGTATCATTACACATTCATGTTTATGTGATTCAGTTACGTTTGTGTCATCACACATTCATGTTTACGTGATTCAGTATTGTCTCTGTCATTATAGATTGATGTCTTGGTGACCGATTTATGTTTGTCATTACAAATTTACGTTTATGTGACTCAGTTAAATTTGTGTCGTTACATATTTATGTTTAATGAACAACTGAATTGTGCTTGTGTTATTACACATTTATGTTCAGATGAGCGAGTAATATTTGTGCCGTTACACCTTCATATTTATGTGACGAGTTGTGTTTGTGTCATGACACATTTATATTTAGGTGATCGAGTTATATTTGTGTCATTGCTAATTTATCATTATGTGACCAATTTACGTTTGTGTCATTACACATTTATTTTTAGGCGACCGAATTATGTTCATGTCGTTACACATTTATATTTAGGTGACAGAGTTATAGTTGTGTTAGTACATGTATTTTAGACGACAGTAATATATATATAGACAGAGTAATATATATGTGTCATTATAGATTTATGATTGCGCCAATTTAGATTATGACTTGCTTGAAAATAGATTATTTGTCTGTGTCACTGTGGTATGACTACAGTAGAAATTCCCTGATATAAACTAAACGTAAATTTAAGTGAATTCAAATGATACTATACTAACTGTGATACAAACATGGAAAAAATCAAGAGTGATGTTCAGAAGCAGTTTCATTCATAATTCAATTTTTTTTCTATCTAGAACTACTGAAATCAAGTGAAATATTATAGTAATCATATTTAAAGTTCAGCTCTTAAAATAAAAAGAGAACTAATGTGAATTTATTACAAGCTGTTAATTAGTGAGCAAGTGGAAATTAGTAGTCTATAATGCTGAACTCACAGGAACCACTCCACTGCAAACAACAGGGCGATGTCGTTAGCTGGAATACTCAGTGACGTCAAAATGATGACAAGTGTCACAATGCTTGCACTAGGAACTGAAGGAATAGCCATGGCAGCAACCGCAGTCAGGACCCTGTTGACAGACGCATTGTCATGAAGCTATCGTTGAAAACCGTCACCCGCATGAACAAATTATTCACTGCTATATTTATTTCGAATTGCGCCAGAATAAGATGTGCTCTTAACATGTCACAATTCCATAATTCCTTATCTAAAAATAAGACGCAACTTCATATTGCACACCTTAATGTCGCATGATTTAAAAAAAATATATATATATAAACTAAGGGAAATAACACTGAATGACTTTCGATATGAAAGGGTGGCATCCCTTGTAATAGTTAATCCTTGGTTTGTTGGAACTGGTATCTGACTCGTTTAAATTTACCCACCCCACTCTCTCTCTCTCTCTCTCTCTCTCTCTCTCTCTCTCTCTCTCTCTCTCTCAGAATATTTCGATAAATACCACAGAGCTAGAGTAATTATCAAGTTAAAGTCCTGTGCTATGAAAAGACAACGGTTGCGGCGCAAGACCTACCACTTTACTGTCACGAAGACATTAAAAAGAAACTACATCAGACTACTCTTGACAATAATTATTGTTTAACGAGGCCGTGAGCCGGTAAATACATGGTCATGACATTATGTCCCGTCAAGAGAAAGGCAACCTCACTCACCCGATGACGACCACGTCGCTGATGCTCATCTCGGCACCAGTGAATTGCCCAATAAAAATGGCGGCAGAAGTGATGTAGAGGGCGCTGCCATCAGCATTGAGAGTGACACAGAAAGGGATGACAAATCTCACCACTCGACTGTCAATCTTGTTCTTCACCTCGCAGGCGTCTATCATTTCCGGCATCGCCACAGCTCTATATGAAAGGCAGATGGATATCTATGTGAGGAATTTTTTGTGTGAGACTACTTACAAGTGATATAACAATTATGTAAACTGCTTATCTATGTCAATGCAACAAACAATGTTTGGACATACACTGCAAATCATTTATTGCTGTGTCGTAATAGGTTATCTTGGAATCTACTGATTGCAGTTCACTAGTTTATTACACGATGGGTTAATATGCGACTTACTAAATAAAGAGTTTGTCATTTTATTTCGTTCAGTAACGATGTAATTTGTCGATTGCTTATGTAATTTCATAATGTGACGAATTGTGTGACGGCGGTAACATTTGTTGTCTGACATTCTGACTTTTCTATGTTACATTTTTACTAACGAGAAATTATAATAAAACACTAGGTAAAAGTTATAAGAGTTAAGTGTTATTTTTAAGTCACAATTGTACACGTGTACACAAAGTCTTATTGAGACATCTGATTGACTGATGAAAGAACGTCATTTGACTGATGAAACAATGACATTTGACTGACGAATCAGTGATATTTGACTGATGAAGCAATGGCATTATGGTCATATTTAAGAATTCCTAAACTATCCAATTTCGTTAGACTACTTGAAGCAGGAGAGTGAGATATACAATTGTTTAAGGAGATTTGCTTTTCAAGCAGCAGTTTTATTTAAAATAAGTGTTTACAGACCCTTGTTTTAAACAAAGCTTACACAGCATTAGACGAACTAGTTACAGGATCAGACCGTACATTTCATAAATAACCATGCATAAACAAAAGAAATATAAAGTTACTGCAATGCCAATCTATCTCTAGAGCAGCCCTTCTGAACCTTTTTACCCTGGAGGAACCCTTGAAATAATTTTCAGGTCTCTAGTGAACCCCTACATAAAAATTACTCTATGTACGATGCTTATTTCTTTTCAATGACGACCTCCCGCGGAACCCGGTTGAGAAACCCAACACTATAGGAACACCCGCACAACGGCATTTATCATCACACATTCCGACATTGTAAAGAAATTGCAGGGGAGACAGGGGAGATAACTAATACGTACGTGCTGGTTGCTGCGAAACCGATGATACAGGGCCTTATTATGTTGATTAGATAGATGAACGGGTTTCTTCGTGTAGTGAGAAACAGAATCAGAGGCAGAATGATGAACTGATGTATTAAAATCCCAACTGTAACAGCCAGGACAAATTTTCCGAGTTGGGAGAAAGTGGACTGAATGTCACCAACCCCCGCAATGGATACTGCAATTAGGCTGGCCACACCCAGAGGCGTCAACCTGTAACGGTCACGGGAACACATTGAGTACGAATAACACATTAATGTAACTAATTATATAAAACAAAGTTATTTCGAGAGATTAAGCCCATAGTGTATTCTAGAGTTAGTTATTAAAGTATCTGTAGAGAATTTAGCTGGATGCAATTTTTAACGCCATGTGTAGGACGTATGCTACTACAAGACTTAATGTATTCTGTGAGTAGAGTTTAATAAAAACAACGTTTCAATATATAATTAATGGATGTAAATCCTCCTTTCATAATAAAAGATAAATTACACATATTTTCTTTTAAAAGTAATAGATGCTGTTTTTTTTACATGTAAACTGTTCTAGTGCAAGGAAGATAACTAATGTACATATACTGTTCTAGTGTAAGGACGATAATTCATGTACACATACTATTCTAGTGTAAGAATGATAATTCATGTACACAATTATACATGCTAAGAGAAAAGACACTGACGGGGAGTACACATAAATAGAGATTTCTGAACACACACAAATGCACGAGCACAAACACCGCTGTCTTTTGCTTCTAATGAAAATGGAAATTTAAAATATATTTGTAAAAAATCTAAATGAACTAACCAGAAAAACCAGCGTATGATGACAATGACAACATCAGTGGCTCCAACAAAAAAACTCAGAAACACGGATGCTTTGTCTTTTACTTTGTTGGTCGCAATTCCGATAACCGTGCAAATCACAATCAGGCCTGATGAAACATTAAATATAGATTTATTAAATTTTCATGCATACTGTATCACATTTTTAAGTTTAAGTATTATACTAGAAATTTTGTAGAGCGTATTGAAATTGCCTTCAAATAAATAGTGAATGTTTGCAGTAGAAAAGAAATAATCCTGTGTTAATTAATATTAGAAAGGCAAAGGTATAACTGTTATAATACTGTGGCGGGTGAAAGTTACCCGCACCTATTTAGGACGAATGCGTAAGACATAAGAGTAGTGGTCAGCACTTCCCACATGTCACGTGATGCTAAGCAAATGTAAATAACACCTGGAATGAGTTAGTGACAAGGCCTCAGTGGACGACGGTGATGCCAAGCTGACAGGTGATCTAATATTCAAACACACCCTGTCAGAGGTAGCATAAATAGCCAGGCAGTTCCCCTTCTCATTATTTCGATAAGTTGACCAAGTCCGGTCCTAAAGGCGATCGTGAGATGTGGTAAGTTGTCTGATCAATGAAGAACGAATGGACGTGAAAATATTTTGTATAGTTAGAACTATTGATTTTCAGATGTTTGCATGTTAGATTGATCTATAATTTTTAAGTAGTGGTGTACTTAAGAAAAGTAGCATACCTAAAACACTGACGCCGTAAGAGTGCTGGTGTACTTAATAAAAGTAGCATACCTAAAACATTGACGCCGTCAGAAGTACTGGTGTACTTAGCAAAGGTAACAATGGTCTCTGTCAAATTGGTCCCGTTCGTCCCACTGACTGATATGATGTCTACCTGTCGGTTGTACTTCGTCTGGCTCTGCAATGTTAAGGAACAGATATCTGGCTTCAAAGAATTCCAGACATTAAAATATCTACTAATACTATGAATAGTTCATTTCATTTGTTTCAATTCTGCATTACAATCAGACAACATTTTTTTAAAACATCGAACAGAAGGAAATCTTCTTTAAGAAAAACAATCGCCTTGATTTAATTGTGCTGGTTAAGAATTTAGAGAAAAAGAAGTGAGAGCAGTTTATGATGAATGAACAAGTATTGGTTTTCAATTTATTTAATGCAGATCAGCTGTGAACAATCTGTAAGAAAGCTATGAAACTGAAATTTTGCATGGTCATGTGGCATGACAGATATTGGTGAGTCAGGGTTTGTCCTCAGTACCAGGTCTCCTCACAATATGAATTACTGATGTGAGTCACGTCAGGGCAGGAAGTAAAGAAGCTGAAATTTGTATGGGGGTGTGGTTTGCCAGTGGTGTGGAATGTGAAAACGAATTTTTAAAAATGCTTTAAAAACATACACGCGTTCTCACATATAAACACTTACATACACATAAATATCAACAATTAACTTTAAGATTCTAATTATTAAAATCCCAATTAAAACATATTTCTCCCCCCCCCCCATAGAATTTGAAAAAATAACAAATAATAATAATAATAATAATAATAATAATAATGTTTAAATTGCCAATATATTAAAAATGAATTATTTGTATTGTAATTGATGGAAAATGAAATATAAAAGTACCTTACGAAATGTTGCCTCCACCATATTCTCGGGCAACAAATTTCTAAGGAAAACAAATTTAAAATCTTATTAATAATAAAATCAAATTTATTTTATTTTAGAAGTATTTAATGATGCTTTAGAAACATAAGATTCTTTAAAACAGTTTTCGATTGTTTTCAAAATAAGTCAATAATAAAATCAACTCATAATGGATAAAGGAAAAAATATACAGAAATTAATAAAGAAAGAAAGACAGCAATGAGAAAGGAAGGAAGGAAGGGAGAGAGGGAGAGAGAGAGGGAAGAATGAATGAATGAATGAATGAATGAATGAAGGAAGGAAGGAAGGAAGGAAGGAAGGAAGGAAGGAAGGAAGAAGGAAACCCTACTACAAGTTTTAGAAATAAATTAGTAATTCCTACCTCAGGAGATCAGCGAATATATCTTGCGTCTCCATTGTCTGTTGTTGAACGAGGTGTGCACTGGGAGACAACTGGCCTTCACCTTTCCAAAGGGACATAATGCGGTATATCTCTATGATTACTCTCATTGCAGTCTTATAATTATATGACGATAAATATTATTCAATCATGTTAGCAAACACAACACTATCTATCCAAACACACACAGACGGACTCTCAATCACAGACACAATAACATTACTTTAAGTGGTCATGAAAACCTGTGGTCTCAAGATTGAGAATGGCACAAGAAATAGTGCACCGCTACAAAAGTGAGAATGGCGCGTTAAAGAAATATTTCACCGTTACAAAGACTTGAGAATGGCGCATTATAGAAATATTTAACTGTTACAAAAACTGAGAATGGCGCATTATAGAAATATTTCACCGTTACAAAGACTTGAGAATGGCGCATTATAGAAATATTTCACCGTTACAAAAATTTGAGAATGGCGCATTTTAGAAATATTTCACCGTTACAAAGAGTTTAGAATGGCGCATTATAGAAATATTTCACCGTTACAAAGACTGAGAATGGCGCATTAAAGAAATAAACTGTCGCAAAGACAGAATGACGCATTTTAAAGAAATAGTAACTGTTGCAAAAACTGAGAATGACGCATTAGTAACTGTTGCAGAGACTGGGGCATGAAAGAAATAGTTAACTGTTGCAAAGACAGAATGGCGCATTATAGAAATATTTCACAGTTACATAGATGGAGAATGAAAGAAATATTTCATTGTTACAAATGTAACATAGAACAGGATTAAATTCAGTACTAAACTGGCGCTCTAGACAGTAACACTAAAAATGGTTAACCAAAGGTGACTCTTCAGAATCAAACACATCTTTTCTGTTCAACTTACCTGGCTTGATAATAAGGCAGATGAGAACGGCGACAATGCAAGCGATGACATTCGTAATAAAAATATATATGAAGGCAACAAGACTGATCTTTCCGTTTGCTTTTGGATCCAGAGAGGCCGTTCCTAGGAAACAGGTTAAAAAAAAGACCAACTCAGCAGAACAGGTCCGAATTTATTTGAATATGTATGTTATTTGTTTGTTTGTGTGCATATGTATTCGGATGTGTGTGTGTGTGCCTTAAGGAGTGTAGTGTAGGTTATTGTTTCAGTTCTTTATTCTTGAAAAAAAATATATTCACTTGAGTTGTCACTGACATATCTGCTTACTTGGAGTATAATACTTCTCAGTAAGATAAGGATTAAGATTATTACGAATCGAGAAGGACTGTAGACTAATAATATTAATCCTTATATAACAGCATTAATTTACCAACTCATCAGATTGAAGGGTGGAGTGGGGTGGGGTGGGCAACGTACGACAAATGTCTTTAAACAGCATACGTAGTTTGGTTATACGTTGACATACATGGTTTACACACAATATGAGTGAAGTGTTGAACGTATTATTTCATTCACAACACAAGACGAGTGAAGAGTTGAACGTATTATTTCATTCACAACACAACACGAGTGTAGTGTTGAACGTATTATTTCATTCACAACACAACACGAGTGTAGTGTTGAACGTATTATTTCATTCACAACACAACACGAGTGTAGTGTTGAACATATTATTTCATGCACAACACGAGTGAAGAGTTGAACGTTTTTCATTCACAACACTCACAGAATTGTGGAATCATATGCACGTGTCTTTGCTTACCTGTAATGACGCTGCAGACAATGAGAGGAAGAATCATCATCTTGAGCATGCGCATAAACAATTCTCCTGGCATTCCTGTGTAAACAACAGAACGTGTCCAGTAAGTATCAATGTGATGTTAATATGCAATACTTGACTGAGCGTCACATCACCAACTACAAGTTTGAACAATGACAGTGTCCAGAGTGAGACAATTTACACTCTATCTCCAGTGTGAGAAAACTAGGTTATAATTTCCAGTGAGCAATGATCGAGATCTAAATCGTTCAAAGAGGTCTAAGTCTAAAGGAACAAAATAGGTCTATGGCTCTATGCACTCTAAATCTTTTAAAGAGATCTATATCTTTTAAAGAGATCTAAATCTTTTAAAGGGATCTCAAGAAGACTAAATCTTTCATAAAAGTCGAAATCTTTGAAAGAGATCGAAGTCATTTGAAAAGATATTTAAATTGTTCTTGGACACCTCATTCATTCAAAGATTCCAAGAACTCTAAATCATTCAAATAATTCTGAGTTATTCAAAGAGATCCGAATCGTTCAATGAAATCTACAGTGGAAATCACACACCCCCTGATCTACTCAGCAAAACACATCATCGCTTTGAAAATATGAAACCAACAAGCAGATGTTGATTATTTCTGAAGACAATTTACTAGCAGGGGTTTTTTTGTTTTTTGTTTCTTTAAAAAAAAAAAAAAAGCGGTCATCCAAAAAGAATAAAATGGGGCAAATGTATAAATTACAAATGACGTTTTGTTGAGTGGTCGACCCCCAAAATCCGACTTAAGTATCTTTTTGTGGTGACGGGTCACATTTGTGGGACTGCTTGCATGGCTCGTGCTGGTTTGTGCTGGCTGACCACGACAAGGAGACGTGTTTATAGCGTGCGTTGCTGTGCATCGCAGCCACGGGTCCAATTACTTCTCCTTTACGGCCATTGAATATAATTTATAATTTAGGAAGTTGACATCCGTTATGATAACAAAATATATGACTGAGTAATACTGCATGAGGTGTCGTTTTAAAAAAAAATCAATTACATTTATCTTTCTTAACTGTGATCGAGAATATATATTTTTTATTCTTCTTGATGACGTCAATAGAATGTGTACTATGTGTTTATAGGCGCGTGTGCGTGTGTGTGTGTGCATAAAGTTTCGTGCAGTATATGCGCGAGATTGAGAGTATGTTCATGCTTGTGGACTCTGTATGTGGTGCATTCATATTATCGCGCGTGTATGCGTGTTTGTGAGTTTGATTATGGTTTCTGTGGTTTATTGTGTGCTCTATCTGTGTGACTTGTGGATATACTTATGTATTTGATTGTATGCTTTATACCTGTGCCTGTACGAGTGCACGAGTGCGTGCTTTTTGAAGAATAAATATTTGAGACTAATTAAAGATGGCAGTCAAATGTTAAAATTTGATTAGATTATATTTTTTACATAGCAATAAATGATGATAATAATGTATCTGCTGACTATTCTAATGATGGGTTTACATTTTCTCTTCCTGTGTGTGTGTGTGTGTGTGTGTGTGTGTGTGTGTGTGTGTGTGTGTGTGTGCGTTTTATGTTAATTTATGGGTGTGTATATACTGTGGTAAACGTACTTCTGTACGACAACAAAAGAATGTCTGCATTTATGATTATATGTAAAATAGTTCAGCTTTAAAAAACAAAAGATAAAATCGTCTTAAAATGCAGAATATGCTAGGGTGGGGAATGAGGACGTCAGTTCGATTGAACAAATGTAGGATTAAAACTACCGAACCAGGAAAATCCTGCTATCAGCAAACACATAAATAACTGACTACAATGCACTAATTTTTGATTTCCAGATGATGATGCTCAAAATAAGCAAAGCTAATTATACGCAAGTGTTCGTTTAAAACATTCACAACTTGTAATCTACATTATTAGAAATAAAACTAGAATTAATGGAGAAGACTTTATACAAGCATGAAAGGTATATAGGACAATTATGCATGCTTAAGAAGTCTGTGTTTTCAATGAAGAAAATAGGATTTTGCGTACCGATCCACATGAGTGCGTTTTTGGATGGGTGAAGTTCACGAATGCCAAAGCCTAGAGCAAAGCCAACAATAATGCCCGTCATGGTTAAAAATAGCATGAGGTTTCCGCGCAGGAACAACTTTACTTTAGGCAGAAACATCTGACGTCGATCAAAAGGCTCTACAATGACGTCATCGTTGAGAGAAGTAATTTTTTCCGAAGTCAATTTTTGTAGTTCAGGCATCCTTTCTTCAGATTCCATTTCTGCGCTTTTTAGGGGTGTCTGGTATAAGCAAGCAGAAATAAAAATAAGAAAATATACAGTTCAATAAAAATTAAATATTAACTTGTACTTTAGAGTGAAACATTAAAGAAGGTAAGACAACAAGAAGACATTGATATCATGAGTAGGTTTCAGTAATTGAATCTCTACTCCACTAGCGACAGAAAGATACAAATACAGAATGCTTCTGTTCGATACAGCTAGCTTGATTAAATAGACCAGTGTTAAATAAGTATGCAAGATGACAGGCATATTTATCGGCTCAGTATTTAAATAAACTCACAAGTTACACGCTGATTTACAGACATGTTTATCGGCTCAGTATTTAAATAAACCCACAAGTTACACGCTGATTTACAGACATGTTTATCGGCTCAGTATTTAAATAAACCCACAAGTTACACGCTGATTTACAGACATGTTTATCGGCTCAGTATTTAAATAAACCCACAAGTTACACGCTGATTTACAGACATGTTTATCGGCTCAGTATTTAAATAAACCCACAAGTTACACGCTGATTTACAAACATGTTGGCCTACTACATTATTGCTTTCTTGAACACGTTTATCATTAGAAATGATTGCAAGATGAGATGTTTGTGACAGAAATCAGTGAGTGTGACAAAATAGGCAAGGGGGGTAGGGGGAAGGGGAGGCTGCTGCATGCAAACACGGACACTTCGGCCAACTACATATGCTGTTATGAGTTATCTTTAGCGTGCCCAAAATTGATTTGTTTAATAGATACAAAAGAAAACCAATGCAAGTTTGTGGACAGTGGCGTTCCTTTTCGTGTGGTTTGCGAATTTAAAGTTAATAGATATGAAACAATGCGTTTATCAAACTTCACGACTTTCAAAATAATAACAAAAACAACAACAGTAATAAGTAAGCAAAGCGCATCTAAAATAAATAATAAATATTCCTGAACAATTGTAAAAATCAACAATAAATATTCTCACTGTCACATCCATATTGTGTCAGAATATGCAAAAAATGTGTGATAACGCGATAAATAACTCGAGGAAAGGTGGGGTGGGTGGGGACGTGGGTTAAATATACACCCATGTCGCATAATGTGTATTGACCACCCGGTGAACGGTATCCTTTTAAATCCGGATGCAATATTTGAATGAAGTTTTGGTTTTGTTTTGAATCTAAATATACAGTGATGCAGGGAAACGATTAAGTTTAGTCTCGCTTTTCTGCTTGTGATGAGCACAAAGACCAGGGGAGAGATAGACATTGTACCTGCGTCTGTGATTGTGTGTGTGTGTGTGTGTGTGCGCGTGTGTCTGTGTGTGTGTGTGTGTGTGTGTGTGTGTGTGTGTGTGTGTGTGTGTGTGTGTGTGTGTGTGTTATCAGAAGTGTGGATAGCGGGTGTCGGGTGGATTTCTTGCTGGGTGCAATTTTGCCTGTGCAGCAAATGACTGCGTACGCTTACTAATTTCCACCAGCTAAGAGTTCGTACATGCAAGCGTCCTGTAGTACACAAGACCCATCTTACTTCCCGTCCGACGGACCAGACACTAAGTAAACCACTTTTAGCTAGCAAGCGTTAAGTTTCGCCCATGCTTTTTTGAGTCCGAGCGGAAACCAAACCCGAACAACATGAGCGATAGGCATCGCCGTATTTGCCCCACCACCCCGTTGAACTGGTGTTTTAAACGAGGAGTAGGCGACATCAAACCGACACGAAAAGAGGTTAATTGGGAAGCGGACGTTAAACCCAAACTAAACAGTCATTAGGCGCAATGGGCGAGTCTTGACTGTCTATGTGTGATGTATTAAGCAACCTTTAGGCTGCAGTCATTTCGTGTGACGTTCTGAGTCTTGACAAAATCAGCGATTGGAGAGATAACAATGTTAAGGCTGTTGAAAATAGAAATACAAATGAGGTACTTCAAAGGAGGATAACGAAAAATTAAAAATTAAAATAAAAATCATCGCTACTCCCCCCCCCCAAAAAAAAATAAAATAAATAATAATACCCCCCAATTCACATTAATAATTAAAAAAAATACACACGTGCACCACAATAATATTTCAAATATACTGTCTCAAAATATCTATATTTCACTGAAACGATTTTACATGCGTCTGTATTATTAACGAGACAGAAAAATGACAAAACAATGTGACCGGAGTACAGAATTTCTGTGTGACTGTTTTATTAATTAATCAATCTCTTTCAAGGCAGGAAAAACGCTAAAGGGATTGGGGTGGGGTGTTTAGAGGGAAATACAAGACAAGATTCAAAATTAAAAAGAAAATACCTTAATGATTTGAAGCAAGGGATTCGTACGTGTTCATGGGTGCCACATTTACCTTGGTTAAAACGGGTCTGCCACATTTACCTTGGTTAAAACGGGTCTGCCACATTTACCTTGGTTAAAACGGGTCTGTCACATTTATCTTGGTTAAAACGGGTCTGTCACATTTACCTTGGTTAAAACGGGTCTGTCACATTTACCTTGGTTAAAACGGGTCTGCACGGTGAAGTTAAAACGTAGGTCACAAAGAGAGATAAAACTGTTCCCACGACCACCGCCAGTCCATGCCGTCCAGCTAGTGGACTAGAAATTATTTTCTTGTGGATTAAACTGCGCCCTGTCCCTGGTGAAAATGGGTCATTTGTTTGTTTGAACACAAAGAACCGTGTTATCAAAGTCCTAAATCTCTGTGTATGGTGGACTATTCCCGTTAGTTTGTGCACACAAAACCTAGCACTACTGATAAACTTGAAAGAAGATACATTGGAATCGGCGCAACACGCACCCAAAACAACATCCAATGTGACCCAGTTAGTATCAGGTTACGTGTCGCCCGTGCTGTGTGTTAACTTTTCTGTCGTCATTCACTGAGACCAGTATATAGAGACAAACATTTCTGTTGTCATTCACTGAGAATAGCTTAGACCAACCATTTCTGCTGGTTTGCATTAAGAATAACTTATGTGACACAGTCACGTCAGTTAGTTAATGAAATGATTATTATTAATTAATCTTTCATAACTAATTTCAAATGATGAGAATATTAATTTTATTTTATTAGTAATCCTCCAACAGACACCACTCGTTTCTCACATGACATATTTTTTGGCATTGTAAACATTTTCTCTATTCCACAACATAAAACAACATTTACAGTCACATAATGTTTCCGTGAGAGGAACACTAAAGGAGAAAGATAAATCTAACTTTAATCTATATTAGCAAGCTCTCATTTACCCACTTTCTTCTCCAACATACAATTATCAATATGCATAAAAAAGGTCAATAAATTTAACAATAAATTTATTAAAAGAAAAATCAAATATACAAATGATAATTACAATGAAATGGATGACATGAGAATAGTTAAGACCAATGTTTATGTCATCATTCATTGGGAATAGCTTACACAAACATTTCTGTCATTAACAACTTGTAACGCTATAGAAAGCAATTCCCCAACACAGAGAGGCTGTCCGGTCAAAAACATTTTCCGGCTAATCTCTTAGATTCACAAAATTAAGAATGCATATTTGGCAAAAAGGAAAAGATGGTGTTGGGGAGGGAGATTCTTCTTGAACAAATACAAAAAATATCTTTATTATACGTGAGCAAAAGCCATGGATTAATATCTAAATCAATAAGATAATGTATGTAATATGAGACGAGACTTGATAAGTGAACTTCGAAATAAAAAATCTCTTGGAATAACTACTTTGTTCTGGTGGAGGAGAGAGAGAGAGAGAGAGAGAGAGAGAGAGAGAGAGAGAGAGAGAGAGAGAGAGAGAGAGAGAGAGAGTAAAAAAGATAAAGTACAATGGTAAGTTTTCTTTACTTGGAACGAACAACAAACATGATGTAAATTTATCCTTGCCACTTGCAAAATATTTACTGCTGCACACCTCACTGTATTTAGAAAGAAAACTTTTCTAATTATTGTTTCTTCAAGAGCGGGAACCATAGCCGAAAAAATGTGAAATGAATGAAATCACAAACCATCAGCCAACACCCTAAATGAATTATTTGATTTTTAATTGTTTTCATCGCAAGAGTTTTGGGCCGCGCTGGAACTGAAAATTAAAATTAAAATTATTGTAGATTGTCTCTCTTCCCATCTGACTCCTAAAATACCATATGCACGACTTTAATTCATTAGCACATTATAGTAAATAACGCGTATTTACTTTATTGTCTTCTGTCAGTTCAACACACAAGCTGATAACTCTTTGATCGTTGAATATGGAAAAGAAAACAAAGAACAGATTTTCTGTCGAAAGGACACAGGCAAGAGTCCGCCGCAAACCCGCCGGAAACAATCGTACGAAATAAGTGGCTGGATGAACTTGTCATTCCACCTTTGACCCTATCTGGTACAGGTTTACACACAGGTTCAGCCTAAGCCCTAAGGGTTTAAATGCTTTTAAAAGTATTGAATCCGGTTTTTATTTTTGGGATTTGTATTTCATGCATTAAGTATTCGGGGACCACCACAGTGGACCCGGTGAACAGACGTCATTTTAATAATATCCACCGTGAAAACGGTGAACAGGTCACGCCATTTTAATAATATCTCTACCGTGAAAACGGTGACTTGCAAGGGGTTAAAGATAGAAGTTAGGGCCCTAATTTCGCGCTCCATTGGAGCGTGTTTGATACCCACCCCCAACATCACTCCAACTACTTTACACAACACACATTACCCACTATAACAAACTGAATACCCATATACAAAGCCAAGATAACATTCCTCCAAAAACATCTTCCACTTAATGTAGTGGCAGTGACTGGACCTCGACTAAAGTAAAGCAAAAACAAACGAGCATAAAATTGTGAAAACAAAACAACGTTTTTAAAAGAGCACAAGAAGAAAAATAAATAAAGTAAAATGATGATGAAAACAGAAGGAAAATCGATAAAATAGAACCACGTGGACGCGAAGTAAAATCGATAAAATAGAACAACATGGACAACGAAACAACAACGGAACATAGTAGAGAAGCAGTGCTCTAAAATGATCGCATTTTCATTTTCGCTTTCGATTCACGCATTCACGCACGCTCCAGAAATTGGTGAGGAGAGGCTAGTGCCCTCCCTATACTGTTACATCTAAGGTGCGTGGCCGTGCAGCTCATTAGAAAATGCCGCGCAGCAGTTTCAAATATTCCGTGCAGACGTTTTGGTAGCAAGCCCAATAGCCAGTTCTGCGCACACATGAAAAATGTTGTTCCCCACCTCCGGCAACTGGAAACTTCAGAAGATGAAAAGTAACAGTTGGAGGTGGTGTTGAACTATTGCAGAGTAACCAGCACCATCATCTCCTCACTCCGCCCACCCACTCCGGAGAAGAAACAAACTCTAAGAACCCCCTCCCCCCCAGTTCAAGATGGTGGGGTTAGTGTCTAGCCCATCAAAATGTGATAAAAAACGCGGGTCCCGTGCGCTCATGATCTCCAAGCAGCTGGCGGTTAGAAAGAGGAGGCTGTTGGCTTGGCCAATACTCGAGTGATGTACTGAAACTCAGCACGCCACCCAGACCCCCCCCCCTCTCTCTCTCTCTCTCTCTCGTGCTGGGAACTGGGTGCGAGCCAGGTCAAAAATAGGTGAAAAATCAAATATTTCTGTCATGCTTAACCGAAAATGGCCGAAAGCCGATATTCGTAGGCTGCCTGATTTTCTGCGAAATCAGCAAAGGTCGTAAATATACCTTCAGCCAGTCACCGTCCGGCTGATTACAAGATGCTTATTATTAAAGCCGCGTGGAATGACGTCACGGCTTTAAGGTCACGTGGGCTACATGACTCTATTGTCAGACAAGATGTAAAATTTAACCTATTATTGACCAAACTCAAAGCGTTTATTTTCCAATTAAACAAGTTTCCTTTCTAATGCACATAGCTGTCTCGCTGACCCAGACGTCCCCCTAGTTTGCAGGAGGTGTAGAGTGAACAAACACTAATTTATAATCCTCCTCCCTGAGGAAGAGGTGTGTGCGCGCTCGTGTTTGCATGCATGTGTGTGTATGTGTAGGTGTGTGTTTTTTGTCGTATCGATCGTCGTTAGAACCAGCATCCAAAGGCAAACGCACTCTGTCTGTTGGGCAGAGACTTGCGAGCAGTTGCATCATCTGTTGATTTTCTTTAAAGCAGGAAAAGCAAAGAGAGTTCATTGAAGTTTCATCACTTTCATTAGGCGCCCTTACGCTTTACAAAGGCAAGTGTGAAAGAAACGGAGGAAACTAAAAATGTTCACTGACATGGTACGGATCTAGAAATGTATAAGATTTCTCTCTCTCTCTCTCTCTCGCACTCACTCACTCACTCACTCACTCACTCACTCACTCACTCACTCACTCACTCACTCACTCACTCACTCACGCACGCACGCACGCACGCACGCACAAAGGAAACAGCAATGAAACAATATAATTTAACCTTATTGCACTGATTATTTGCTCCAAACAATTTACTTCAATGATGAATGAAGTATGTGTATGAATGTGTGTATATGTATGTGCGTGCGTGTGCGTGTGTGTGTGTGTGTCTGTGTGTGTGTGAGTGTGTAATGACTACATATATAGCTATGAACTTAGAGCGATATGACTTATTGCTGTTGTTGATTGTATTTCTGTTTATGTGAATAATTAATGAGTGCAATTTGAAGACACCAACCCTTTCTGATCCACGCTCAGAATAGTGACGACAGATTTATGCGCTTAGTACAAGTTTCGTGTCATTGAATCAAAAACGACACAGCCGGATGAATGAAAATATTCGTCATTGTGTTTACATTTAATTCAGAAAATAACAAATAAGTATGACTTCAACAAACATGGCGAGTCGATTTTTCAAACATGAATGTGTGTGTATCTCACAAAACAATTTTGCCTCTTGTGTTTAACAAATAATCTTTCTCTTTGATCTATTGATTGAAATGAAGAACAATAATAATAATATAATAAGTAAATAATCGAAATTTAAAAAAACTGTGATATTTTGATAAACGTTCAGTAGGGCCAATTTACATCTTCTCTATCAAAAACATTCGTGTAGTTTATGCTAATTTTTATACCATTGCCTTATACCATAATTATATATGTCACGTGGTGAATACAGTTACTGAGAGGAAAAGAAAACGATATACGTACCTGATTTGCTATGTTGATTATTTGGATAAGCTTGGTTTTGTTTTTAATTATAATATTTTAACCGGAACTTGATAATATCCCAAACAAATGCCGTCGTTTCACTACTCTAGATATCTGTTTGTTTCCTCTTATTATATATAACAGTGTGTTGAGAAGGACGGAACTTATCTTTTCCAAATATTGTTATGTCACGGTTGATGTACAAGCGTTCAATTTATACTGGAGGTTATGGTGGTGATAACAGTAGTCTGTCGTCTGCTCAGCCCGGACATGATGCAAGCAGCGCGTTGCGATCACGTGATCGCCCTGTGCTTGTCGGGCTTCAGGTTGGCCGGCGCGAGCAGTATAGCGCGAAGTGAGTCGTAACGCAGCGGTTGGCGCACTAACCTACTTCAGTTGCATTAATTTCTTCTCCTTTCGTGTGGCTTGTGGGGGAAAATAAAAAGGAAAGTAAACACTGAAACCACGCGCGCACATAGTTTCTTTCTCTCAAACACTTCAGAGAGTATCTACTGTGTAAAAATGGGGGGAAAGATCTTTTAAAAAGATGTAAAAAAGACATCCGGGAGTGAATAATTAATTGAATCAGCCCGGATACAATGGTGTTAGCCGGAATCACTGGATGATTGAGCACATTTTACAGAATGCTTCTAAGTGCGTTCGTTCCCAGGTTGTCAAGTGCGCTCTTGTTCTTGAGAAGTGTCAGTATGACCCGACCCGACCTTTTCTTCCCTTCTAGAAGTCGCCAACATTTGTGCTGTGTCATCGATCAGTTGTTGATTACTGCTTAGAGCTTAATATTAGCGAAGTCATCTTTCGTCTACCATTTGCACATATTATGGACCTGACGTCATCGGTATGCTCGTGTGCACATTGCACAATATAGTGACATGAACACCCACAGCGCGCGCGAACACACACACACTCACACACACACACACAAACAAACAAACACACACACACAAACAAACACACACACTCACACACACACACACAAACAAACAAACAAACAAACACACACACACATACACACACACAGTTTAGTCTTTCGCGATCGATTTATTTTTGTTCCTTTTCTTTCTAAAGCAGTTTTAGTTTGGTGAATATTATTTTTGTCTTTTTAGTTAAGAGAAGACTTAATCGTTTCTTAATATAATTAACATAATCAGTGGTTTATTTGAACAATCTGGTTTATGAATGATTACTTAACAGAATGTCCATACAGTTAGCAGGTATAAAAGATATTATATAAAGTGAATATAAAGTAAACAAAGAATGATATTGTCTGTAATTCAATCTTGGTGTCCATAAAATGAGTTTAAATGATATAACTGATAGGAAAAATTATACTAGATCGTTTTTAAAGAGGAAATTTAAGAATAAGTCGAACGAGTCATCTACAAGTGTATTCATAGTGTTCTTAATATATGTGCGTGTGTGTGTGTGTGTGTGTGTGTGTGTCGTAATAGCCTCTTCTTGGAAAGGGACTGTGACAGAGAAAAATTGCCCCTCCCTATTTTAAATTTAACTTGTTATTTAATTGCTAAATTGTCAGAGAAACCCGACCTTGGGAAATTCTTATGGTATTATTTTTGAAAGTGTCTGAGTTGAAATTAAACAGCTCCAGGCAAGAACATTCTAGATTGCTGATGTAATGCAAACTGAGTGAGTAGTTTTCTATTATCCAATGATCAAATTTACGATAACGAGTCTAGCCAGTTGGCAGAGTTTAAGGAGTTGTGTTTTTCTGTAGAAAATTCTGCTTTTTAATCACTTTTGAATTTGGTGTGGAAGAAAGTCCGACTTTGAAAAGCAGTTGTTAGCTTGATGTTGAGTTGACTGACTGACTGAGAGAGAATGAGCTAGGAATATTTCATGCATTGTTGATATTGATATATTATACTTGTTTTTATGTAGAGATATACTATGCAAGTTGACTTTTATTTGTACAAATGCTTGAACTAAGCTGCACACATGTTGTGTGCTAGCACTTGCCATTGTTTGATATGCTGTATTTATTTTACCATGTGTGTGCATTGGGCTAATGAATACTGTTGCAGGAAATTGTAAGTTGAGGATGGAGTGTAAGACTTAGGTTTACTCCTTAATCATATGTTGTAGTGAACAAGTGGCCTTTCTGTGTCAAGTTTAAACTTTTCAGTATTGAGTGTTGAATTTCAAGTTTCAACTTACATGTTCACTGGTAATAAACCTGAGTGACTGGGGAGATGCAGGAAACATCTGTTGTGGCATGTGTAAGCGTAAGGGAGTACACTACACACTTTTGATGTGTCAAAGCAAAGTACGCTGGGTACATTTTGGAAAATTTTAGTACATGGAAGATACCAAAATTATAGTTATCATATTCGGCTTGATGGAAATGACATAGTGAGCAGAACACTCAAGCAGTTTGAGAGGAAAGTTAGCATCAATGTTTTCTGCAATGGGAGACACATGGTGACATGCATATACTTTGACATTGTGTATTGTTACAAGGCCAGTGGTTAATCCAGGTTATGTAAAAGATTACAATAACCTACCTCTAATAACTCCATTTCTATTTTCTGATAGGACTAACCTGTGATTAATTGACTCTATTGTTGAACTGTAATTTTATTTCTTTATAAATAGAGACAGTGTAATGTAAAATTATCTGGAAATGAGTTCGTGGAATATTGATGTCATGTAATCTATTTCATTGTAATTGTCATATGTATATTTGATTGTTCATTTAATAAATTTATTGACCTTCTTACGCATATTGATAATCTTATGTTGGAGAAGAAAGTGGGTGATTGGGGCTCACTAAATGTAGATTAAAGTCGAATTTGTCTTCTCCTTCAGTAAGAAGTTTTCCGTCACGGAAATATTATGTGACCGTAAATGTTGTTTTATGTTGTGGAGGAGAAAAAACGTTTACAGTGCCCGCATATCTGCCAAGTGAGAGACAAGTGATGTCTCTTGGAAGATCATTAATAGAATAAATATTCGCATCACTTGCAATTAGTTATGAAAGATTAATTAATAATAATAACCATTTTCATTAGCTAAGTGGCGTGCCCGTCACAGGGACTTATACCCTGAACTACTTAATCGTTTTCTTCAGTGTATTGATGGAGTTGAATAGGTTGGGGTGGGATGGGTGGAGGTGGGGCGAACAGTATGTCACACCTGGCAATAAGTTTTGAATTGTTAAACACCTCTTATTCGGCCAAACAACTGCTTTGATGTGCCTGTTTTGATTCAGTAATAATCCTATGTTACTGCACCGGCACATGATGCATTATATTATAGATCTTATTTTACTACACCTGCACTTTTTGTTTGTTTGTGTACTATAGATCTTGTTTTAGCACGCCTGCACTTGTTATGATATAGTTTAGATCTTATTTACCACACCCGCACTTGCTGCCATGTAGTTTAGATCTTATTTTACCATATCCGCACTTGCTGTCATGTAGTTTAGATCTTATTTTACTACGCCCGCACTTCTTTTGGTGTGGTATAGATCTTATTTTATCACTCTTGCACTTGTTGTGGCACAGTATAGATCTTGTTTCACCAAACACACACACACACACACACACACTTGTTGTTATATAGTCTAGATCTCATTCCATGCCTGTACTTGTTGTAGTATAGAGTTGTTTTACCAGTTGTCTCTCCAGTCCAACCCAATCAACTGTGGGACACCGCCAGTTTCCCTTGTCACTGATGAAAGTCCACTACAACTAAAAAGGGAGATAAGTCTTAATAACCTAGGAAGACATTGCTTATTCTTGGCACGAATAACATTTCCTTTGATGACAACGAGTTTCTGAACCTATTTTCCTACAATCCCAGGCATTTTATTTCTATTTCCTTTTTATTTTATTTAATCCACTGTTGTGCTTCATGAAATGTCCAGTTAAATTTGATTATAGCCATTTACCTCGTCCCATTTACGTCTTAAATGTGTCATAGGGACTTCATTCAAAAAAGGAATTTGAGGGGCTCGAGACTAAATGTTGTATGTTTTTAGCATAGAGCTAGTTGTTCGTGACGTCATTTCACTGTGCGCCTCTGTATCCACCTTTATAGAAAGTGGATCCATTTAAGTGGTAGATCGGGTTACATTTTCCACTTGGTGAAGGGAAATTTAATTAAAGTGAAATTTATCTCTTTTTTTCATCTTTCTCTCCTTCAACAATCCACGTACACATTCCCACCCATAATTCGCTCTTTTCCTATTGTTTCTGCAAGTGAGAATTGGCTTATGTTTCCTCTCATTCGTAGGCTTGCGAGCATGCGATGTTGCAGCGTGGAGTCTATTCATAAATTCCCCTTGTAACAATGGTACGATGTGCATGACTAATTTCCCTTGTTAAAATGGTACGATGTGCATGACTAATTTCTAGACTACTAGTTGCTATTCCACGAATGAAAATCATTAAGCGAGCAAAGTTCAAGGCTATTGTTTACTATCCTTGTTCAGAGTCCTGTTATTACCCCCATACAACCTTCAAGTCACTAGCATGACCAATGTCTAACAAGCGACGTCAGTAATGAAACATTGAAAATCCATTTTCAAAATTTGTAACTATCATTACTGATTATTCAGTCCTTCTGCCACATATAAGTTTACTTGATGAATTAAATATCACAGTAATCCGGGAGATCATTGCCAGCAGATTTTCGGATTGTACTTTACACACACGCGCGCACACGCGCACACACACACACACACACACACACACACACACACACACACACACACACACACACACGCGCGCACACACACACACACAAATACACACGTGTTGTATGCGTGTTTGTGTATTAAGTATTTATTTGCAAAACATATATTAAAATACTCCAGAGTCTAGATCATTGGTTTTACATGATGCAGCCTATAGCCTAATGTCCATATATGCATGTGTCCATTTTCCCATGCAATCAATTATTTTCCTTGGGTGAAAGTTCAAGCTAGTACACAACTATTAAGTGCAAGGGAATATAAAGAATGAGAAGGAAAAAGAAAGAAAGCACGGACATAAATAGATTTCCCAGCAAAATTATGACATTTGATGACAACAAAATCATCATCGTCATCATCATCATCATCGTCGTCACTGTCACCATCTTCAAAAGCGTCGCCATCTTCATTATCAACAACAATATCTGTATAATTAATAACATTTCTTATCTCTCTCTCTATATATATATATATATATCGGTTAAGTTTAATCTTATTTCTTCACAGGGCTTGATAATTTATAATTTGAACATTGATTTTCTTGTACCATTTCTTCATATATATATTATCAACTCCTTGAGGATGAAAACTACTGTATTGGTATCCTTAGTTCAACTTTGAAACATTTTTCCTTTGGAGAACTTGATTCTCTTTTCTCTTTGCTAAATCAATTTGCTCGTCTTCTTTGAACTCCCGTGTGAAACGGAGAAGATCGTGAGTTTAGGAAATTCGTAACTGGAGACAAACTATTATGAGTCAGCAGGCAATCGTGAGAGATTAGCTGAGACAGTTAGCAAGTCTGCTCATGCAGGATTACTAGAGGCATTGAACATTTTTAGAGATCACCTGAGATAATGAACGCTTTTGAGAGATTAGTTAAGACATTCAGTTATATTATTAGAGAATAGAGGCGTTGAACATTGTTAGAGAAGCTGAGACAATGAATGCTTATGAGAGATTAGTTAAGACATTCAGTTATATTGTTAGAAAATAGAGGCATTGAAGATATGTTAGGGAACAGCTGAGACAATGAATGCTTATGAAAGATTGAGATATTCAGTAATTGCTAGAGAATAGTTGAGATATTCAGTAATTGCTAGAGAATAGTTGAGATATTCAGTTATTGCTAGAGAATAGTTGAGACATTCAGTAATTGCTAGAGACTAGTTGAGACATTCAGTTATTGCTAGAGAATAGTTGAGACATTCAGTTATTGCTAGAGAATAGTTGAGACATTCAGTAATTGCTAGAGACTAGTTGAGACATTTAGTTATTGCTATATAAAAGTAGAGATAATCAACATTCGTGAAAGATTTGCATTACAAATAACATGACATAAACTTGTTGTTCGTGTTGAAATAATTCTTTCAATAATATTGTTTCTAACAAATATTTTTTTTTCGGTGTTCTTTTCTTTATTTTTTTCTAACATTTTCTTTACATTTGCCTTTATTTTGCTAAGGACACATTGTTCATTGGCCATTTGGCGTACTTTGTTTTTAACATGTTTTGGTACGTACTTTTAAAAAATAGATAGAAATGCATATATTACTTGTCAATAAGAAAAGTAAATATAATAGCCCTCTATACAAATGTATGTAACCTGGTTTAACAGCAAACAATTAATTGGTCTCTGTCTACTCGACCCGTCAGGTCAGTAAGCAGCACTACGAAAAGCATTGTTGAACTGCTTGGTTCAATCAAACACTTGCCTACACTCTGTGAGCCCTCCAGCCAAAATATGGCCTTTTGCAGTCTGACATTTTGAACTACGTGCGACCTGGTAGATGGAAGCTGTCAACGGGTGTTCTTCAGCCGTAGCGTCTGTAGTACGTCTGTGTACACTGTACAGTTTCCACAAGTCGATCGATACGTGCGACATTCGACCTTGGTGCTAGACGGGCTGAGATCTAGCTAGCGCGCAGTAGCACATTAGACAGCAAGAAGAAATATCTCTCATCGCTAGGGAGATAACTCCTACTCACTGGATTGACGCTCGATGTGTCGACGTCACTACACTGATTTCCGCTTAAATGGGTCAAGGTCTTGACCACAGCGTCTTTGAAAACCTAGCGGGTTGTCGCAGTTAATGACGTAATATTTACCACGTGCTCACCACGAGCTCGTTATTGGCATAGAGTCATAGTGCTTGTCAACAAACCGCAAAATAAACTTTTAAAATCCAATAGGGAAGCAATATTTTTTTTTCAGCGTATGCCCTCATTTTTTAAACTGTGCGTTTAAAAGTTGATTTTATTTTATTTTTGGAGTGTGTCAGATTTATTGTAGAAAATATAAGAAAGGGGTTCACTAAATTAAAATATGTTATGTAGTAAAACAGAACCGCCTACATTCGTGTGTTGCAAACTGCAAATGAGTGAAGTCTTCCTTAACGACTCCAGTATTTGTCAAACATCTTGCTCGCAGAAAGACCTTTCATTGTTGCAATAACGTCAAGTGTGATTTTAGGATAAATGGCTTCGAAAAACAGCGATTCATATTACAAATATCTCAGTAACGGTAGCGATTCATATTACAGATATCTCCGTAATAGCAGCGATTCATAGTAGAGATATCTCACTAATGGTAGCGATTCATATTATAGATGTCAGTAATGGTAGCGATTAATACATCAGTGAAACTGGAGTGGCGACATTGGAAGTGTGACCATACTATGCATAGAGTTGTTTATTTAAATTTAAAAAAGCTACTTCATCTATCAGATTTACAAAGGTAATTTATTAATTTAATTTTAAGAACTACTTCATCAGTTTTACACAGCTACTTCATCACTTTTAAACAACTGCATCATCAGTTTTACACAGATATATCATTACTTTTACACAGCTACTTTATCACTTTTACACAGCTATTTTATCACTTTTACACAGCTACTTCATCTATCAGTTTTACAGAGCTTGTTCATCAGTTTTACAGAGTTACCCCATTAGTTTTACAGAGGTACTTTATCAGTTTTGCTTTGCAATTCTGTTACAGAGTTACTTTTTTAGTTTTATAGAACTACTTCAGTTTTACAGAAGTACTTTTTCTGTAGTAGTTTGACAAGCAAATGAACACATTACTGCATGACGCAATCATACGTTTGCCTCGAGCAATACCCACGTGGTTCACTTAGCCAATGACATTTGTCCGATGGGATCACCTTGGTAAATTCATATCCTTCATAAAGCTAATGTCTTAGGAAGGGTGGGTGGGGATAGAGGTTGTTGATCATTGGTCGATTTTTGTTTCCTCCGATAGAAACAGCGAGATCTGGTTGTAAGAAAATAAGAATAAGGCAAACTTACAGGAACGAACTCAGGGCTGTCAGTCAATAAACATTCACGCATTCAATAATACACACACACACACACACACACACACACACACACACACACACACACACACACACACACACACACACACACACACACACACACACACACACACACAGAGTTGCGCATGCGCATACACTCTTTCGTGCACGCGCGCATACCTACAACTCATCAACCTACATCTGAGAAACAAAAGAGTTTAAAATAAATTATGTGACCTTGTTATTATTGCTCTAGAAATTGTGTTCTGTCTCCATTTGTTTTATACATTTTCATTGTAAAAGAAATAAGACGAAAGCACCTGAACAAATTTGCCAAATTTAATTGTTAAGCTCTAGAGTCTAGAATTTCAATGATCCAGTGCCCCTCCCCACCCCAGACTAGAATGATCTGGATTTTCTCCATTATCGCATTACTAGGATATGTTGTTGTCCTTGTTCGCGAACATATCACAAGACGTAAAGGGTTAAGCTAAGAGCTGTAAACAAAAATAGCTGAATGACTTGGCAATTTTTTGTCGTGCGTATAGAGACATAACGTATTTGCCTACAATCCCAACACTCATTCATCAGTCAGGATTTGTTTTGTATTGTTACCCTTGGTCACGTAATCGATAAAGCCTGTTAAGTGAGAAGAGCGTGGGGACGCTACAAAAGTGTATTTATATCTATGTTGTCGTATCTAATTGCAGGTCAGATTACAATGACTGCTGTTATGGCTTGAACAAATTAATTGACTGCATTGCAGGATATTATTAGGTGTTAATCAAATGAAGACTGGTAGCCGGTGAAGTAACAAGACGTGCCGTGTTTGATTACAAACAATGAAAGTCTTCTTTCAAGGCCAATAGAAACGTAAATTTAAGATTTTTCTCGATATAATGTGTGCTATCACATGATGTTTATTATCTTGAGTAAAACTGTGGATTTAAATGTTTGATTATAGATTGGGAAGTTAGTGAACGTTCTATTAAAATCTGTGGCATTCTATATGTTGTAAATTGAGGCGTTATTGAAAGTTTGATTACAAAGTGTCCCGTTCTGTATCTTATAAATTGAGGCGTTATTGAAAGTTTGATTACAAAGTGTCCCGTTCTGTATCTTATAAATTGAGGCGTTATTGAAAGTTATTCCACAATTTAGATATTATAGCAGTGCATGACTCACTGTTCTCGGCAGTGCATGACTCACTGACTAACTGTTCTCAGCAGCAGACAAAACATAATCTCTTCTCTATTTATGCTTGACTGGTTCCAATTTCAAACATCTGTCTGATCCCATACATTTGAGTACTTCTGCTAGAAGCTTGCGCTCACCATCAGATGAAAGCATTCTCAACTTTCCAAGAGCAAAGTATCAGTAGTATGGTGTCAGGGTTCCTTTGCTGATCAGGACACATATACCGAGAAATTGATTTCTTTTGAAGAGATGACAAAATGTGTCGCATGTTCATTGCCGAAAGGGTTTCGATGACCCCTCCTTCATCAGCTAGGACAACACTATCTATCTACTTATCTATCTATCTATCTATCTACTTATCTATCTATCTACTTATCTATCTATCTATCTATCTATCTATCTATCTATCTATCTATCTATCTATCTATCTATCTATCTGCCCGTCCGTCCGTCTGTCTGTCTATCTATCTATGTGCGTCTCTGTGTGTACTTTATTATTGTGCTACTGTTTGTTTCTCTATCACTGAAATTTGCTTAGAGTCTTCTTTAAATTAAAGATTATACTTTCTTAAAATAAAACACATCTTGTTAGCTATAATAATAATTAAAAATACTATCTTAATAAGGATAACGGACCTGTCACAATGATTATCAAGTTTTCCCCAATATTTAACTTGTTAATTTACTTTCGATTTCCAGCTAGTTCAATAAATACTTAAAAATAGTAACGGAGACATATATTTCAGTAAACAATTTAGATGCGTAGTGAAAGATTTATAACATAGTTTATGGTTTACAGTTATCAGATATAATATATCAGTAATAAATGGTCTTGTTTTGAAAGATGTACTCACTCACTCACTCACTCACTCACACTCGCTATTAAATATTTTCTTTTCTTTAATTTTGTTTACATATGTACAAATCAATTGAACTAATGTAGCATGAAAGTATCCATCGGTCTGCTGTGTTAGCACTGTTGTATTTGTTACAAAAGTTCTTCGTCTTCTTCAGGTATCTGTGTTGAGCTGTTGCTCATCACCTGAATTACTATTGCAACTTCAGTATTCGGCACTGAAGTTTCCCCATCGCTCACTTTCAGCGGACTCTCTTTCTCGCCTGTACAGCTATCAGTCGCATTCATGAATACTGGCTTTAGACACGAATCACTATTTACTGAAGTTTCAGTTTCGGCAGCATCAGTGTCACAGGATGGGTTTTCACTTGGTGATACGGCAGCTAGTTGGCAGACTTCGCTCTTCATAGCTGAGGTTGCATCTGTACCTTCATCAGCACATTTCTCTGTCGGTGATTCTTTTTCGTTAGGAGGCGTCAGATCTGAATTACTTTGTACGACTGGACCTTCCACCGACAACTCTGCTGCATTTGGTGATACGATATCAGTCTTCTGAAATTGTAATCAAAATGCATTTAAGAATCTTATTTTCATTTTAAGTTTACATTTAATTATATGTTTGTTCACATTTCGTTCCTCTGATTGGATCTATCTATCTATCTATCTATCTATCTATCTATCTATCTATCTATCTATCTATCTATCTATCTATCTATCTATCTATCTATCTATCTATCTATCTATCTATCTATCTATCTATCTATCTATCTATCTAATTATCCACCCATGCATGCATGCATGCATGCATACATCCATCCATCCATCCAACAATCCATTTATCTATCTATCTATCTATCTATCTATCTATCTATCTATCTATCTATCTATCTATCTATCTATCTATCTATCTATCTATCTATCTATCTATCTATCTATCTGTCTGTCTGTCTATCTATCTATCTGTCCGTCTGTCTATCTATCTATCTATCTCTTAGTCTTGCCGACCGTTGGGGCACCACTGATGACCTGACAACCAGCTTCCTCCATTCCATTCTGTTCTCTGCTAATCTTACTGTATCGCTCAGCGTCAGTCGTGTCCACTCTGAGATGCTATCCTCTTGCAAACAGTCTTATATAAACGTACGTGTGTGTGTGTGTGTGTGTGTGTGGGAGAGTGTGACAATAACTCTGATCTATTATAATGTAATGAATATGAATAATATATCCAAAGAATAATCGATAAAGCTTGGATTTTGAAAAGCCTGTGGTTACAGCATCCGATGTGATCTGCTGACGAAAGGTTAGAATACACAGAACCTTTGAAAGACATTTTGATCAATGAAATAAAATTTAAACAATGACTGACGTCAAGTGACCAATCATGAATACTGAAACTAAAGACAGAGTATGTGTCAATGAAAGGCAGCTAAATGTGTGTAAATTATTTAACTTTTCCCAGTAATAAAATAAGTTGTTCTTTTCGGTGACATACACGGTGCTGCCATTCGAAAATAAAGGATACACACCAAACGGCTGAAATGTGAATATTATTGTTATTTACTGATTACATCATTGATTACTTTCAGTAAACCAAGCCAGCCTAAATTACGTTGTTCTACCACCACGTCACATATTATAGTTATGAAATTTACGTATTACTACGAACACTTTCCTTGTCACACTATTTGATTGGTCCAGACTTGTAGGTAAGCGGCCCAATGACGTATATAAAATCGAATTAAAAGTATTATACATTCACAGCGCGAAAGCGGCGGAAGCCGAAAGCGCCCTATACATAAAGAAGAAGATTATATATTCAGCAATGGGAATAACTTCTGTCCGAGTACAGTTTCGTAAAATGGCATGATAATCTAAGATATGCAGCCTCTCGAGGATCGTGTGAAAACACGCAGATATTTTGAGTATATAGTCCAAACGTTAATCAGTCATTACTGATGAATCTTACTGCAGACTAAAAGACACTCTCCAGTTACAATTGCATTGTTTGGTAGATTCCGCATTTTGTTATGCATAACTCCATGTTCGGTAAAAATGGCGCCTATAATATTCACTCTCATGAAAACATGATTGCCGTTTGAAATTGGGATTTTTTAATAACTGGTGTGTATGAATGTCGTGACAGGGATTTTCAATGTATGAAATGCCTTTTAATACTGAGGACTATAATTATTGTCTCTTATCTATAAAATAATACACCTCTCAACTGCAGACTTGTTTATCATAGAGCTATCTCCCCTCATCCCCCCTCCTACACAAAGATAATTGTCAAGTTAAAAATAGATATATGGAGTTAACACTGACATAGCCTAACTCCCATATATATCCATGGTGGATCATACACATTCAAAGGATCACTTTTATACCCGACTTCTTAATTATTATGTAAAGCAAACACAAATGAGTTTCTTCTTTCCAGATATATAATCATGAAATAGTGAATGAATGAATGATAAAAGAAATAGAAATTTATTTTTAGAATGTAATTTGCCATACACTACTAAAAATACAAAATAAGGACGTATATGATAAAATTAGTGACAATCTAGATTGCTGTCTTTGCTTAAGGATTACAGTTTCAATTTTCAACAGCAAAATGACTAATGCATGTTCTTGAGTTCTTGAAGAGTTTGTTTTTAGATCTGCTATATAATGTTCTTGCAATATTGTATTGCTGTCAGTACAACCAACCAACATGTATTACATTGCAAAGCAGAGGGAAAGGATAAGATATAATTAATTAAGTACATAATGGTAAGTTTACAGGGTTGTCCTCTCTTTGAAGTTCCATCAGGAGTAAAAGTGAAGTTAGGGATGATATTTTGAGTTGTTCACTCATGGCATGTCCTCCTTGCATCAACTAGCTAAGAAAGTTGGTCACAATGGCTCGTGAAACATGGTGGGTAGAGAAATGGAGCTAAAAAACTAAACAGAGCCACAGAAGAAAAAGGGAGCCACAGCCAACAACACAAAGAAGATGTGAAGTTAAGGCACCGCCGATGTTCTTTGGAACAGCAACACTATTTTCATAAGCATTTGATTGAACTTGCAATATTTATGCCTTTCATTAAACAACTCGTCAAATTTATTCTAGTAATTACAGAATTTAATTACTCATCTCTCTCAGCCTTGGCTGATTAACAGTATTTCATTACTGTGTCAAATCAATGAAACAATGCTACACTTCTCTTGCAAATTATATATATATATATATATACAAAATAGTTACAATTAATAAATGTAGTTTTCTTACAAAAATAGATTGCACTACATAACCTTTTCAAGAATTGAAATATACATCATACAGTTTAAGTATAATTGAACAAGTTAGCATTCTTAATGAAATGAGACTATGCTAAGAAATCTCCAGAACATTGTGAACAAGATCCTACAAAATCTATATCTTCTACTAAAGTGTGCTATGAAGTATCTAACAGTGACTACACACATTATTTGCTTAGTATTTTTATAACAAATCACGTGGCACTCTCTACTGAATCAAAAATCCTTATTGATTATAAAATATCATACATACTTATACATATTTATTTACAAGATATACATATGGATAACATTTTAACTGCTGGCTGAAAGAAAATCATGAAAATTTAAATGTCTGAAATTTGTAACTTTGAATTTACACAGCCTTGTCCACATATATCTTAAAACGGGTCCCCTCCCAAATTCGTCTTTTCACAATGACGGAATTTCCAGAGTGATTTTGAAACTCAAACATTTTTGAAAACCCGATTTTGCTCTCTATACTTTAGTAATTTCCATTGGTTAATTTTGGTTGACCAGTACATGGTCATTGGTTAATTATGATGTATCTCTCTATCTGTCAGTTAATAATCATCAATCAGCTGTAACTTACTTTCAGCTTAACTAATTCGGTCAGCAGACCCCAAGGCAAGTAAATGTGCCTATTTTTGGAAATGCTGATCATTGAAATTTTATGTGACAAATTCTAATCCTTTGGTGCAGATGCTACTTCAGCGAGTCATTTCTCTACGGTTAAAATTTAAGGAAAAATATCTTCACCATCTTCCATCAATGTTGCACTATGACACAGAGCACCATACCTACTTTAAACAAAAATAAATTATAAGCATTAAGAGCAAGAAAAATATACTACATTTTATGTATATAAAAGTTCACATAATAAAAAGTGACAAACTATGGAGAAATAGCGATAGTATTTGTCACAAATATATATACAAATGTTTGAATTATATTTGTGTGAATTGTGCCTCGAACAATGTGAGGGTAAACGTGTCAAAAAAGTACTGGTTTGCATAGAAAGACACAAATTCCTTAAAAGTGACAACTGGAGAAGTGATAACATGAAAAGAAACAAGGAATGACTATTAGTTCAGCATGGGGAGAGAACTATAGATTTATAACTGGAAAAGAGACACTCTATATATGAATAGACACACGAAATGGCTGTTAGTTCAATATAGGGGAGAGAAGTACAAAGAGAACATGTCTCTACCACGGTATAAAAAAACAACTGCAATAGTGGTGAGAGCGTCTTAGCCTTATTTGATGAGTTTATATTTAGTTGTGAGGTAATTATCGTGTTTTGATAGTATACCTTGTCAGAAGCGATCTTTATAATATATGTTTACTGTTAATGTTTATTGCACTAGTTGTTTACGTCATTATTTGTTCATTGTCAGCTTGAAATGTTACTAATATCTGACTTATAAAGTGATTAACTAGATTTCTGTGATGCAACGATCAAGGAAACCAGGAACGAGTTGATCTCAGCCGAAAGTAAATGTTAGATTGGGATGTGTTGGCCGTGTCATTAGAATATTAGCAAATTATTACAGGGTATCACTATGTGAATTTTCTACCCCGTTTCATCCAAGACAGATAACTAAAAAAATATTTCA
Organism: Sinotaia quadrata; assembly: GCA_028829895.1. NCBI lineage: Eukaryota > Metazoa > Mollusca > Gastropoda > Architaenioglossa > Viviparidae > Sinotaia > Sinotaia quadrata. Next base: position 98,067,027 of record CM054177.1, read on the forward strand.
CTACACGACCACTATCATCAGTATCTTCGTTAACATCATCATCATTATAATCAGAATAATGATCTATTCTTCTGTAATATATGTGGAACTGGCTTGCAGAACATATACTGCAATTATTAGCTTGAAGGCCAGTAGTTGAATTCAGTTATAGAAATCAGAAGGCCCTTTACACATTTACATGGCCCATCGTTTTATTCAGTAATTGTGATTCATGCTATATGTACAATCAGCAAGCAAGATTTGGCCTATGCACGTGTCTAGTTGCTTACCTCGACGTCACAATGATCAGGTGAAGTGCTGCAGAAGTCAAGTACGGATTTCGGTAAACAGCAGCAAAAATGACGCCAGAATGAAATTAAGTACTTTGGGTTCACTTCTTTTCCTCTGTTTCCTCCTGCAAGAAAGCACCCGCTTGTTACAGCATAAAGCTTCTATTAATGTTTCCACTTGCCAAACAACACCAATTTATTAAGGCAATAGGTTGCTACAAATAATCCCCCGGTCTGTGGAGTTGTATGATGTGAAATTTTCCAAAATCTAATAAAACACCAAAACATAGAATCTCACTTTCAATTAGATTTCAAATGATATGTATATTTGTAATTTTATGATGTTACGATAACAGGTTTATTTGTAAAATGTTTGTGAAATGTGAGTTGAAGATGGACTTAAGGACTAAGAAAAATAAGTTGTTTGATTAATGGTGAGTTGAAGATGGACTTAAGGACAGAAAAAATAATTTGTTTGATTAATGGTGAGTTGAAGATGGACATAAGGATAGAGAAAAATAATTTGTCTGATTAAGGGTGAGTAACGTAAAGAGAAAAAGAAGGTGTCTGATTAAGGGTGAGTGACGTAAAGAGAAAAAAGAAGTTGTCTGATTAAAGGTGAGTGACGTAAAGAGAAAATAAGTTGTCTGATTAAGGGTGAGTGACGTAAAGATCAGTGGGACAAGCGACAAGTACGAAGTGTGTACATTGATGTTGTTTGTTTGAACCCGCTAGTTGTAGGTCAACAAGCGGTGTAATGAAGTGGAGTTATCCACAAAATTATTTTAAATGGATATTACTTTCGCGTCTTGCATTAACCAAATGATTTCGACGTGTGGTCTTTTAACCTTGAAACTTATGTTAACCGCGAATCTACTTGTGGACACGTGATATTTTGACAGAATGTGGATGTAGAAAATTTTAGAAAAAATATGAATGCTAATTAGTGGTAGATTAGTTATAGTTGTGTCCTGTAATTTCAGTGATTGAGAAAGTTAGTCAAGAGAAAGATAGGTGGGGCCTGTGCAGTTCCAAGCACGCTGCTCTTTTTTTCAAAATACATTTTCAACGAGGTAGGGTAGTCCCTTTCCACTAAAAGTGACAGTAGCCCATTTTTATTCTCAAAGGAACAGAAATAATGATTGGCTGGATAAAGGTAAAACCATTTTGTATTTGTTTGTATGTATTGTGTGAATGATTAGGGTTTTTACATCACACATCGGAAATTGTGCCATTATTATAAATATGTCTAATAATATTTCTTTTGCAGATATCCACATTTAAATAATTAAACATGTGTTTAATAAATTGCAGTACTTAGGACCCGTAATTAATTATGTTTTAGGGATTTTGTTTCCATCTGTCAATTGCTTGCTATTGTTGTGCTTGAAATTCAGAAATTGTATTGATGTCAGTGCTGAGAATAGTGTATGACGTCTGTATTATTGCTATGATGTCATCAAGTGTTTTCCCAGAAAGGAGGATGGAGGTACGTAATTTATTTGTGCAAAACTAAAACTGTGTCTTTATTAGGAATATTGTTAACCTTTCATTTTATCAAATGTTTATTAATTGTTTCGAGTATCTGTTAGTGTAGCATAACTTCATTTTGTTTGTGGGACTAATTACAAGTGATGAAACTATTAGTCTATGTTATTAATAATTCTCCAGAAGACACCACTCATCCTTGTCATTTAACAGATATGAGTGCACTGTAAACATGTTGTTCTCTTTTCCACAACAGTAAAGACAAACATTTACTGTCTGATAGTATTTGGGTTGGGGGAAAACTTCTTACCAAAGGAGAAGATATATCAGTCTTTGATCTATATTTAGCGAACCCCCATCCATCCAATCTATCTTTCCAACATATGATTATCAATATGTCTAAAAAAGTCAATAAATTTAACAATATATAAGGAAAATATTATTTGACATCAATATTTGCACGAAACCATGTTCGAATAATTCTAATGCTTATACAGTCTTATACCCTTACACACAGATTAGTATCAATATAAATCACAGGATTATTCTTATTATAGAACAGAAATGGAGTTAGAGAAAAAAGTGAAAATAGTTTGTACATAACCTTGTCAATGCTACTGCTGCGATAAATTTTTGCATGCTTTCATAACAATGTCACAAGTTATTGTTCACAATAGAGTTGTCAATTCTTCATGCGCTCCTCTAGCACACTGTAGAATGTTCTATTAACTTAGCTGTTCTCTCCAGACAAATCTGGGTGCTCCTTTAGCACACTGTAGAATGTTCTATTAAATTAGCTGTTCTCTCCAGACAAATCTGGGTGCTCCTTTGCAGTATTAATTCCCTCAAGCAAGACAACAATGCAGCAATTTCCAGTAACTCTCTTCTACCAGAAATTCCACCTTGTAGATGAGCATACATTGCCATCATACATTAACAGAGTGTAGTGTATCCTTACACTTACACTGGGGTAGAGATTTCTCGAATTTACCACAATCGGAATGCGGAATGGTTTATAAAGAATAAACTGGGAGCTATGAAGAAAATCCAGAAATTCCAACTCTCTCAGAAATTCTAAAAAGGTTGCATTTTCATGTAAAATATATTCATGGAACCATGCTGAGATATCCAATTTATGATCCCTAACTCCATTCTTTCTTACATTTAAGTCTCAACTTACATTTTTTTTGGTAACAGGATTTATTGGTCCTATATACACATACAGCATAATAAATACGACATAATAATTTATGAATGTGTTCACTAGAAACAATGTCAAGTGTAGTTTAACATATTACATACAAACATAATTTGGAATTGAAGAAGTAATAGTCTACTCACAAAATACACTTCTACATAAAATCCAAGTATAATATATCAATAGCAAAATGCATTAAATATTCTGAAGTCAATTCTCTTTTAATCTGTTAACTCACCATTAACATTATGCCGCCTTTCATGACCAGACTTCAGCCACACCAATGATCTCAGCCCATTGATTGTTGTAAATTTTAATCAGAGGATAATAAAATTACTTATCCACATATGACCGATTTAGATTTGCAAGTTCTAACACATTCTCTTCAAGAGTTGTTGTTTTAACACACAGTACCGAGGGTCATGTCACGCTGACATTAAACAAGTATTATAATATTCAACTAAAAAATAGGGACAGAGAACTCTGCTTTGTCACAGTTTGTTTGTCATGACAAGAAAGGGTAGTGTAATTATATCGCCATATATTTAATTCGTCTGTTTGTATCTATTTTCTCAATGTATTGCAGGGTCAAGACCTGAGTCAATTCCCCAATTGTCCAAGCTTCTACAAATGCTTTTCTATTGGTGACAGCAATCCATTTCTACAAATGTTTTCTTCCTTTTGTCATAGCAGTAATTTTCTTTTATTGTTTCTTACTGCACGAAGGCACACGTTGTTGCAGCAAAAAGCTTCTACAAACGTTTCTCTCTGTATGAAGACATCAGTTTTGATACAGCAATAAGCCTCTACTAAAGCTTGAGAAGAAAAATGGTATGTATCTAACTCTGATTATGAATTTCTGCACTAATTCATAATAATTTGTTGCTTTCCTTTCAGTGCAAACCGTTACCTTAAGATAAATCAGATGAGAATTTAGAATTTGACATTTAATGTTTTAATTATAATCACTGATAAACATTACGAAACAATTTCAACCATCTTTCATTTCTTTTCATTCTCGCAGTATTTCAGAGTTCTGTTTACATGTTTCATTGGTATGCGGCCTATTCATGTTCATACATGAATCCTAAATCCATAAATACATTGTTGTGCGGGTCGAGTTATCAAGCTATCAAATGCACAAATATATATCCAACATATATTTAGGTGTATCATAAACACTTTCATACATATGATGCTATAAATATATACTTTATTTATATTCATTAAGAAATACATGATAAATGGAGTCACTCCTTCGCGCTTTCCTTTCTTTTCTCTCTATCCATCCATCCATCCATCCATCCATCCATCCATCTATCTATCTATCTATCTATCTATCTATCTATCTATCTATCTATCTATCTATCTATCTATCTATCTATCTATCACTATGCTTTCTTTTCACTTTTCTTACCCGTGCAAATGCTGATGAGTATGCCAATCACTATGGTGAGGAATATGCCAATCGTTCCCTGCCACATGTAGGAGATGCTGTACATTATGTCTATGCCTTGTCTGTTACGATCAAGCAAATGTAATCTTTAAACACAGTTATCTTCCGTGATATGAAAACATGTACTATATATTTAATAAGAAGAAAGTGTTATAAATATAAACATAATTATATGACTACTGTAATTAGCAAGTATATTGTGGATCTATCTATCTATCTATCTATCTATCTATCTATCTATCTATCTATCTATCTATCTATCTATCTATCTATCTATCTATCTATCTATCTGTCTGTCTATCTATCTATCATAAAAAGATTGAGAGACAGATACAGAAATAAAGTGAGAGTGAGAGATCAGATTAAAAGAATAAAATATATTTTAGTAATACGTCATCAATTAACTTCATACTCGTGTGAAACTGAAATAGCACAGAAGCCAATGTAGAGAAAATCAATAACGATTGCTGGATGCAAAACAAAATGTAGACTCATCACATAAAAAGCACATCAAATACGCGCACGGACATACTCATACAGAGTACAAATCTCTAATGAAATATTACAAAAGGAAACATCTCACACTCTCTTTGTTGGAAAAGGTGTAGATTTGTTAAAGAAATCGTGCACATGATGAGTATTATTCCTCCAAACGCTGGTATTGAACGGGCTGCCGCCTTTAAGTGGGGAAATGTTGTCCAGACAGTGAATAATCGACGGAAAAGGAAGATGGGGGTTGTTCTTCACACCTTTGGAAAAACTTCTCCCCGACATCAACCAGACGGAATAAATAAGGGAGATTATCCCACCCACCATAGCTCCCTGAAAGATAAATAGTAAAGCCGGTTGAACATTTTTGTTTAAAATTTCATTAAACATCAACACTCTGGACATATTTTGAATTTGATAGAGTCTCTCTATGTGTGTAAGTGAATAGTATATACATACGAGGGGTGTTTGAAAAGTTCGTGTCCCTGATACAGAGATAGCGCTTGAATCGCCCCAAAAGATGACGTCATTTTACTTCTCTATCATTAGTAATGAAGGAAAGCAACACTGTACAGTAGTCTGTTAATAAATTGAGTTTCACCAAAGTTAGCGAGACTAGGGTTGTGTAGTAATCTGCCAATACCTTGAGTTTGGTAGCTAATGAAAGTAAGCGAGACGAGTGTTGTACTCAAAATTTGAGTTTAGGAGGAGGAGTAGCTCATCAAAATTAGCGAGACTAACGTTGTATAGTAATCTCTCAATACTTCGAGTTTTGTGGCTAGCTCATCAATGTTAGCGAGACTAACGTTGTATAGTAATCTCTCAATACTTCGAGTTTTGTGGCTAGCTCATCAATGTTAGCTAGGCTAGCGTTTTATAAAAGATGGACAAAATCGAGCATCGTACAGACATCAACAAATATCTCAGACAGAAGGTTATGAGTCCAACCGAAATCAAAACCTACAAAGATAATACTTACCTTCAGTTTCGATAATAAAAAAGCGGGCAACTTTATTACAACTTGGCAGAGAGAGAGAGCGGAAGAAGATCTCCAAAGCAGACGACCGCCAACAGCAACTGAAGAAACCACCAAGACCATGATTATGGTGCTGCAAGACTGCCGAATTAAAGTTGAAATTGGTGAGGCTATGGGTATCTCACCTGAACGTGTGTACCATGTCTTAATGAAAGAACTGGTTTTGTAAAAGGCCTTAGAGAGATGGGTCGCGTGTTTAATTGCACCTGAACCAAAACGCTTTCGAGGTCAACTTTCAAAGGAGTATAAAGAAGATTCCTAATCTTTATCCGAGGAAATATTTTACTATGGATGAGATATGGATTCCACACTATCGAACAGAGGCGAACATATAGCCAAACAGTGGAAACACACCAACTCTCACCCCACAATTATCGAAGAAGGAAAATCAGTTCCATCAGGCGGCAAGTTATGACGTCAGACTTCTGAAATTCCAAGGGGATAATAAGGATCGATTATCCTTCAAAGGTCTAAACTATACAGGAGAGTAAAGAGAAAACCAACTACAGCAACTGCTAAAATAATACGTGAAAAAAAGCCAGTAATAGTCACGAAAATATACTGTTCCATCACGACAATACACTTGGTCACACACTTGCAATTGCAATGACTGTGGCGGATTGTTAATTACGTGTGAGTGCAGGAGGAGAGAAAGACGAGAAGAATAAAGTGTTGATTAATTTCTCCCCTGCCAGCTTCTGGAAACTATCCCCATTTCTCAGTAACATGGCCACAAATAATACATGGACAGCACAACAAAGATGTTGCACCACGAACAGAACAGTCTAGTCCTAGGACAAACACGTAACAATCAGTAACTAGCTCTGAGACCACAGACTCGCGTGGTGGATGCGGTCCCAACAACTTGTACACATATGACGTCATGGAACAATACACGGAGAGTCGAAATTGAAAATTGTAAACAAATTAAATAAAGAGATAATTTTAAAAACAAAAAATGGAAAACGAGTAAGTAAATGCTCCGACTAAAATATGTCTGTTTAGACTTTAGAGTCATCACAAAAACAGTGACGAGTTTCTAGGGCACAATGAATGGCCTAGGCAAAGCTTGATAATGTAATGGCAATGTCTTTCGAGAGTGTCTTGTATTTCAACTAATCTGGATCAGAGGAGAATCAGTCAGTCAGCTTGAAGTCAGAATCAATGCTGTTTTCTCGGTTCTGGAATTGAATGTACTGTTTAACACCTGATGTAGAGGCAGACCAACAAAATGTAGATGTGCGGTTGATATATATTTTCGTTCAATTTGGTCAACAAGTTTAGGGGTGATGGACAAGTGAGCAGACTTTCCTTTAGCTTTGATCTGCCAATCCGTACACGTTTGCCAGGCTGGAGATAAAACAATTTTATTCCATCTTTTATGCAGTGTGGATTGTTGTACATTTAAACAGTGTTACTTGCACTCGTTCAGACAGTTTTAGAGAAAGGAAAAGTGAGATAGTGCTCAGACACTCACTCTCATTCAGAACTTAATTACTATTTATTAATACGAACAATAAATATATAAATAAGCTGTGGAATACAGATATATTAGTTTTTATAATAACAACGGGCTAGAGAAACCACGACTATTAACCTTTTGCTGGCAATGGGTCCTGAGAAACCACGACTATTAACCTATTGTTGGCAATGGGTCCTGAATTATGAAGTCCAAGGAAAATGACCCCACAGGTATACACAGACTCATAAATATTCAGTCTGGGAAGTTTTACTATAGGAACATAAATTTTCTAGAGGAGACACTCAATCTAAATTTGGCATTCCCTAATGCATCTATTTATGTGTTCTAACAACTGTTGACAGTGATTTATTCATTCGGTTGACTCGTCAAGTTTCCGGCCTGAGTGGACGCTGGCTAAGGGACAGCCTCTTCACCCTGATGGTAAGGTCTAGTGCAAATTTATGGTGGCTTGAGAGAGTGACAAGGTAGACTAGGAATTTCATAACCAGTGATTTGGGATGTTCGACGCTAAGTTTAATTGAAGTGTCAGACTTAAGTTAGAAAACGATGTAAAAAAAATTGAGGTAACAAAATCATGACTATTATCACTATTTTAAATCATTACAATCATACTTGAAATGCTATCATAAAGCAAATTAATTATCTCTCTTAATTACTGACTAAAAGCATGAAAAGGTGGACGGACACGTGACATGACAATGGCTAGATTTCAGGAACTTCGGTTGGAACTGTTACTCCATGCATCCCTATTCACTGGATTTCGCTCCATTGGATTTCTTCCTATTCCCAAAGCTGAAAAAGTTCTTGGCTGGAAGTAAATTTTCAAAAATTGAAGAGGTCATTGTAGTAGCAGAGGGTTTAAATTTAAAAAAATAGAGTTCGAGGAAACGGCCTATAAAGAGATCACTGAGATGAAACACCGGTGGACTAAGTACGTTGTGTAAATAAAATGTAGGGGAGGGAACTATGTTGAAAAATAAAAATACATTCAATTGAATGTGGCTTCTGTTTCTATATCAGGCCATGAACTTTTCAAATAGCCATTGTATACAAATGTGCTACATTTTTAGATACGCTGATATATATATATATATATATATATATAATATATAATTCAAAACAGATGGAACATATTATATTTACTTAATCGAAATTTTCACAGGCATAATGAAAAAGATAATTAATACGAATCTATGAATATGTTGCTGAAGGATATTAAATGAAATGATTATGATAACTATTATTTGAATTCTTAATTTTAAATTAACATAGTCTAGAGAACCAACTAAACTTATTTGCAAGTCTGCTTAATGGGAATGAGTAATTTAAAAGCTTTATGAACACACAAGTACAAGCACACACACACTCACACAAACTCGCATATACACGAAATATAAATATAAGCAAAATTAAAGGAGAGATAGACAAATAGTTAAATATGTAGATACTATGATGGCACTCTTGTACACATTATCATGCTTCATTTATTGATATGATAATTAACATTCTTCCTTGCCTGACAGCTGAAGTAGGTCAAACGTTTATAAGGCATTACTAGTTCCCAAATCAGTTTATTAAATTTACAGTTTGTGACGCCAGTGCCACCTAGTTAATGGTTATTATTATTATAATTAATTATTCGTCCATAATCCTCCAGCAGACACCCCTCGTCTCTCTCACCTAGCGGATATGTGGGCGCTGTAAACGTTTTCCCTCATCCACAACATTAAAGACAAACATTTAGAGACATACAATATTTCCATAGGTGGAAACCTTCTTACAAAAGGAGAAGTTAAAACCGTTTTTAATCTACATTTAGCGAGCCACCCACTTTCTTCTCCAACATAAGATTATCAATATGTGTAAGAATGCCAATTATCAATATGTGTAATGTATGGTGAGTTCTTTATGAAATAACATTGTACAACTAATAGGTTATCAACAAATACAATGAAAAATATTACTTGACATTAATATGTTCACAAAACTGCGTTCAAATACTTTTATACCTATAATATCCTAAAACACAATTCAACAATTCAATTCAAATCACAGGATAGTTCTTATCACATAACAGAGATTAAGTATTTATAGGTAAACAATAATAACTTCTACGTAACCTTGTTTAATTGAAAGTGCGATTATATTTGTGTGTACTTTTCATAAAAAAGTCACAAGCTCATTTTCTATGTTATTACTGTCAATTCCACACGCTTCCCTTCTCACGTTGTAGGGCACTGATTAGCTGCTATTCTCTCGAGGCTAATCTGGGCACTCCTTCACATATTATCTCCCTGAAACAGAATAACAACTGTAGTGATTTCCAGTAACTTCCTTGTACCATAAATTCCAAGAGGTAGTCAGTATCTTTGTCACCATGGAGTAGAGTGTATTCCTTACACTGAAACACTGTGGTAGATACATCTTACATCTACCATGGTCATAGTGGTTTATGATCAGTAAACCAGGAGATTCAAGTAAAACAAGGAAAGGGTGTTTTCCCCTGTAAAATACAATTTGGGAACAAATGCTAAATTTCCAGTTTATTCATCTTTAACTCCATCCTCTCTTATATTCAAGTCTCAACAGTTTCCTAAATCATTATTTATTAGCACAATGCATGCATACAACATAATATATAGCATCTCAATTTTATGATTGCATTCACTAGAAAATATCATATTACAGTATATCATATATATGATACATACTTTATCATACTATGTATGAGCATCTTAGTTTAAACATTTATAGAAATGATAATACATAGAAATCTCTACATAAACACAAATATAACATATCAATAGCAAAATGCACAAAATATTTCTAAGTCCATTCTCTCTCAGTCAGTTAACTCACCATTAGGTAAAGCTGCCTTGAGACTTGAATGTAAGAAAGAGTGGAGTTACAAATGAATAAACTGGAAACTTAGCATTTGTTCTCTGAATATACTTTTTAGGGAAAAAGCAGCCTTTTTTGTTTACTCCAGAATATCTTGGTTTACTGATTTATAAACCGCCTTCACAGTGGTAGATGCGAGAAGTATGTATCCCCAGTGTGTAAGTGTAAGGATACACTGCAATCTGTTGATGTATGATGGTAAAGTATACTCTACTACATAATGGAATTTCTGGTACAAGGAAGTTACTAGAAATTTCTACATTGTTGTTCAGCTTGTGGTAACTAATGCAGCAGAGTGCCTAGATTAGCCTCGAGAGAATAGTGGCTCACCAGTGCTGGTCAGTGTGCAAGGGAAACACGTGGAACTGACAATTCTATTGTGACAATGAACCTGTGAGTTTGTTGCAAAAGTGCACAAAAGACTATTGCAGCAATCTGTTGTACACGTTTATGTACAAACTATTATGATTGTACATTTTTGTCTCTAATGCAGTGAAAGAGAGAGAACGTTTAGCGCATACATATTCGCCAAGTGAGAGACGAGTGGTGTCTTCTGGAGAATTATTAATAACAGAAATGATGATTCTCATCACTCGTAATTAGTTATGGGTGATTAATTAATTATTATTAATAATAATAACCATTAACTACAGTGGCATTAGCATCACAATTATGTACTCAGTTTAGAGATGGATCATATGTACCACATAGATTGCTCTAAGATGCAATAGGTCACTCAAATAATGGGCAGAAACACTGATAGATTTCAGCGTATACAGTACTCATTAAGCATTTGGTGACATTATTATCCTAAATTATCTCCCTGCAGGTTCTTTTCCAGCAAACTCTGTAACTAAGGAGGAAAAAATGATTTCTGATTTCACTGTCACCATTAACTGCTGCCAATCCTGGGTACAGTCTCATCAAACGGATTCACAGGCTTTAGTCAAAGGTTGATGAAAATATCACTCCATTTCATTCAAGGCTGTACATTGTTGTTGTCTTTGTTTTCTAGCCTTCAACGTTTTCCAGCGTTTAGTCTCCAGTTTCCAAACGAAGGTTTCAGTCTAACTACTCATTTACTTGGAAATGGTTTGAGTTGCATCAGCAAGTTCTAACAAACCTGAATTGTTTACTCCAAATTTTGCACTTACAAAAATATCATCATAAGCTGTGCCCAAGGTCAGGCCAGGTTAACATTGGCAACAAATATATAATTATTAAATTTAAAATAGGGATATGCATATTTCCTCCGCCAAAGATTTGTTAGATTTAATGTATGATACCGCTTATATAATTTGTCATGGCGTTGATCAGTCAAATTGACGGCATATTTCTTTAGCTTCCATACAGGGTAGTTGCTCCAGGCTCTTTTGTTATGGAAATTCTTCTGTATATACCCCACTCCTTTCCTTCCAATCCCTCACCTCTTTGGTTACGTCCCTTTAGTCTTTCACCGTTTAATGGTGAAAGGTTTGTTGATGTAAGTATAACATTTTTGACTGTAAATGTATCTCTTTTGTTGATGTAAGTATAACATTTTTGACTGTAAATGTATCTCTTTTGTTGATGTAAGTATAACATTTTTGACTGTAAATGTATCTCTTTTGAAAATTAATGGTGGCTGAAAACTTGGATGTACCCTGTCGGCTAATTATTGCCACACACATTGGGTAGTGTTGAATGATGAGATCGATTTGTTTGCAATTATGACAGGTCAAAGTTCGTTCTGGAGTGACTGTTGACACATTAGACATCCCTCAGTCTGTTTAGCGTCTTTGCTAAATTGATTTTTAGGGAATGGTGTTTGTGTAGGTCTGGTCTCAAATTGGTACTCACGTACAGGTGGTGCCTTTACACCTTTAACTTTGTCTGATGAACGTATTGAGAAGTTATTATAAGATAACTTTAGCTTTCCAAGACAAACTACCAAAGTGCACTGTACACTTATTTTACTGAAATATCTGAAAGGAGACAGAAATGCAAAATACATGATAAAAAATAAAAATAATAAATTGTGTCGTAGGTTTCGAACTGTAACGATGTTTATAATTGAAAGATCCTTAATATGAAATGGAACACCGGAAAGAACAAGTAAGCCGTTGTATATACTATAACATTACTTTCATTAGAAAGACATTACATGGGAGACAATTTAATTTAAAGCAATATTTATATTTAAATCCTCTCTCATTCCTCGTTTGATTGAATATAATTTACATAATTACTTTCATACAACTGAACTAGAATTTTAACTTAAAAAAAACACAAGAAAGAATGTCAAGAGTCTGAGAAAGGTGTAAAGAGCCAAGAGAGTAACCTCCGTAGACTAGGTTTTCACCTTTGAATTGGCAAACGGACAGAAACAACCAAGAAGAAAGAGGCCCGTCAGGGGTCCTGCGAAAGCCGACATCACACTTAGGGTAATCTAGGATAATGGACAACTCTGTGATTATCAATGTCAATGATGAAAAAAGGAAATAAAATATACTTGTGTACTTTCCATGCACGCATCGACACACACACACACACACAGACGCGCGCGCAAATACATTTATGCATGTTAATAATGAATACATTCACAAACCCACTCATTGAGCTTGCGCGCGCTGGATGGATGGATAGGCAAATAGATACAGTGACAGACAAAGAGACAGAAATATAGAAAGTTAAATAGATCGATGGATGTATAGACACATAGATAGATAGATAGATAGGTATGTAGGCAGACAGTCAGATGGATGGATGGATGGATGAATGGATAGAATGCATAGATAGATAGGAATAAGTGACTTAGAACAACTAGCTAGCTAGGTGGATGGTTGGATAGATAAATATAAAGATAGAAAACAGATAAACAGACAGATAATTAGATAGATAGATAGATAGACAGACAGATAGATAGATGGATGGAAGATGGATGGATAGATTTACAGATAAACAGACAGATAGAGAGATATATAGACAGACAGTCACAGAGGTAGAACGATGGATAGATAGATGCATAGATAAATAGAAAACCGGGATGTAGTCAGAACACATATATATAGACAAGGAAATAGATGGATAGATAGATAGGCGAAGGTGGATGGATAGACATATAAAAAGATAGGTAGATAGATAGACAGATAGATAAATAATAGATAGTTTGTTGATAGATGCTGATAGATCCATAGAATAAGTTTCATACATAAAATATAAAATATTTCGGTATAATACAAACGGTAAACTGGTAACTATTATTTCGGTAGATAGAATATGTAGATAGATTGACAGATTGATAGACATATGACACTTGAACCAATAAATAGTTGATTGGCTGGACAAAGAGAAAGGCATATACAGAATGAGAGACAGAGAGAGAGAGACAGAGAGAGAGAGAGAGAGAAAAGGGGGAACAGAGAGGTGCTATTAGATTTTATAGGTAGATAGTTAGAAGTTAGAATGCTTTAAAATATTGGTTTCCTGTTGGTCTTGAAATTGTTTTATTTATTATGAATGATATGATTTAATGAAACATTTAAAATCAAATTGATTATTAAATAATTTTCACAGACTTGGGAAAGAGGACCTCCAATTAATGAAACAAGCAGGGCAACGCCACAGGATAAAATTCCAAAGAATAGTACTGAAACAGAAACATTATTATGTGAAGATTTAATTCAGTCAAACCAGAAGGAGTTGAAAGTTTGAATTAATACATGTACAATAATCATTTTATACTTGGTCAGTTGTGCTATATTAAGGAAAGGTAACTCTGTTCGTAGTCTTTCGTTTACAGATGACTTTGATATATATTTTCTCTTATTTTTATGCCATAAGAAATTAATTATTTTGTATTGGTTCCTCAAGGTAACGAATGGTAAAATACAGTAACCATTTGCTACTCAGATTAAAACAGGTATTTACTGATATAATTAATTGATCATTATTTGTCTCCTTGTAGGCACACATATAATAAACTGACAACAGAAATAAAATAATATAATGAAAAGAAGAAACTATACAAATAATTAAGGAAAGAGTATATATATATATATATATATATATATATATATATATATATATATATATATATACATATACAAACAGAGTGACACAGTGCAACGCTAGTTAATGGTTGTTATTATTATTGTTATTTAGCCTCTTTCCACGACTTCTGTTTGACCATCGGTTGTGATCAAAGGTCTCGGAATCTTGGAGGATATGTGGGTGCTGGAAACGTTTTCTCTCGTCCACAACGTTCACTGTCACACAATATTTCCATAGGTGGAAAACGTCTTACCAAGGAGAAGATAAACCTGTCTTTAATCTATATTTAGCAAGCCCCCATCCACGCACTGTCTCTCCAATATATGGTTATCAATATGTGGAAGAATTTAAGAATAAATTTATCAAATCAACATTCTTATATTCATATAGCAAATTTAAAGAAAAGATTATTTGACATCAATATTTCCACGAACCACATTCAAATAATTTCAAAGTTTGCACAGTTTTATCTCCTAACATATAATTCAACAGATAAGTGTCCATATAAATCACAGGGTGATTTCATAGAGAACAAAAAAAATGGAGTTATAGATATTATAGCGATATTATAGTGATAATAGTTTGTACATAACCTTGTTTACGCGATGCCACAATAGACTTAGAGTGTTATCATAACAAAGGCAGTAAACTTATTTTTCAGAATAGAATTGTCAGTTTCACAGGTTTTCTAGCATGCTGTAGAATGTACTGTCAGCTGCTGATCTCTTGAGACTGTATTAATTCCCTCAAGCTGAACAACAATGTAGTAATTTCTATTAACTTTCTTTCACCAGATATTCCATGATGTAGTTCAGCATACTTTGCCATATGTCAACAGAGTGCATGAACCCTCACACTTACACACTGGGGTTAGAGACTTCTCAAATCTATCACAGTCATAGCAGTTTATAAATCAGTAAACTAGGAGATCTAGTAAAAACAAAAAAGGTTGCTTCTTCTCTGTAAAATATAATCAGAGAACAAATGCTAAATTTCTAGTTTATTCAACTCTAACTCCATTCTTTCTTACATTCAAGTCTCAACTTACAGTTTCCTGCTATATTATTTATTAGTCTGATACACGAGTGCAACATAATAAATATAACATAAAAATGTAATGAACATACTCACTAGATACAATGTCAAGTGTTTAGCATACTACATACAGCGTCATAGTTCACAATTTGTAGAAACAATAGTCAACTCGCATAATACATCTCTATGTAAAATGCAAGTATAACATATCAATAGAAAAATGCGCGAAATATTTCTAAGTCCATTCTCTCTGAATCAGTCAGTTAACTCACCATTAAGGTAAAGCTGCCTTTCATGACCGGACATTTTGAAAGTGATTGGACAATACAATTCTTTACAGCAGGTAAACGTTGATCTCTGCTGATTGGCTGGTCTCGTTCTTGTAAATCTTATCCATTAGATAATAAAAACTCCTCATCCACCTAAAACTGGTTTAGATTCCATCAGCGAATTCTCCATCTGAGTTGTTTACTCAGAAAATATCACCCTAAGCAGTGCCCAAGGTAGTTTCTTGTTAACATTGGCAATAAAGATATAATTATTAAATATAGAAATAAGGATAGTAAAATTTACTCTGCCAAACATACGTACATGGATATGTATAGTTCAGAATATCTAGTATGTATAATATTTACTGATTAATTTCTATTGCCTGACTATGTTACGCATATGAAAGCAATATTGAGTAGAACTTACAAATTCCCATTACGGCATCTGTTTAAATAGTTACTCTCCACTGACCTGTAAGTTTAAATAGTTACTCTCCACTGACCTGTAAGTTTAAATAGTTACTCTCCACTGACCTATAAGTTTAAATAGTTACTCTCCACTGACCTGTAAGTTAAAATAGTTACTCTCCACTGACCTGTAAGTTTAAATAGTTACTCTCCACTGACCTGTAAGTTTAAATAGTTACTCTCCACTGACCTGTAAGTTTAAATAGTTACTCTCCACTGACCTGTAAGTTTAAATAGTTACTCTCCACTGACCTGTAACTTTAACAATGGCTGTCGCTCGCACCTCAGACACTTCTCCAATGTAAGGCTGGATCATGTCTGCCCACATACACGCTGACAGACTGTTTAGTGTTGTAGACATTGTGCTAGTGAAGACAGTAAATAAAACATAACATACAGACAGTAAATAAAACATAACATACAGGCAGTAAATAAAACATAACATACAAGACAGTAAAGAAAACATAACATACAGACAGTAAATAAAACATAACATACAGACAGTAAATAAAACATAACATACAGACAGTAAATAAAACATAACATACAGGGAGTAAATAATACATAAAATACAGTTTACGTAATACATGTTGAGATATTAGTTTAATAAAACAGTGACCTAATCAGTTAGATACTACCTCATGATTCATTATTTTAAAATATGCATTATATTTTATAGTATATATATAAAACAAGTATTTAAGAACATTAGTCAACCCTCGATTGAAAGTATAGAAACAATGCATTTGTCTTTGATATTTACGTTTTGGGGCATAGGTTGGCTTACTATTTAAGAAAAATATTATAAAAACGTAAAGAGTAATTTAAATATTTATACAAAATATTATGTATTTTAATTGTTGTATTTCATTGCTCTTGTGATGGAGGAATATTGCCTATACATGTTTATGTTTTAATTAATGTTTACAATAATATGCGTGTGATGGAGGAATGTTGCCCATACATGTTTATGTTTTAATTAATGTTTACAATAATATGCGTGTGATGTATCAAAGTAGTTAACATTTCCCCCCATGCATCGAGATTCTAAAGCAAAATAGTTAAGAAAGCCAGTTGAGGGCATCCGCCTGTAAACAAAGTGACATGTGACATGGGTGGAGGATGGAGATGTCCCAGGAAACATCGCAAACAGAAAGGATTACAAACTCATAGTCCTAAGGAAGATCTTAAAACCCCAGACACCCAGGTGCGACATAGTAAGGGAATGGCGCCATTCTCTGGCAACGCAATAGCTTATATACTTTGTCGATTTTCTCTCTCGTCACTATCAAGTCCAGTCTTAAGACTGAACCATGAGCTTATTGAGAAGCATGCATTCCATTTCATTCAATTTTGTTACGTTTGGTTGGACTGCCAACACCGATTTCAACCGCAGCTGTAGTGATCTGCAGTCCTCCTCCTCTGATCTACATTGGTACATGTGTCTTGGCACTAATCTTTGCAACTAATGACAACAGGGTTGTCAGAAATTGGTTGTGTTGAATTCTCATCAGAAACCAACATGTTGGGAGCTGGGTGTAGTCCTCTGGTCTTGAGAGGTTCACCCAGGATTCCTAAAAACAGTTTGGGTTTGGAGTACCTAAAGACTCATGTTAAAACCAGTTTTTAGCCATCGACAAAACGGCCAGTGCGCAACAATTATGAAGCCACATACAATGGCAGTTGGCACCATCATATGTCCTTATATTAACTGTTACTCTTTCTGCATTTCTTACTCTGACTACGTGATGAAAATTGAACTGTTAGGAACTATTAATTTAATTATTTTGTTTTCATGATAACGACTGGATAGATGTTGTATAGTATTTGAACATTTTCTCTTAGTAGTTAAAGATCTTTTCCCTTCTATGATTTTTCTTGATTATTTAATAAATCTATTTATTTTTAATTTATTTAATAATTAATTGCAAAAATATTTATGAATCTACGTTTCAATCTATATATAACAAAATGATTCTATAGATATCAACCACATTTCTTTTCTGTAGGCTATAGTTATTTATTATTGTGTTAGTATGTTTGCCCCATACTAGTGTCACCTCGAAAGTTGATGTGCGTGTTGGTTGTACAGGCGCGTTCCGGCCTCACGGCCAACAACCTAATCCTAATCCCAAATGAGAGGTCTGCCGTTAGTCAGTCACATATCTCCACATGGGCCTTAGATCTGACAGGTACTTGTAAGAGTAATTTTGCTTCTGGAAATTACCATTAGTAGGGGCGAACACACCACCAACTCCATTTCTCACTTTCTCGTCGGAAGCTGACTGCGACATCCAGGACAGACGAAAGGGCGTCCTCGTGTTCACTTGCTACCCCAGGGATTAGAAGTAATTTTCAACTTGTTTTAGTGATTTAATTTCTTATACTTTACAAATTCAAATAGGGGTGTGTGTCGGAGTACATTTGCCTCTTCCTATTTCAAAATTTAATTGTTATATAAATTGTTAAATTGTTAGAGTAACCAGACCTTGGGCTCTACTTATTATGGTATGTTTGAAAGTGTCTGAGTTGAAGTAAATGCTCGAGGCGAGAGAGAATATGCTAGAAAATTGCTGATGTAATGCAAACCATTTCAACTGGGTGAGTATTTTTTTTTATCCAATGATTATGATTTACGAGAACGAGACCAGTCAATGGGTTGAGATTAAAATTTTACTTGCTGTAGTAAATTCTATTCTCTGAATTTGAAGTGGCAAAGAAGAGTCCGGTTTTGAAAGGCGGCCGTTAGCTTGATAGTGAGTTAAATGACTGGTTGAGTGAGAATGGACCTAGAAATAGTTTATACATTTTCGTTATTGATGTGTTATACTTTTGTTTTAATAAGATGTATTATGTGAGTAGACTGTTATTTCTACAATGTTTGAACCAGATTGCTCACATTAATTTGTTAATTAATTGGAATAAACAACTCATGTAAAGAATTTGCTGATGTAATCTAAGCCAGTTCCAAGTAGATGAGTAGTTAATTAGAGAAATTATCCAATAGTTAAGATGTACATGAATGAGACCAGCCAATGAGCTGAGATCAAGGTTTATTTTCTAATCACTTGAATTTGGTGTGGAAGAGGTGTGGTCATGAAAGGCAACCACTAGCCTAATGGTGAGCTGACTGATTGATTGAGAATGGACTTAGAAATATTTTGTGCATTTTGCTATTGATATAATATACTTGCGTTTTATGTAAAGATGTGTTATGTGAGTAGACAATTACATTTTAATTGTGGATTATGATGCTGGTATATATTACACACATGACATTGTTTCTAGTGAACAAGTTCGTAAATTATTAGGTTGTATTTATTATGCTGTATGTGTGTATCGGGTTTGAGTGTTGATTTAATACATTTGTTAACTTTCTTATACATATTGATAACCACATGCTGGATATATAGTGGGTGGATGGGGGATCGTTAAATATAGATTAAAGATGGTAAGAGTTTTTGCATCAATGGAATATTGTGACGGTAAAGGTTTGTCTTTAATGAGGAGAGAAAACAAAACGTTAATAGAACTCGCAAATCCGCTAAATGAGTGAGACGAGTGGTGTCTTCTGGAGAATTATTAATAACATAAATTAAAATTCTCACCACTTGTAGTTAGTTATGAATGACTAATAATAATAATAATCAATACCAATAACTAGGCTGGTGTGTCAGAAATACAATCATGAACACTCACCAGAATGAGGCTCTAACTAATGCAATTATGAACACTCACATGAGTGAGGCTCTAATTCATGCAAATATGAACACTCACTTGAGTGAGGCTTTGACTAGTGTAATTATGAACACTCATGTGTGTGAGGAAATAAGTAAAGCAATTACGAACACAGCCGTGATTGAGGTGCTGACTAATACAATAAACACTCACCAGAGTGAGGCCTAACTGATATAATTATAAACACTCACCAGAGTGAGGCCTAACTGATATAATTATAAACACTCACCTGAGTGAGGCCTAACTAATTATAAACATTCACCTGAGCGAGGCCTAGCTAATATAATTATAAACACTCACCTGAGTGAGGCGCTGAATAGTGAGGCTATAAATAGTCCAGGCAAACCGGGAAGATTTCCAAACATTTCCATGACCATGAACGGAATTATCTGTGGAAACATTTTGGTCGTCACAAAACAAATAATTATTTTTATTATTATAATTACTTTTTATGATTAAACATTTTATCAAATGTTATTTCCCGTTTGACTGTCTGTCTGACTCTTTATCTGTGGAAACATTTTGGTCGTCACAAAACAAATAATTATTTTGAGCTTTATCAAATGTTATTATTTCCCGTTTGACCGTCTGTCTGACTCTTTATCTCTACATTTATGTGTCTTATGATTTATCCATCTGAAACCATTCATTTTCCCTCCTAATTAAAAAATGACATATTTTCCCCTCTAGATTCTAGATTAACGAACTCTTAATAAAATTAAACAAAAAAATGTTTATTTGATACATACCTGATTAGCGTTGGAAATTTTCCCCGAGGCATAAGGATCACAACCTTTGTTTGCATAATACGAATACGCAATAATACCTTCGTAACTGGCCAATGAGAGAGAGATAAAATAAAGTGGCGCCATAATTAAGACCACACTGTAAGAGAGAAATAAACACAATGTCATTGTAAATATCACACCGATACAACAAATAGTTGTGTGAGATTATCAGCAGCACACGGTAGAGAAAATAAAAGAATACCATAATGAATAGCACATCGTGAGCGTCAAGTATGACGTCATAATTCCAGCAGTTTTCTGCAAAGAAACAAATGTTATGACGCCATCAGTACATTGTGAGAGAAGATAATATTGAGACCTTATCAGCAGCGAAGTGAAAAAAGTATAACGTCATAATGAGCATCACATTGTAAGAGAAATAATTATTTCAACGTACCAAACTGCACGCTGAAAGAAAAACATAATATTAGGTCACAATCAAAATCATACCATGAGAGAAAATGATATGACATCATAATCAGCAGCATATTGTAAGAAAATAAAATAGGACGGCTGACGTCATTCGACATGCTGGAGAATATGAATAGTGTGATGCCTTAATCTTTTCTACACTGTGAGAGAAAATACTATGACTTCACAATCACCTGTATACTCTGAGACAAAATACTATGACTTCACAATCACCAGAACACTGGGAGAGAAAATAATGTGACTTCACAATCACCAATAAACTGGGAGAGAAAATAGCATGATTTCACAATCATCAGCACTCTGTGAGAGAAAATAGCTAGGCTTCAAATCGCATGCATTCTGTGAGAGAAAATAGCATGATTTCACAATCACAAGCACAATAGAAGTGAAAATCACAATCAGCAGCCCACTGGGAGTGGAGTTAGAAGACTTTTCCGTTCCAGTTGACTGACAGCGATATGCTTTTAGAGAAAAACTGTGGTGCCATAATCCTGAACACTCTGAGAGTGAAAAATAGGTAAATATTGGCGCGGTACTTAGAACACGATGCGAGAAAATTCATACAGAGCCGAATCATACTGTCTTCATTAGCCAATACTCTGAGAATACACACTGTACTGCCAACTAAAAGACTACGCAGGCCAAGAGAACTCATTCCTATACTTCCTGGAGACCATTGTGTTGTACATGAATAGATAGTTTAGTGTGACAACCTACACAAAGACACATTTGGTGTGTAAATCAGTTAAAGCATTAACTTTATTTTTAAAAGGTAGCTAATTAAATAACAAAACACTGCATTAGATTTTAAAAGAATAATGTGCGTATGTGATTTACTTTTTGAAGATAGCAATATTATCGAACTCTGTCGGTTATTTGCGGGGATGTAGGAGTTCAAGATGTAGTATGCAACTTTCTGTCTTATTACTTTTACTGTTAAAGCAAGTGAAAATATTTTTCTTAGTGCAGGTCATAGCGGTATAAGCAGAATGCTTATCATTAATCGAAATAAATTAAGAAATAAAAAGGAACGATAAAAGGGAAATAACCAATGGGGAAATTATTACATCATAAGGCAACTGTTACAAAGAAATGATTACTTAACAGTTTTGCGTCTCTTAGAGTTTCTACGCAGCCAATCCGCTGCACTGACGGCTGGGTGAAAATAAGGTTGAAACTCCTGAAGAACGAACCAAGCGTCAAGCTCCAAAATGTGTGTCGAATTGTGGGATCTGGGTCAAAGCTGAAAGAAAATAAATACTAATTGATAAATAATATAAATACGTGACCTGTTAAGTTGTTTGCACATCTCCATGTCTGTACTCACTCATATAGGGAAAGAAATTGTAAACATGCTTTCAGTATGGAATATCTCAGTCCCTATACTGTTTCTTTTTCTCATTAGGTCGGATTCCATCAAGTTACAGCGTGATATCCATCTAACCATCCCTCCCTCCCTCCCTCCCTCCCTATCTATCTATCTATCTATCTATCTATCTATCTATCTATCTATCTATCTATCTATCTATCTATCTATCTTAATTTGACTGTTAATGTCTATTCTAGGACAAATTGAACAAGTGTCTAATGCATAATACATTGCTGTGAAGTGATGTAAATTTCAACGCTTATAATTATATTCATATGTTGTATATTTGGGTTCACCGACAAATGCGCGAACGACAATTATGCGCCGACAAAAACGCGATGAACAAATGTGCGACGACAAAATCGCGTCGACAAAATCGCGCCGATAAAATCGCGATCGACAAAATCGCGATGATACATGCTAAATCGTACAAGAATGTAATAATAACATACGTAGATATCAATATTACGATACACAAAGCAATGTTAAGAGATACTGAGTGCAAGTAATCCTCACACAAAGGCAATTAAAAGAATGAAGCATATATCAAATCTTAATAATTTTATTTAAAGATCAATATTAAGAGATATTGCGTGCAAATAATCCTTACACAAAGATAATGAAAAGAATGAAGCATATATCAAATCTTAATAATTTTATTTAAAGGTCAATATTAGGAGATACTGCGTGCAAATAATCCTTAAGATCACGTCCAGAATACGTAGGCAGAATTGCAGCAAGCAGTCTGGATAGTTGAATGTATTTAGATTTGCTCGCAGCCTGACTGCAAATTCCGCTATATATGCGCCTCATGGTTTGTTCAGTCAAGTCTTGTTCACAAGGGAAATGATCGACCAATGTGTAAATGGTAGGATGATGACACGCGACAGACGATTGGAATGCGTTATGCCAACCTTCGATTGAGTTATTCGTTCGAGGCAAGCCATCAGTGACACGTCCACGCATGTTCCACATAGTGATAGGAAACAATGGATTAGCGACACGTCCACGTATGTTCCACATAGTGAAAGGAAACAATGGATTAGCGACACGTCCACGTATGTTCCACATAGTGATAGGAAACAATGGATTAGCGACACGTCCACGTATGTTCCACATAGTGATAGGAAACAATGGATTAGCGACACGTCCACGTATGTTCCACATAGTGATAGGAAACAATGGATTAGCGACACGTCCACGTATGTTCCACATAGTGATAGGAAACAATGGATTAGCGACACGTCCACGTATGTTCCACATAGTGATAGGAAACAATGGATTAGCGACACGTCCACGCATGTTCCACATAGTGATAGGAAACAATGGACTAGCGACACGTCCACGTATGTTCCACATAGTGATAGGAAACAATGGATTAGCGACACGTCCACGCATGTTCCACATAGTGATAGGAAACAATGGATTAGCGACACGTCCACGTATGTTCCACATAGTGATAGGAAACAATGGATTAGTGACACGTCCACGTATGTTCCACATAGTGATAGGAAACAATGGATTAGCGCGCCGATTGCATCGATAACGACCAATGTAATTGTCTTCCCAGTAATTATAAACATTCTCGAGATTATCAGGTCTACTTTCGTTCAATTCATCGAAAGCGGCACATACATCTTCTGGAGGAACAAAGCTCAGTGCAATTAGCATCTTTGAATACATTTTAACGTTATCGACGTCGCGATATGCATTTGATAAACCTTCGTTTTGTATTCGACGCCACAATGACTGGCCAAGTATTGTAACATTCGGAAATGCAACAACCAATGCATTCATAGTTGCTATTTCGAAATCAATCAGAACGCTGGTAGGGGTGATAGATGGTCGCAATTCGAGCAATTTCTGGAAAACCCGCACATAGTCATCCTGTGTTGTAGTTCTCATTAGCACATAATGGAATTGAACGATTGTCAATCAAAACATGAATGGTAAATACCTGTAGAAATACGTCAGGAGCTATCTTGAACGTTCCATCCATAAACCAGTGCGAATATTGCTGCAACAACTGAAGATTTGCTGCAGTGCAGAATATGAACATTCTGTTTGTCTTGGTCACCCGAATCCCAAAGAAGAAAATTTTCAGAACGTATTGTAACCTTCAGAGTATCCGGAAGAATGATGTCTTGAACAGAATGTGGCCTGGGGTTATCGACACCAGCCCTCTTTCTTTTCCGCTCGATAGTTCTTTGGCCTGCAGAATACGTCGGCATAAGGTGCACTGCTTCCAGCGAAACTCCTGTTGTGCTGTTCACAATAATCTGACGAGGTTTTTCCACTCCATTTGCAGCGCGTTCTCATATAGTGGCCTTGACTTTTTCAGATTCATTTTTAGCGGTGTCTGGAGCATGCATGCGTTCAGTACTCTTTTGAAGTGTCCCGTGTGTATTCGTCTTAAGTCTACCGGCACATTCTCGTTTTACGCACCTCCATGAAGAGGATCCATCTTGATTGAGCTTGTCGCGGCGATATCGATACCCTTCATAAAGCATTTGTTCCTTTCCTTTCTGTGACTTAATAATATCCATGGCTTAGGTAAATCTGTGACTTAATAATATCCATGGCTTAGGTAAATCTGTGACTTAATAATATCCATGGCTTAGGTAAATCAGTTTCATTAAAAGGAAAAGTCCTGTGTTGCTGACAAATTCCACGGTCAAAAGAGCGTAGAGGTACGTCTGGTCTAGCTAAATCTCTGATTGTAAATAATGATTTAGGGTTTTTGCTGGTGTCGCACTGAAAAAAAAATGACGCTAAAAATCAGCGTCTGCCTCTGTGACATAATTAGTTCCCTAGTCTTCTGGAGGATCATTAATTAAATAAATTAAGATTCTCATAACTTGCAACTAGTTTTGGATGATTAAATAATAATTATAATATCAATTAACTTAAGTTGGTGTTGGCATCACACTTACTAAATGAGAAGACAAATATGTCTTTAACCTATATTTAGCCTCCAACTACTATCTAACAGATATACACAAACACTGACAGAGAAACAAACGCTGATACACTACACATACAAAATATACACGCACACTTGCAAACTCTCAAGGACACAAATGAAGAAGGAATAAAATACTTGAAGAAATTCATCCTTCCTCCTTCTGCAGCAATGTCCCAGACCAGTTTGGGCGAACCAACATCTAGGGTACCCTAAAACAAACATGGAGATATCTTTGAGTGAATGTACTGGACACAATCCATCAATATGAACAATAATACCTGGCTGTATTTCAATCCTCTGCTTTTGTTTTCATCGTCTATTTTTTTTTCGAGCAACATATATATGTTAAACGTTTATTAAACAAAAAATGGGGAACATCTATTAGTTGTTGGGATAGAATTACAACTATAAAATACATAAGTATACAATTAATCTCAGAAAAATAAAAAATATACAAGTCAGCTGTTAAGAAAGGTCAAGGGTTTAGGGTTACTTTGAATACATTTATTCATTGCTGTCGTAAGTGTTATATATAAAACAATCGTTACATATAATAAACTGACATACACATATACGGATGTTTATCGTGTGTTGAGAGAAAAATCTCTTTGAATATCAATGAGTACAGAGGATGTATGGACTTAATATAATGAAATGCATTCATTATGTAAAAACAATATAAGAAACTACAACAAATCATTCCAGCAATTTAACGATTATTTTATGCTTGGGACATTTGAAGGAAAAACAGAAGAACAAAGAAATTAACACAGTTTTTCAAACAAATTTTAATCATTCACCAAACAACAACTCACAGGATTGCATTGCTTGTTTGACCTAGTAAGTGATCATCACGGTCAGCAAGCTATTGATACAACAACAAAATACATTTTGGTTTGCATTGTGCAAGTCAAATACATAACGTATCGAGTCACGTGACGTCTGAAATTAGCTATAGCCTCTACTATTTGAGAACTAGTCCTCTCACCTTGACGAGAATCGCCATCATGCCAGCATACATAACAACTGATTGGAACACATCAGACCAAATCACAGCTTTGATTCCACCCTGCACATTATAAATTAAAGACGTTCAGCTCTTGAAATGAACAGAATATGAACTAATATTATTCTTTAGTTATTGTTATATTTAAAATTGTTAAAATGTTTTTTCTTTTGTTCTTATTTAATGCGTCTCTCTTCCCCATGACTGGTTTGATGGAGGACTAGAAACTAGAAACACGCAAATCGCAGAGCATAAACTCTGTCTTACCCAAGACTCTCTGGATTTAGGACTGTTGACTACAAACACAGATTTCAGCGTATAAACTGTGAGCACAATCCGAAATTCAACAGGAGACTGTTCTATAGTGAAAAAAACCCATGAACTATTATTTTAAAAACAACACACGCACAAACACACACATACACACACACATGCACGCATACACACACACACACACACACACACACATACACACACACACACACACACACACACACACACACACACACACACGCATACACGTATTCATACGCCCATGAAAACCCGTTTAATGAGGCATACGTATAAAAACACAAACACAGGATAATCCCCTGTTACTATCAAAACCCGGGAATATCACATATCTCTGTGCCGTGGACAATTACATGCGGAAAAAGAAACGATGGTGTTCGCAATCTCAAAAATATGTGGCGTGCAGACTGATGTATAGGCACACATCATGTAATGCTTCCACTTAAGAAAGATTTTCTGTCTGCCGTCACAGACTACTCGCACCTATTTAATGTTCGAACTGACAGATTTGTGCCTGCAAACTGACAGATTTGTGTCTGTGAATTGACAGACTTGTGCCTGTAAACATATTTTTGTCTGTGATTTGACAGACTTGTGCCTGCGATTTGATAGACTTGTGCCTGCGATTTGACAGACTTGTGCCTGCGAATTGACAGACTTGAGCCTGCCGTCATAGT
This sequence comes from Sinotaia quadrata, assembly GCA_028829895.1. Taxonomy (NCBI): domain Eukaryota; kingdom Metazoa; phylum Mollusca; class Gastropoda; order Architaenioglossa; family Viviparidae; genus Sinotaia; species Sinotaia quadrata. Next base: position 98,094,417 of record CM054177.1, read on the forward strand.
TTAATGTTCGAATTGACAGATCAGTGTCTGACGTCATAGGCAGTTTTTCTTTTATCTATTTATTTTTTAAATTTTATTTAGCTGCGAGTAAAATCTTTCATAGTTATATAATCGTGTTTCAATATTCATTTTTAACTTTCTCTTTACTGAAACACTTAACATAAAACTAAGAGAAACTGCATTGTTCAAGTGTTTGTGTTGTTTTTTTAAATTAAAAAAATACCTCTGTGTGTATTTTGTCAAAAGTATGAAAAAAGACACGAAGCTGTAGTATTTTGAACAGTCAAATCATGACACTCCAAGAGTGGTAAATGTTATAATACTACCATGTGTCATGTATGTTGGAACACTTCAATATACTGTAAATACAATACTGCCAAATACTGTATGTTTCTCTGCTTTTATATGTTATATGATTACATTATCCATAAACATCGTATATGATACAATGCACAATGTCGTATTGCTATATTCCTCTCAAACGTTGTGCGTTTGTGTGTGTTGGTACACTTCCGAAATGTCGTGTGTTCCAAAGCTCCCTAAGCGTCGTAACTGATGTAACATTGTCAAGTCTGATGTGTATCTCAAATACTTCTAAGTATCGAACGAATCAATTCCCCCCAGTGAGTAGTTGCATGCTACACAAATCTCCCAGATATTGCCATTTACCATACTCACAGGTGTGGTGAAAGTTACAAGGCTCCCAAGTGTCCAACTATCGTATACTTTACAATATTCCCATCAGTCGTTGTTGTCTGTTTCCACGTGTCGTATGTTACAGTACTCCCAAGTGTCGCGTATAGTACAGTGTCCCACGTCACACTTCTAGTTTATATCACTCGACATTTACTTGCCCTCTCAATGACGTCACTCGCAGTAAACTTACGATAGTCGTGTAAATAATCGCAGCAATCGCAGTGACAAAGATGGAGTACCACTGGGAAAACCCAGTCACTGAAATCAGAAAGACAATGAGTTATGCGCGCGCAAACACACATACACATAAACACACACGAGCATATAATATAAGCGCGCACATGTCCACACATATGCATGCACACTCACGCCACACACTGGCACGCTGCGATTACGTCATTAGGAGTAGGGCTAATTCACAGAGAATCACATTACATTTAAGCTTGTTTTGCTTGAAATAGAATCATGCAGTACCCGATACATCCATCCGGGTTAACTGGAAATCAGTGTGATTAACCAGTCAGGCATTTATGTCCAGATCTCAGTGACACGGTGTTGAAAAGCTTAAATTCAGTTCACAGGCTTGGTTTTGTCATTCAGGAGGTTAAAGGGTAGATTTTAGTTTTAAATTATTTATAAATATGTCCTGCTTTTATTTTATAAAATTGATTCCCATCAAATCTTCGAAAAGAAAACATTCTAGAATTGTTAAAAGAATTCATCATGATGTTTATTTATTTTTAACTCATAAAATCATAGACTATGATGTTATGGGAACTTTTACATGATGAAATAAGTCTTATTTTCTGCCTTTGCGTCAAGAAAGATATTTGCTTCCAAATTCAGTATTTAAAAAATAAATGGATCCATTATATACTCACCTGCTTCAAGGGCGACTGCCGGACCAAACAGAACAATGCCCGTGTATGCCAGCTGCAAAATAATCAACATATATGTCAATTCTTTTTAATTCAGTTGACTGCAAACATAAATGCAAATCACGTGATGCAAACATATAACGCAATGTACTAATGAACTGGAGTGAATGAATAAAAACATCCAGAACATATTTCTCATTATCAGCATTCATTGTCGTTAAAGAAAATTCTTAGGTTGACTTGACATAGTTGATTTTCAAACGCCGTCAAATAACATTTTTAAAAAGTAAATAAAACCTCTTTACTGTTGTATGATGGGGAATTTTCCCATATATTTTATATAAATTTTCATTGTTGCATTTAAATTGAACGTTATTGTAATTTGAATGACGTGTGCATATTACATCATGTTGGTTTAGAAGTGAGGTCCTAAACGAATGAGTCGTGCATGGTGGTAGATTTACTGACCGGTGTTTGATGTTTGCGTCAGATAGGTGATCGAGTGTTTGTTGTTTAAATGTGCGTAATCAGTGGCCGATAAGTGTAGCTAGAGATTAATTGCAGTGTATGTGTGTTTTTGGGTATACAATGGGAAGCGTTGTTAACTAGGCTGGCGCGTGCGTTTAGAAGCAGTCTCAGACTTATGAAATAGGAACACATTTAAGAAAGCATTTACAAACCTAAATGACAGTTATATATATATTTGAAAGAAATGAAGGAAAAACAATGAATTGTATAAATGAAGGATGTTGTTGTTTCATGTGCATGAATAATTGAAAATGACACTTGTGATGAAAAATGTAAAATTAAAGCAAATAATTCTCTCTCTCTCTCTCTCTCTCTCTCTCTCTCTTTCTCTCTCTCTTCTTTGTCTGTCTGTCTGTCTCTTCGTCCGTCTGTCTATCTATCCATCCATCCATCCATCCATCCATCTATCTATCTATCTATCTATCTATCTATCTATCTATCTATCTATCTATCTATCTATCTATCTATCTATCTATCTATCTATCTATCTATCTCTTTTATAATCTTTCCCATATCTTTATATCTCTTTTTTTCTTCTCCTCTTTCTGTGTGTTGTATGGTTGTGTGTTTTTTTGTGCCTATCATTACATTTTAATAACTGTCAAATGTTTTGAGTTGTGAATTAATCGTTTATTAAAATATTATATATGCATAACATCGTTCAAATATAGGTAGTATTTATATTTTAGTTGAAGACGTTTGTGTTGTAATAAATTTATATAGAGTTTTATATTATCTTATCTGTCTAAATCTATGATAATTATGTCATTTACAAAGTTATGTATAAAATTTATTGCTTGTTTATATATTATAAAAATATCATTCTGATGATTGCTACTTGACAAGTGTTTTTTCTTTTCTAGTTAAACATTTCAACTTACGTTTGCTTAGTGGTATGTCATTACCATATTAAATAGATACTGTACAATGAAAACATACATTTCCCAGCATTCCCAAGGTTGTTCCAAGTAGTCGAACAGCCGTCGAGTCAAAGCGCTCGTGCAAATACTGAGCACACACAAAAAGAGAATTATTAAAAGTTTTAAAAATACAATGGTCTTACGTGCTTTTAGGGGGATGGGAGAGAGAGAGAGACAAACAGACAGACAGAGACAGAGAGAGAGAGAAAGAGAGAGAGAGACAGACAGACAGAGAGAGAGACACACACAGAGAGATTCTAATTGTGACGATCTCTGGTCAATCCTCTCATTAATAAAGATGCTACATTTTCTGAAGACAGTGGCAGATCCTAAAGATGTGTAAGCATGCGTGTGGACGCGTGTTAGCAACTGGCGTATATTTATCGATAAAATGCCAAATAATAATATCGTTTATAATTCACTCCCTATCCACCCTACCATGTGCACAGAAAGGAAGTGATTTGGACTTGCCATTGTTCAAACAGTAGTCAGACAATATAAGCCATTCTTCAAACAGTTGTCAGACAAAATAATTTAATAAACAAATAAAAGTAAAATTTCGTTGGTCTCTCTTGAAAGCATATATAACAAAATTAAAAACATGATTTCTTTGAAATAATATTTATTGTAAGTTTTTTTGTACTAATTTTTTTGTGTAATACTAACCATTTTAAATAACTGCTCTCAAGCATACAGATTTACGCAAAGAAAACAACTTTGTGTAGTTGAATTAGCTTCTCACCCACATACCAGCGAAATTCACGTTACCACTGTTGAAAATATAGCCAGCTTTAAAATGAATTTTTGATTGCTTTCAGAGTGGTGTGGTGTGTACCCAATGACTTGCATTTAGTCGATTGGTTATTTTATTATGTTTATAAACTGTGTTAACAAACACATGCTTTCATCAAGAGGCCTATAATTATTATGTGCACGCCATCATTAAGAGGCCTATAATTATAGCAACTGCTATCATACTTCTCTACTGAGAATGTCCGATCGTGACACACCTTTTGTCACCTTCTTTTACACTATTATGTGCACGCCATCATTAAGAGGCCTATAATTATTATGCGTATGCATGAATTAAATTCTTATAATGAGTGCGCCGAGTATTGAACAGGCTTTATTTATAATTCGTGCGCATTCATACTGTCTATGTCTACCATCACAATAGGTACTTTAATTTTTACATCATTGGCTAGAGTGATTGTTTGAAACTCCCCAGTGTAATCATATTTAACTAGGCTTGGGTATACTACCAATTCTACTCTGTAACCACTGGTACAGAGGACTGGGAAACAGTGTACATTAATATTTACATCAAAATGAAGTGCACCACACTTTGTTCGATCACACGTATATTATCTGAGGAGTGATGTCTGATTTGGCTTGATTTGCCACGGTTGAAACACACCACTGTTTCTTTGTTAACACTTCGTTTGGGTATCTACTAGTTTTTGGCTTTTCATGGGATTGAGGGGTGGGTATCTTACCTTTCATCAATCTAAATGGAGGAGGTACAAGAGAGAATTACATGCTATGTTTATTATCTAGCTTGTCACTCTGTTGTTTAGGTGTGTGTCACTTGTTTATTAACCAGACTGCATGGTTCAAAGTTATGCCAAGCTGTCAGATGAACACATGTCCCATATATTTCTTTGTGTCCATCAGCTGCTTCTAATCATCCAGTAAAATTCCTAAATCGTTTGTCATGAACATAAGCCAAAAGTGCTGGAGGACATGATGTCTGTAATTTGTCAATCATGAAGTTATCCCAAATATCTTTCTCACTGTCAATTTTCACCTCATCAAGCTCTAACCACCTCATCTAAATATGCTGTAGTTTACTAGCTGATTGTAAAATTGTTTCAGTCAATACGTTCCTGAGACTATTTACGTTCTGTTTCGTTCTTTTTCTGTTTACTTCTTACATCAATGAGAGTGAGTGGCGGTGAGCCACTGTGGTATTTATTGCGTTATCTGTTTACTTCTTACATCAATGAGAGTGAGTGACGGTGAGCCACTGTGGTATTTATTGCGTTATCTGTTTACTTCTTACATCAATGAGAGTGAGTGGCGGTGAGCCACTGTGGTATTTATTGCGTTATCTGTTTACTTCTTACATCAATGAGAGTGAGTGGCGGTGAGCCACTGTGGTATTTATTGCGTTATCTGTTTACTTCTTACATCAATGAGAGTGAGTGACGGTGAGCCACTGTCGTATTTATTGCGTCATCTGCTTTGTGTCGGCAATCGTGTCTCTTTGTGACATATGTACAGAACGCCCACTGAGCACTAGCATCCCTTAGTAGCTATTCACTCCCCCAAATGTCACGTGATTAATGAATTAATTAATGAATTAATTAATGAATCACTCTGCCAAGCACTCGCTAGTTCAACCAAGGCACTGAACATGTGTCTATTAATAGACTACGGCTGAATACTAAATAGTATGCAGTACAAAACTAATAATTTCCACTCAAAAACAGACGTATATGTGCAAAGAAAAATGTCAAACATAAGTTGTTGGGTGGCATCAATTGTTATACAAGTTAAATCTTAGTCACAAATAGAGAGCACCCATTTGTAAACGTTTTAATTTTTCTACAGAGTAAATGTAAGAGAATCTCGATTTTATGTGCAGACGAGTCAATGTTTTCTAATATTTGAAATATTATAATTTTTTTTTAATAAACGATAAGTGTAAGAATCTGTAAAGCAGTTAGGTTTACAACAAAGACAAGACAAGATGATGATAAGAATACTAATAACAGAACAAACAAAATCACATTGACCTCGAAGGCGCTGGTCATGTGCAGTGGATGCAAGAGAGGCACAATGACAACAGTTGATATCAGCTGGGCTAAAAACGTCCCCCAGTTACCCATCCACACCTGGACACCATACAAATACATCTCAGCGGGTTCACCCAGCATCATGATGGAGGACTCAAAGGACACCAACAGCGATATGGCCACTGGTAAGACTTGCATATGGCGCCCACCCAAGAGGTATTCGGCAGTTGTGTTCTGATGGCTACCAGAGAAGGCGTAGTAGATTCCGATTAACAGTGATAAGAAGATTGTAAGGGCGAACACAGCATAGTCTGCGAAGTGGAAGCTGCCTGTGGGTTCCACCATTTTAGTGTCCTTGTGACTGTGTTTTTGTTAACGAAGATATTTGCTCTCGGCCTGCTATATTTCGTAGAACGCGAATATCTGCTATCATGACGACGTTCATGTAATATAATGACTGAATTTTTTGAAATGGGAGATAAGCGATTACGATAATCTAGAAGTACGTGCGTGTGACGTACTTTTGTGTGTGTGTGTGGTGGGGTGTGTCTTTGCTGCGTGAGGTTTTATTTGTGTGTGTGTGTGTGTGTGTGTGTGTGAGAGAGAGAGAGAGAGAGAGAGAGAGAGAGAGAGAGAAAAGAGAGAGAGAGAGAGAGAGAGAGAGAGAGAGAGAGAGAGAGAGAGAGAGAGAAACGAAATATATTGCCTTGTCTATGAATTAATGGCGTTATATGGATGCAGGAGGAATGTCAGAAGCTGCATGTTAAAAGCTGTTTATAAATTGGTATATTTCGGTCACTATATTAAGTGACTTCGAATGATTAAAAAATAAACACTTCTAAACAAAACATGAAACTTAATCATTTGACTGAAAAATAACATTAAATTACATACACCAAATATCTATCTGTATCCTCATTTATGCAATTTTAAAGTGTAGTAATTGTCTGAACCTTAACTGACAAGCCTTTTTATCCTGCATTCGGTATTGTAATTCTATAGGACACGGATCGGTACTATTAACTCAGTTAACTTCCATTTTGTAATTGAAAGTCAATTACAAGATATAGCAGTAAACTTGTTTCTGTTTTGCTTTGCATGCATGAATAAGTGAAAATCTTGAATATAGTTCCTGTATGTTCAGTCATTGGAAAGATGATGCAAAATATATTCATCCAAACTGAATAATACTCCTAAGAATGTTGAAATAAAATTTAAAATTGACTCAGATGAAATAAAGTTAAAAGTTAAAAGTTAAATTTAAAACCACTCCATTGAGAAGAACGATTTTTAAAATACTAATTAAAAATAAATCTATCGAAGATTTATAAAATCCATACACATAAATGCTGAAGGAGAATTATTAGAACCACGTATTAACCAGTGAACAATGTACAACAGACATCTTTGACTAATTGCTATCACAAAGTATGTTTCTTAATTATAAATATGAGTGTTTCATAAGAATGTTTGAAACCATTACTAATTGTACATCAGGTGAAGATAGTCCAAAACGGATTATTTTCAGGTCTCACTTTTGACCAAGACCTCGTTATATTCTTACTTATCTTTTATACTTATGCAACTGTGAACCTACTTTTGGATTCGTGACATGTATGTGTGTATGTGTGTGACAGAGTATGGGTAAAGCAGATATGAGAAAGCCATAAATATTAATTAGTTCTAGATGCATCCTTTAATTCTGTTAATTAATAAAGTTAGTCAGGTACAGGTGGGTGGAGTCTCTTGGTTGAAAAATCTCTTGTTCAGTCTCCAAGACTTTACCATTTTGCAAACATACTCTTCAAAGTGGGATGTTTTGTATGAAGGATCCCTCCTGTTAAGGTGGTAGCTGATATTTTCTTAAAAGAAACAGAAGATGGACCCTTGGCTGAAAAAGGTAACACCGTTTAGTACTTTTGTGATTGATTATGATTGATATATTTTAATCATGGAGATATTTCATTATTATAATTATGTCTAATTCTAGTTATTTGCAGAAACCCAACTCTAAATAAGAATATTTGATTTATGTGACAATTTGCAGTGTATTTAGGATCCATAATTAATTATGTTTCAGGGATTTTATCTCAATATTTTATGTGTGTGCTGAAGTATCGATTAGGAGACAGTATTGAAGGTTGTATGAGTGCCAGTTTGTCACTGTGGCAGATTAAATTTGCCAATTCTATTTCTACACTTAATAATTATATCTTGCTTGCCAATGTTAACGTGACCCGAACTTGAGCACTGTTTACGATGATATTTTGGGAAGTAAACACTTCAGGTAAAGAATATGCTAAAGCTGCTGATGTAATCTAAAACGGCTTTAAGTGGTTGAGTAGCTTTAAATTTCCAATGGTTAAGATTTACAAGAACATGAGCAGCCACTGGGTCGAGATCAAAGGTCACCTGTTGAAAAGAATTTATTTTCTAATCAGTTTGAATTTACAGTGGAAGAAGTCTGGTCATGAAAGGTGGCCACTAGCTTAATGGTGAGTTAAATGGCTGATTGAGAGAGAATGAACTTAAAATTATTTCGTGCATTTTGCCATTGATGTTATACTTGAGTAGTATGTACACATTGTTATGCGAATAGACTATTATTTTTACAAATTGTGAAATATTATACTTATATGTAGTATCCTAAACACGACCTTGTTTCTAGTGAACTCAATCATAAAAGTACTACGCCGTAATTATTATGCTGTATGTGCGTAGCAGGTTAATAAATACTGTCACAGGAAACTGTAAGTTGAGAAAGGAGTTAGGGATGAAGAAATTGGAAAACTTATCATTTGTTTCCTGATCATATTTTACAGAGAAGAAACAGCCGTTTGAATTTTAACTAGATTATTCCAGTTTATTGATTTGTAAACTGCTGCATCTGTGGTAGATTTGAGAAGATTTATTTTATTCTTCACCTTTGATTCAGATCCGACAATTCGGCACACATTTTGTAACATGTTCTTTGGTAATTTCTTACGCTGTTGCAGTCTCGTTTTCAACCAATGTACAGTGCAGCAAATAAACACAACGAAATCGTTAAGGGAGGCAAGACTGTAAGTGATGTTACTTTGCACATTTTAGATTAGAATGTAGTTATTCCCCTTGTATTTATTTTTATTATTCCCCCCCCCCTCCGCCCTTTTGCCTTTAATTAATTAATTTTAACTAATGGTATTAATGCAAATACAACCGCATTAAATTGCATTGATATAAACTGTTTCCAGTAACCACAGTAATCAAGACACTATACTGTAACCTATATGACGAACTCAAATCTCACAGTAACACGAGAGATTTGGGCACTGTTAGAGACTTTAAGTATAAGCCTAACATTTCTCACGATTATTAAGACTAAATAAGTAAATTAATGCTTTTGTTTCTTAGCTCAACAAAATCGTAGTATTTTATTTTGCTGCTCACTACATTATAAGATAAATGTAATTGCCACTATGTCAATGTTTACCGCTACAGTGTAGTGTAATATTATAGATTCTCTTTATCCACCATGTTATAATATAAAAATATGTTATAGCTCGCAAGCGGTATTTTTACGTTACTTATTTTTATTTGCAAACTTATGATGAATGAAGGTACGAAAAAGTTGTATGATGCTTCATATAACGTGTGGTATTGCTGTGAATATGACGTCATAATAGGACATTCGGTAGCATATTGGGTTTATGTATTGCTCCAGCATCTCGCTCAAGTAATTGGTTTGAATCCAGTTGAAATTTAAAAAATTAAAGGAGAAAAATTAATAACGGCTGATCTTAGTTACTGTCTAATTCTGAGTGGCAAGGTCAGCGTCTAGTCCATTGGGTAAGACGAGAGAAAAGGTCACATGTTCACCCCTGGCCACTTACGAATCAGAAAGGCTTGCCCACTGGGTGGGAGGACACTGCGGACTTGTTGCAGACTTGGTTCAATTAAAATTAAAAATTCTATTCGTGTTACTGCTTGTCACAGGAAATGAGGGACAGAAATTATATTTTATTTCATTTTAAAAAAAAACCGCTAACAAAACTAGTTGAAGTAACCCGAGTTTTGTTATTTTTCATATGTAGCATGTAACTCCAGTAACGGTCACCTAAGATCTCTTTAGTAGACAGACGTTCGTGACGCAGTGTGTGTTATTATATCATATTGAATGTATATATTAGTTTGTGAAAGATATGTATATTAAACAATTGGGACAATTGCGCATTACGGGTCACATGTTGTTTACGAGAGAAAAGGCCAGTGCGCATTAGAATTGACCACAGAAAATCGTGCATCACGCTCACCACTAAATATCCAATGAAAAATTGAGTCACAGGACATAGCTTTGGAAGTTTCTGGAAACCTTCAGTGAAGCTATATAAGAGGCAAAAGGAAGATTTTACTCTCAATGTTGAAAACGTCGATTCGTCTGAAGCCAGTCTAACTTCACGTATGAATTATCTCCTGTACAGAGATTTCATAAAGGAAAGCTGCAAAAATCTCTTTCCATCCGTTTTCCATCCGTCTGATGCCATATATTGAGTAACGAGGCAAAATTACTCAGTATAATTTTTGGCAAAGTGGAAAGTTCACTGTCAAGAAAAAACGATGTATGCGACGCTGGTTGTATGCAGTTAACGACACGAGGGACCCATCTGTTCTCCCCCCTGTCTGAGTTGGTTTGACAGTCTATCCCGCGATTGAGAAGGCTAGAACTGAGTCATAGGCCTTTTGATAGTCAATGCATGCCATTGCAAGACTTGTTCTTCGTTTTTTGTCAGTAACTATCGCCTTATCAATTTCCAATTGGTCATTTGTTTCTCTGCTGCCTGGTCTTGCACCCTTTTATTTATTGGTTAGAAGTTTGTTTGTTTCAATGTAACATTTTTCACAAAATCAAAAATCATTACAAATGGTTGAAAGAGGCAGCATTGAAAGCAGAAACAGAAGCACTCATAACAGCTGCACAAGATCAAGCACTCAACATCAAATCACACAAAACGAAAATCATGAAAATCTCAAATGATTCCAAATGTAGAACCATGGATGAGACAACAGAGCACACATTTTCTGGATGTCAGCTTCTGGCTGGAACAGAATACACCAAGTGACACAAGGAAGTGGCAAAACACATACATAGAAATCTGTGTGAGAACTATGGCATAAAAACCCCAGAAAGAGCATGGATGCATCAACCAGAAGCAGTCACCGAAACAGAAGAAATCAAAATACTGTGGGACTTCGAAATAAGAACAGATCGGGTGATTTTTGCACGACGACCAGACATTGTAGTTCTCAATAAGTCCAACAGAACAGTAACAATCATTGATGTCGCTGTTCCAAGTGATAGAAACATAAAAACAAAAGAAAGAGGAAAGACTGAAAAATACCAAGACCTCAGACTAGAAATTCAGAGACCTTGGAATGTAAAAGTAGAAGTGATGCCTATAGTGATAGGAGCCTTGGGGAACATTTATCATCTGAATTGGAAGGCTACCTGAATAAACTCCCTGGAAACCACAGACTCGCTCCACTACTCAAAGCAGCGCTCCTCGGAAGTGCCCACATCCTCTGTGCGCGTTACTTGCAAAATATTTCTTATAACACTCTATGTAGCACTCTCTACTGAATCAAAATATGAGATTTCTTCTTCAGAGGTTATAGAATATCACGCAAGTTTACATATATATATTTCCACTTTATACATATTACTTAATATATTTACTACTGGCTGAAATGGAAATCATGAAAATTTGCAAGTCTGAAATTTGTAACTGAATATTTTTTACTATCGAGCTGTTATCCCATGCGTCTTAAATGGAGACCCTTAAATGCATCTGCTCATGATGGCAGAAAGTTGAAGAGTCATTTGGAACCCAACACATTTTGCGCTCTATATCTTAGCAATTTTTGCGCTCTATATCTTAGGAATTTCCTTTGGTTAATTTCAGTTGACCAGTACTCAATAACTCTGCCTGTCAGCTGGCATCACTTAGCTAGCCTGGATCCGCAAGCTTGGGGCAAGCATATGTATTTATATTTGGAAACACTGGCCAATGAAACACAAAGCAAAAAAATGGTAAATTCTTTTAGTTTAGCAATTAGTTTTAGTGAAGTAATTCTCCATGCTCAAAATTAAGGGCAAACAACTTAGACTGGTTACACTATCTATTAACATTGCTCTTACGTGCAAAACAGGAGCTCTGATTTAAACATAATTAAATTATAGATGTTAATAGCAAGAAAAATATACTTTTATTACATGCATATACAAATTCATATAATAAAAAGTGAATAATAATTTAGGGAAATAGCGAAAATATTTGTCACACCGTGTATCTGTCCGTGTAGTGTTAATTTGGCTTATGTAGGTATACGTGTGTCTGCCTGTTTGTAGGTATCTGGATGTGAATGTACTGCGAAAAATCTGAATTAAAACAAGAAACATAAAAAACATGAGTCACACGCATTTATTCTGAAAGTTAAATCTGAACAGTTGTTTAAAGTTGCAATTTATTATTACTGGACACACCTTGAACATTTAATTTTCACCCATCCAGTAACATGAACTGATTAAACGTACTCCTGCATCAGCAAGGATATTAGAATAAATGCTCTTTATTAACAGGTTATGTACAATAAATTGTAATTATAATATAGAAACATATTTAATACCTGTATTGCATTTTGGTATCGCTGTGTATATATTTTTAAAGACTAAAGTTTCATAAGCTGAGCAAAGAGTTTTTTAAATGCACAAATGGAAAATAAAATTAGTATTACAATAAATTATTTTTAAAAAATATGAAAATTGACGTTGATCGTATTGACAACAACTAGTATCTTTGTAAAATGCGATAATAAGTATTTCAGAAAATAATTATAGTTATTAATTAATTATTAATTAATATATAATTACATTATTTCAAATTATACAGTCTTCGTTGTGCTTCCGTGCCTTTGTCAGTGTTTAACATCAATTATTTAATGAGAAAATGGCTGATAAAGACATTTTAGCATATTAATTTCTATGTAAATGTCATTAACAAATTTGTAGAAGATAACACAACAATAGAAGATAATAACAAGAATAATTTACAATGAACATAATTAGATTATGTTTAATTAAAAGTCATGAAGAGCTGACTTCTAACTGATGTTTACTCAGAAACAGTATTTCAATTTTTGACATGTAACTATTAGGAAGTGTTGTTTCATTTTTCGATTCTCTTATTGAACATGGTAAAAGATTAAGGAAACAGGAAATCGTCAAAAGAAAACTTATGATAGAGCATTTCAACTAAGCATACAAAATTGTAATGTAACAAAAAAGTAGGTGGTATGGGTTTATGTTGACAGCGTACAAGTGTTAAAGTGAAACAGACAATATCTCTTCCCATCTCTATGCAACAGTGCTTGCAAATAATAACGTTATTTTTTTTAAAAACTAAAACTGATGATTTGAGAAATTCTGCTACATTTCTCCATTCAGGGTTTCCATTCGATCCTGATTGCAACCCCAGACTGTTCAGTAATACTGGTAATAAGGCAAAGTTTACTTTATATATATATATACTGGTAATACGTAATACTGGTAATACGTAAGCAAAGTTTACTTTAAATAATATTTTTGGAGTACATGATTTATTAAGAATGAATCTTTAACGCAACTGTAGCAATGAGAATTTGAAAAAAAACAATGGCTTGGAAAATGACATTTATAATCCCAGATACAGTTTTAGTAATCTTAGGCAAAAGAAATAATATAATATGATTTGTTTTGCTTTGTTAAAGGATTCAAAAGAGAAAAATACATACATTTTTTTGTAGTGAAAGTTCTTTGTAACAGCTATTTTATGAATTTGCTGCTGCACATCAAACAATTGTTTGGAGTTTTTGTAAATAAACTGGCCACTGGCCATGATATTGGCTTACCGAAAGACATCACATAGCAGAATGGCAAGGACGAAACTTTCTGTTTGAGCCCATTTGACTGGGTATTTATGCTTTTCTTTCCTCTCCAGGGAGACTGCGAACAGAACACTTCGAACAGCAAAGGTTATGCCACTCCGGCACTAAATGAATAACATCTTACTTATGATATCAGATATTATGCTGATTGATATTCTGAAGGTGACTTACGCTTCCGTGTTTGCTCCCTCACTCGCTAGCTTACATTATGCAGTAATTTCATTTATTTTCACGTATTTACAAATCGTTCTCAGTAACCAGCATGGACGTGAATCACTTATCAGTATCTTTTCCTACACTTCCATTCTGGTCCAAAATTTCACCGTTTTCAGGGGTTGATGTGCATAGTTCACTTTCCTTAATCAAGCTGGTGTCTGAACCAATCGGCAAGATTTTCCACTCGTCAGTGCGCCTCATTTGGTCCTCATCATAGTCCGAAAATTCAGCAGCTTTTTCGCAACGAAGCTCCAATTCTGAATTTGCATTTACGACAAATTCAGTGTTGAGATATTTTTTTGTTTTGGGTGATACATAATCGGAGTTCTGAAAATGAAAGAAAGTCACTTATTTTAGTTTAATTCTTCCATCATTTTTTCCTTCCATCCTTTTATCCTTCTTTCCTTGCTTCCATCCATCCATCCATCCTTCCTTCCTTCCTTCCTTCCTTCCTTCTTTCTTGCTTTCTTATAATCAAAACCATCAGCATAATGTACGTAATCGTAAACACTACCTTAATTAAAATGATCATCATTATCCCTACCACAGTCATCAAACCTTCGTCCTTAAGCCAGTATTTATGAGTAATAGAGGTACTATGTGTATGGCTTTAGTCCAGTATTTATGAGTAATAGATGTACTATGTGTATAGCTTTAGTCCAGTATTTGTGAGTAATAGAGGTACTATGTATATGGCTTTAGTCCAGTATTTGTGAGTAATAGAGGTACTATGTGTATGGCTTTAGTCCAGAAGTCAGTGACTGAGAGTAAAAGATATATTAAGTATGTCTATGGATATAGTCTAAAAGTTATTAATTGAATAAACATATGATCTAACTATGTATAAAGTGTAGTGCTTACATCCGCGTCAGCGTAATCAGTAGAGCTGCAAAGGTTTAGCACAGATTTCGGTAAGCAGCAGCAAAAGCGACGCCAGAAGGATATTAAGTACCTTGGATGCACTTTTTTCCTTTTGTTTCCCCCTGCATGAAAGCGACGCTAATACAGTTAGCTTTCAGTACCATCTATCTATCTATCTATCTATCTATCTATCTATCTATCTATCTATCTATCTATCTATCTATCTATCTATCTATCTATCTATCTATCTATCTATCTATCTATCTATCTATCTATCTATCTATCTATCTATCTATCTATCTATCTATCTATCTGTCTGTCTGTCAATCTGTCCGTCCGTCCTTCTATCTATCTATCTATCTATCTATCTATCTATCTATCTATCTATCTATCTATCTATCTATCTATCTATCTATCTTTCCATCCGTCCATCTGTCCGTCTGTCCATTTCATTATTTTTAACCTGTGGATATGCTGACGATAATGCCGACGATCACGCTGAGAAGAATTCCGATGGTTGGCTGCCATGTATAGGAAATATTGTACATCGCTTCGATCCCTTGACTGTTCGGATGAGCAAATGTACGCTTTAAGTAACCTTGTTATTGTAAGTGATATACAAATAGATCAGGAAAAACTGACCTTAACAGAAGATATTAAGAAATACATGAAATATCAACCGACACACAAAGGTAGTGGCATAAAAAGACAACCTTTAAGTAACATATATTATTAGAACCATACAGATGACTTGTACAGGTATAATTAGAGAGAGCAATCATTAGAGTCCTTATAAATTTACAATAATTACAAAACGTATGCAATGTCTCTTTGCAAGCTATTTCAGTAAATAAAATAAATTCAATATAAGAAAATCATATTAAATTGACATAGCAAAATTACATTCTGTGACCAAATGCCACTCAAGTCAATGGTTATGATTTTTATTATCAATCATACATAACTAATTAAAAATTATGAGAGTCATCATTTAAGTTATTAATAATTCTCCAGAAGACAGCACTCGTCTCTCTCACTTGGTGGATATGCGGGTGCAGGTAACGTTTTCTTTCTTCCACAATATCAAAAAGAAACATTTACCGTAACACACTATTTCCGTAGGTGGAAAATTTCTTAACAAAGGAGAAGATAAATCCGTCTTTTAATCTAATTGTAGCAAGCCCCCATCCACCCACTATCTCTCCTACACTTGGGTATCAATATGTGTAAGAAGGTCAATAAATTTATTGTAAATTAATTAAATTACAAATCAAATATACAGCATATGAATATAATCAAAAGAGCATTGACATTTACATCACTTCACGGCAATGTTCGATTAACGCTAAATAATCGTTCAATGTATTCGAGCGAAGACATTAGCAGTCATCATAGACATGAGAGTGGAGTTTTAGAGATAATTATAGTCACCGTACTTAATCTTTTCAAAGAGTGCAGTTGTCGCCGGCACCTTGTTCACAATCACACGTTTGCAACAAGTCACATTCTTTCTTATTCAGACAACGGTCTCACGTAACACTTTAAGTGTGTTAAACAACTGTTCCAAAATCTTCAATGCTCTCTCCACTCACTACGTGGAGTATCGTCCCATATTTCCTTTGCGCTATCAAGCACATCAGGAAGAATGTTTTCGAATTTTTCGTGTATGCTATTCAGCACATCAGGAGGAATGTTCAAAACAATATTTATGTATTCTCGAAACCAAAAAATCAAGCCTTTTTTCCAGACATTGGCTCTCGAACGGAATTCACACGAATCAACTTACAGCAATATGTTTACTGATAGATTTTCACATACCAACGTGATCAGGTAGTGTACAGTAGTCAGTGTAGTCTGAAGTGAAATCAAAAGGCATTTTTCTCTGCAAAAAGTCAAATTAAGGTAGCTCTACATTTCAGGCATATTTCATCTCAAAAACTCTTGAACCATGAAACTTCAGGTCCATCCCCATTTGGTGAGTTTGTTATGAACAAGTGTGAGACTATTAGTCAGACAAACTACTCATCCAGTTAGAATTGTTTGGATTACATCAGCAAATTTTCAGCACACATTCTTCACCTGAGTTGTTTACTTTCAACTTTGACAATAGATATCATCATAAGAAGTGCCCAAGGTCGGGTCACTTTGACATTTAACAATTTATACAATTAAATTTAGGAATAGGGATAGGCAACTTTACTCTGCCACACATATATAACAAATAAATGTATTTTATAAAAATAAAACCAGTCCTGTGAGTGTACAACCCGGCATGCCTATGCTTGACGATTCATGTTGTAAATTTTACTTTAAATAATGGGTGTAGTACTTTGTTTAAGATAATCCTCTTTTATATGTTAACTTGCATATTTGTGTGTTTATGTGCATGGCTGTGTATTTGTGTGCATAAGGGTGCGTGTTGGCCTATGAATATGCTTATGCGTATGTGTGTGTTTGTGTATACATGACTGTGTTTGTATGTATATGTGTGCATATGAATGTTTTGTGTGTACGATTGTGTGTGTGTGTGTGTGTGTGTGTGTGCGTGTGTGCGCGTGTGTGTGTGTGTGTGTATGTGTGTGTGTGAGAGAGAGAGAGAGAGAGGAGAGAGAGAAAGAGCAAGTTGGATAAAGAGAGAGATTAGAAAAGATAATAGTTTATAATAATGGGTCTGTAAACAAGGCATACATTAATATACATTAATATTACATTCGCAGAGGAAAATAAGGCCAGAAGCCAAAGATCAACAAAAGCAAAACAAATTACAAAAAATTACAAAACAACAAACAAATTTAATTCATGCTTACATTCAAAATAATCAAAAGTGATCAGAATCAAAGAAGAAACTTACGGTCCACTTGCATCAGACACAATGGTTTTATTATTCCAAAGACCAGTTTCGGGAGGGTCAAGTTCCTGTCCTACAACATGAGTTATGTTTGCTGCATAGCTGACGTACTTTATGACGTCAGTGAGGATGTTCGGACTGGTAGCGTCAGAAAAGCTGCTGTTAGTTAAAGAAGCGTTGATCAGACATTGTGACGTCGAAGCAGGAGGAAGCCACGGAGTTTTCTTCAAATTCTTTGAAAAACTTTTCCCCCATGCCAACCAGCAAGAAAAGAGAAGGGAAATAATTCCGCCCACCATAGCTCCCTGGTAGTATATATATTCAACACATTTACATGCTTTGAGTACGTGTGTGTGTGTGTGTGTGTGTGTGCGTGTGTGCGTGCAGATGTGTCAGTCTGTGTGTGTTTATAAATGTGTTGAAGTGTGTGCGTGGAGTGTGTGTAGCGTGAGAAATTGAGTTAGGAAGAAAGAGAGAGTGAATAATAGATAAAAAGCAAGAGAGTGAAAGATTTAAACATATAAGAAAGAAATCATAAGAAAAATATGTCATTCCTCTCACTACTGGTCATCATTCCCTTCAATTTATACCTCTCAAAAGTTGCTTTTGATTTTTTCAATTTACATTTTTTATATACATAATTACTCTTAGACTGTATGGCAAGTTCAAATATTTAACCAGAATAATTTTGTCTAAGAAAACTGGAAAATAGACAAGTAAACAGCATTAACCCTTTTAGGTTCAAAGTATGACAAACTGTTTGTATCTATAAACAAATTAATTTCAGCAGTTGAATATTTCCATGTATTTTAAGAAAGATGAAATTAACAACAACAACAAAATAAACCAAAAGTTCTCTTTTCCTATCCGAATGATTATATTTATCATCTAACACAACTGTCGTTATTTAACTTTGGTTCAAATACATTTTTCTTCCTTTTGCATACTATTATAATATTTACCGCCAAAGCTATTAACTATCTGTTATTGTGGTGAATGTGAAATACTTATTATCATCAAATATCACGTGTCTGTAGAAAACAGAAATATTAAAGAATCTAAGAAGTTTAAAATGCAAGCGAGTAAGCTCCCCCTCCCCCCTAGTTTGTCACCTTTGCATTTGCGTCCTGAAAAAAACAGCCAAGAAAGAAGAGACCAGTCAACGGTCCTGAGAATGCAGACAGTAAACTTGCGGTAATCTGTGGTCATGAAAAAGTGAATCTTATATAATATTTGTACATATGAATCTGTGATTTAGAAAACAATACTAATTATATATATCAATTTGTGGTAATGAAGAATTTATTATATATTAATTGATCCTGCAGGTTTGTGATAATGAAATACATAATATTTATTCATTTTTGTGAGTCACTATGGCTTTGAAAAACTTTATATATGCTAATCATGTGAATTACTAAATGGCAATGAAAATCTTATATATATTAATTGAACTCTCCAGTGAGGAAGAAAAGGGTTAAATATAAGTATTCGTAGAATCCTTCATAGAAAATGTATTTCTTAATGTCCTTTGTTTAAACACACACAGAGATACAAGCACAACACACACACACACACACAAATCTCTCTCTCCCACACTCTTTCAACTGTAGTAATGTCTTAAGTTATTATATTACTTAATTCCTGAAAAATAAATTTAAGTTCTTACCTGTAAACAGACTACCACTTAAGAATAATATTTTTACGTTAGTCAAGTTTAGTTTTACTCCTTTACGTTACTTATACAATTTGTCAGCCTACGGGACAAGAGTTACTTCTTGGCTGTGGAAATACACAGACATATGCACGCGCACAGACAGATATACATACATACATACATACATACATACATACACACACACAGACAGTTATACACCTCACACACACACACACATACATACACACACACACACACACTGTCACAGTCTGATAAAATTGTCCGACTTCGTGACCCACTTGCCTTGTTTACTTCAAATTCGAATATTTGAAACCCTTGGCCCTTTGTTCAAAGCTTCCTTTTTCTAGGTGCTTCTAGAACAGGTCAAGATGTTATGTAACTTTAGGACCATTGTCCAGTTCTCGAACCAACCACATGCTTTGCGAACAGTCACGTGATACGCAATATACCTTTCTATATATGTACCCACACGCTTCCGCTCCCTCACTTCGAGCACATTTTAGCTAATTCCATCAGCTTACTCGGGTCGTGAGAGGCAGCCGGCGCCATAGAGAATCAAGGTACCCTTCGACTTCTCTCAAAGGTATCATTTTATTTAATAGTATTTGCCTATGTATTGTTTAAGTATGTATTTGTGCTATGTATTATATGATTTCCATATACACTTGAGCATGGTTCAGAGAAATAGCTGAAAACCTATATGTTACGGAATATAAATTTATTGTAACCATTTTTCCATTTCTGTACTTTAATTTATATTGTTTTAATTCACTAAGAGCCAGAATGCTGCGCTCGATATGAATTCTTCATGTAATTCAATTATTGCGTGTAATTTAAATTGTAAATTGTGAAGCGCTCTGTCGGCTTGAATTACCCTTTGTATGAACATTAATTTAACGTTGTATCTATTTTATTGCTTCATACGTCATGACTGTTAAATGGAACACATGTGAGACGATTATATCTAATTGTAAGCGACGCGAAGTCGAAACTCTTTGTTCAGCGCATTTAATTGAGCCATGCCTAAGTAGGACCTGTTAGGTTGAGAATTATATCCAAACACGTTGCATCCACAGGTCGGCTCATGGTTCATGTTCACCCATGCCTCACCTGCATTAGCTTATTGGTGTAAGCGTGTCGAAATCCACTCTGAGGGCCATGCTGCAAAAATTCCAGTTCCTAGCCACTAACAAAGGGACATCATTCCTTATGCACCACGTGTGTCGTTAAAGGGGGACTGAGGGAACGAACCGGCATGACTGAGTGTTGAGACCAAGGATACAAGAATAGAGCTAAGTGCAAAATCAAGTGTACAGATCTCAAAAGGAACACTTTTCTGGCAATTTAGATTGACAAAAATCAGGCATAGGCGCGTAAAGACAGAGTGAAGACTATTCGCGTTGCATTCGATTTATTGTTAATCTGTTAAACTTTATTAAATCTTATTTTCTTTGTTAATACCTCTTAGTAGTTGATTTCTATGCACAATAGACCAATTAGATTAATTCTTAGATTTGAATGGGGGCGGATGAGCAGGAAGATTGATGACGAGTGCATATTAATTTAGAGGGATTTAACTGTTTTCAAATCTAGCTAAAAGTTCGCAGTTTATTAGTCTGTAAATTTGTCGTCTGAACTACAAGACGCACTTTTAATCAGTCAGATAATAAATTGAGCAACCAGTCTGCGTAGAATATGAGAGGAAGAATTAATTATATTTAAAGTCTTTTAATTATTCTAAGCAGGGTCTTTAAATAAATACTGGAAACGTAACAAGTGGGGGCTCGTCCGGGATTGATATGTATTAAATTGTAAATTGTAACATTTTTATACATAGGGCGCATCATAACCTAGAAACGAACGAACGAACAGAATTGCCAATTGTTCTTTTGATTTTTGTATCACTGATTTTCTTTGCTTTTGTTGTGACATGTGCATGTATTCTTTTGCAGAGTAGCGTGCATGTTAGTTAATGTTGATATATTTAAGCGTAGTTAAATATGTCATGTTAGCTATTGAATGATTTATTTAGTATTGTGCTACTGAGTACTTCATTGTGAGGAGTCGAAGGTTATACCGCCAGCTAGGAGAGTTATCGGTAATAACAGACTTCGGACTATTATATTTAGGGTGCTAGATATAATGTGTAATGTTGTATGGTAGGAGCCGTGACATTACGAAAGTCTTGGAACAGCGGACACTGTGACAAGCAGGTGAAACGTGTAAGAGTTAACGCGTAATTTATTTCGGAAGGTGTTCTGAGTAAATTAAATAATTTTTGTAAGGTTGTAGCCTAAAAGTTATTTTCGGGATAAGCGGAGTTATCGCCGACGGTTAAAACACACAATTCACGAGATACATTCTTATTGTAGCCAGAGCGCTAAGACAGTAAAATGGATCGCAAACAGGTTATCGAAGACCTGAAAGAAACCGGTATCATGATAGGATATCAGGGTGACGAACTGACTAGCTACATCAAAACTGAGCTAGAGAAAGCGGAAAAAGCGGAAAAAGAGAGACAAGAGATAGAAAGGGAAGAACGGTTAGCTGCCCGCGAAGCTAAGAAGTTAGAGGCTGATAGACTAGCCGAAGCTAAAAAGCTAGAAGCCGAAACCGAGGCTAAACGCATAGCAGCCAATGCGGACACAGAAGCAAAACGCATCGCAGCGGACACAGAAGCCAAACGCATCGCCGCA
The DNA here is from genome assembly GCA_028829895.1 of Sinotaia quadrata. NCBI lineage: Eukaryota > Metazoa > Mollusca > Gastropoda > Architaenioglossa > Viviparidae > Sinotaia > Sinotaia quadrata. The sequence goes on from CM054177.1 coordinate 98,116,495, forward strand.
GACGCAGAAATAAAACGGTTAGAATGGGAAGTAAAGAAACTAGAAGTTACCAATCCAAACCGTGATCGCAGAAGCAGTGGTGATTCGCGTTCTAGCGATGGAAATAATCACAGTAGAATTGAAAATATCATTCCAAAGATAAATATGGTCCCATTTGATGAGAACAAAGATCAAATAGACGCGTATTTAAAAACGTTTGAAAAGTTAGCCAGAGCAACGAACATTCCAGCGGAACATTGGGCGATAAATTTATCGGGATTATTGCAGGGCAGTGCGAAAAACGAGTTCAATAAGCTTAGCGATTCTGAGTCAGATAATTACGACACAGTCAAGGCCGCATTATTGAAACGTTACAAACTCACAGCAGATACATACCGACGTAAGTTTAAACAGGCCACTAAAGCCAGTTCAGAGACGCACGCACAGTACATACGACGCGTAGCTGACTTGTTCCAAAGATGGATAGATCTAGCCGAAACTCCACAGACGTACGCAGGTCTTAGGGATGAAATGGTAAAAGACCATATTCTCGGGTCATACAAATCAGATCTACTGATTCACTTAGCAATAAGGGAAAAATCTACGCTAGAGGAGATAGGCAACGCCGCCGATCGCTTTGATGACGCACATTCTCAATTCTCGAACGCACACGCGAACAACAAGTCTCGACCGAACGAACCGCAGACTCGAAAGGATAAGAAAAATGACGGGAAGGCACCTAATGAGCGTGATGATAAAACATCTAAACCCGACACTAAAAACAAGTCCGACAAACAGAAAGATAAAAAGAATCTTGCATGTTACACTTGTGGTGATAGTGGCCATTTTTCACGAACATGTCCTGAAAAGAAAACAGCTAAAGTTTACGCAGTAGAAAGTCATACACCTAAAACAGAAAAGTCGAATCGAACACCAGTACAGGCAAACGGTCACGATACAATCGCTTTGCTTGATACAGGGTGTGAGCTAGACGCTATTGTAAATGCATCATTAGTTAACCGTACCGACTACACAGGGGAGACAATCTCTGTCACCTTTGCAAACGGCGAACAAGACATTTTACCAGTAGCTGAAGTCTCGATTGTTTCAGACTTTGTAGAAGGAACAGTCAAAGCGGCAGTTATGGAAAACTCACCGCATGACGTGATCCTTGGTTGCAAGTATGTTTTGCCGTGCAAAAAACAAACTTCAACTGAACCACCACTGGTTAACGCTGTAACCAGAGCAGCGAGTAGTAAAGACAAATCTGTAACTGCACCGATGTCTGCCGCACCAGCCGTAGATAAAGCAACAGTTAGCGAGATTAAAATATTACAAGCTGAGGACGAAACACTAGACAAGTTACGCAGACAAGCTGTACTTGTTAGTGACGTCAACACTGACGATTCGAATAAGAAAGCGTGCATTATTCTGAAAAAGGGTTTATTGTACCGCTATTCGAAAGTGGGAGACGAATTTCGGAAACAATTAGTCGTTCCACAAACCAAACGAAATGACGTATTACGATTAGGTCATGAGAGTCTTTTTGGTGCACACATGGGTGTACAAAAAACAACTAGTCGTATTACAAGTGAGTTTTATTGGCCGGACATCACTGCCGATATCCGTAGATTCGTGTTAAGTTGCGACACATGCCAGAGAACACAGTCTAAAAATTCAATCAGACCCGCACCGTTAGGAGAGCCTGAACTGATCAGTGAGCCCTACAAACGCGTAGCAATGGATTTGATTGGGCCTATAATACCCACATCAACGAGAGGTAATCGATACGTGCTGACCACTATTGATTACGCAACAAGATTCGCCGACGCAGTACCATTGAAAAATATTGATACTGAAACTGTCGCCGAAGCCCTTTTCGGTCTTTGGAGTCGTGTTGGAATTCCTACTGAAATTTTGACGGATCAGGGGAGTCAATTCATAGGCAACGTAATGAAGGAAGTAAATCGTTTACTTTCCATCAAACATCTTACTTGCACACCATACCACCCCCAGGCAAATGGTCTGATTGAAAAATACAATGGGACATTAAAAACAGCACTTAAAAAGCTCGCCACAGATAAACCGAAAGACTGGGACAGATACATCCCTGCCCTACTATTTGCATATAGGGAGGTGCCACAATCTTCCACCGGGTTTTCACCATTTGAGCTACTTTACGGACGTACTGTACGCGGACCGATGATGATTTTGAAGGCACTTTGGACTGATGAAAAGACAGATGACGAAGTTAAGACAACTTATACATACGTCACTGACTTAAGAAACCGTCTTGAAACTATAGGCAAGATAGCACGGGAAAACTTGACGATAGCTCAGTCTAGACAGGCAGAATATTACAATAAGCACACCAAACCTAGAGAATTTGAAGTTAATGACAAAGTGTTACTGTTGCTTCCTGAAGCACATAACAAACTTCAGATGAAATGGAAGGGGCCCTTTGTAGTTACCGCCAAGCTAGGGGGACTGAACTATAAGGTGCAGACAGGAAAGAGAGAGAAAATCTTTCATGTTAACCTACTCAAAAAGTACATAAGCCGTGAGGATCAAACCACTCAAGCTGATTTTGTCGTAGCGACGATAGTTACAGAAGACGAGGGGGAGACTGATTGCGTCACTGGTACTTTACCAAACTGTCCTCTACAGACGGACGAAACTGTCAAAGACGTTAGGGTAAATGAAGCCTTGACAGAAAGACAGAAAAAAGAAGTGAATGAATTGCTTAATGAGTTCTCATCTACTCTGACAGACAAACCAGGGTTGACAGACTTAATAGAATTTCCACTGAAGCTGACTGACAACAAACCGATACGTTTGAAGCCGTATCCGTTGCCACACGCTAAGATAGATGACGTTAGACGTGAGATTAAGACTATGCTAGATCTAGGGGTCATAGAGAAGACTGACAGTGCCTACGGATCACCCATCGTGTTGATTAAAAAACGTGATAACTCGTTCCGTTTTTGCGTAGACTACCGCAAACTCAATCAAGTGACAGAGTTTTGTGCCGAGCCTCTTCCTGATCCGGATCTCATCTTCACTAAGCTAGCTAACGCTCATTACTATACCAAAATAGATTTGTCACGCGGTTTTTGGCAAATCAAGGTCAAGGACACTGATCGACACATACTAGCTTTCACTACACCAGTAGGAAACTACACATGGAAAGTTATGCCTTTCGGAGTTTCAAACGCTCCAAGCATTTTTTCTAAAATGATGCGGTCATTGTTAGAACCACTGTACGGACGTGGAGTTGAGAACTTCATGGATGATTTAATTCTAGGCACCCAGACATGGGAGGAGCACTTAACACTCTTACGAGATGTACTAGCCAGATTAAAACAAGCCAACCTCACTGCCCGCCCTACGAAGTGTGAAATAGCACAATTCTCCTTAGACTTCTTGGGACACAAGTTGAGTCATGGAACTATGTCGCCAAGTGAAGCTAAGATAGCACAACTTAAGGACACTTCACAACCGCTAACAAAAACACAAGTTAGAAGTTTTCTTGGTCTTGCTAACTACTACAGAAAATTCGTACCAGATTTTAGTGCCATTGCATGTCCTCTGACTGACTTGACACGTAAGAATATGCCTACAAAAGTAGTGTGGACTGATGCATGCCAAAACGCTTTTGACACACTGAAATCTAGACTGACTTCAGATTTAGTTGTTAAACTGCCAGATCTGACAAAACCATTCTTGTTAAGGACTGATGCTAGCAACACAGGATTAGGAGCAGTGTTATTACAAGAACACAATGACACCAAACACCCAGTTGCATATGCAAGCCGTAAACTCACAACTACTGAACAGAAATATTCCACCAGTGAAAAGGAATGTCTTGCAATAGTTTGGGCCATAAAAAAGTTCGAAAACTATTTGTACGGAAAAACCTTTGTCATTGAGTGCGATCACCAGCCGTTGGCCTTTCTCGGACAGGCGCAATTTACGAACAGCCGTTTAATGCGTTGGTCTTTGTTTCTGACACAGTATGACGCAAATATTCATTACATCAAAGGGTCTTTGAATGTTGGCGCAGATTACATGAGTCGTGCTTGATGCCATCAAGTGCCGGTACTGATAGAATGTTGTTTAATCAATTAACTGAACCCTACGGATTCCTTCCTGTAAATATGAAATATAGTTGCACACTTTATTTCTAGGAATGTTGAAATTTTTTTTTGTGTAAATTTTTCTTCATTGTGGACTTCTACATTTTATCATACATAATTTGTAGGAGGCATTTTATCTTTGGCAAGATAAACGCCTCAAAAGCAAGGGGGTGTCACAGTCTGATAAAATTGTCCGACTTCGTGACCCACTTGCCTTGTTTACTTCAAATTCGAATATTTGAAACCCTTGGCCCTTTGTTCAAAGCTTCCTTTTTCTAGGTGCTTCTAGAACAGGTCAAGATGTTATGTAACTTTAGGACCATTGTCCAGTTCTCGAACCAACCACATGCTTTGCGAACAGTCACGTGATACGCAATATACCTTTCTATATATGTACCCACACGCTTCCGCTCCCTCACTTCGAGCACATTTTAGCTAATTCCATCAGCTTACTCGGGTCGTGAGAGGCAGCCGGCGCCATAGAGAATCAAGGTACCCTTCGACTTCTCTCAAAGGTATCATTTTATTTAATAGTATTTGCCTATGTATTGTTTAAGTATGTATTTGTGCTATGTATTATATGATTTCCATATACACTTGAGCATGGTTCAGAGAAATAGCTGAAAACCTATATGTTACGGAATATAAATTTATTGTAACCATTTTTCCATTTCTGTACTTTAATTTATATTGTTTTAATTCACTAAGAGCCAGAATGCTGCGCTCGATATGAATTCTTCATGTAATTCAATTATTGCGTGTAATTTAAATTGTAAATTGTGAAGCGCTCTGTCGGCTTGAATTACCCTTTGTATGAACATTAATTTAACGTTGTATCTATTTTATTGCTTCATACGTCATGACTGTTAAATGGAACACATGTGAGACGATTATATCTAATTGTAAGCGACGCGAAGTCGAAACTCTTTGTTCAGCGCATTTAATTGAGCCATGCCTAAGTAGGACCTGTTAGGTTGAGAATTATATCCAAACACGTTGCATCCACAGGTCGGCTCATGGTTCATGTTCACCCATGCCTCACCTGCATTAGCTTATTGGTGTAAGCGTGTCGAAATCCACTCTGAGGGCCATGCTGCAAAAATTCCAGTTCCTAGCCACTAACAAAGGGACATCATTCCTTATGCACCACGTGTGTCGTTAAAGGGGGACTGAGGGAACGAACCGGCATGACTGAGTGTTGAGACCAAGGATACAAGAATAGAGCTAAGTGCAAAATCAAGTGTACAGATCTCAAAAGGAACACTTTTCTGGCAATTTAGATTGACAAAAATCAGGCATAGGCGCGTAAAGACAGAGTGAAGACTATTCGCGTTGCATTCGATTTATTGTTAATCTGTTAAACTTTATTAAATCTTATTTTCTTTGTTAATACCTCTTAGTAGTTGATTTCTATGCACAATAGACCAATTAGATTAATTCTTAGATTTGAATGGGGGCGGATGAGCAGGAAGATTGATGACGAGTGCATATTAATTTAGAGGGATTTAACTGTTTTCAAATCTAGCTAAAAGTTCGCAGTTTATTAGTCTGTAAATTTGTCGTCTGAACTACAAGACGCACTTTTAATCAGTCAGATAATAAATTGAGCAACCAGTCTGCGTAGAATATGAGAGGAAGAATTAATTATATTTAAAGTCTTTTAATTATTCTAAGCAGGGTCTTTAAATAAATACTGGAAACGTAACACACACACACACATGCATGCAAACGTTCGCGCGCGTACTAATCACAAACACAGAGAATTGCATATGTGTTATGGTCCTAGGTTACATGTACTTAATAAACGTGTTTAGCACACACTTGATTATAAATATTTAAACGAAGACAATAATAAAATATTACTTTCAATTTCTAAATAGCAAATAATTATAATCAATTGATACAAAATGAAATGTTTCTTAAAATACCATCAATAGCTGCAAACGATAATAGCATGACTGTTGGTCAATAATAGCAAATAAATAAATAATAAAATGATATACTAATTATAGGGTCAAAAATCAATTATCTATTGCAATATATTGTCAACAGTGATTTTGTTCCTTAAATTCATTAATTTTAATAAAACAAACTGAATGTTTGCATACAAAAGTTTCTATTTCAAACATTTATTTAAAGGTGAAATCAACACGCCCTTTTATTTCATTTTCTTTTTACCGGGACAGTTAGACTAAGTGTAAGATCTTGAGTTTGAAACATATTCACAAAGATTTGGTACAGAAAAGTTTTGTAGATTCAAACAACATATGTGCCTGTAAGATTAGGCCGTTTAACAGGAATTTCACTACCACTACATATTCATAAATGCCTTTTCTGTAATGTTCCGTAGAGAACAAATAAAAATTATAAATGAATAAATGATAATTAGATGGAAAATGAGAGGAAGAGAGATGTACAAACTGATAAATGCAAACTATTAATAAGTAAACGGAAAGACAGGTAGAAGATAATTAGAAGTATAGATAAATAGAGAGAGAGAGAGAGAGAGAGAGTTATTAAAAGAATTATATTCACACACTTGTGTAAGAGGTCCTCCAATGAGAGAAACTAGAATGGCGACCCCGCAAGACAAAACTCCACACACAATTACTGAAACAAATAAAGTGTTTTAGGAGGACATTCATCCACTCAGAATCAGAAATAAAATTTTTAAAAATATAGATGAAGCAAACAAGTTGTTTAGCTAGAACCATGTCAGAGTAAAATATATTTAGTGAGATCTTTAGACTAACCCGTTCAGCGTCACGCTAAAATGATAATTGAATGGGTCATTGTGCTAAAAATTTAAAACCAACTGTACTAATTAATGGATTTTAAAAATTTAAATTACTACTTTTTATAGACATATTGATTAATTTAAGAACACATGTTTAATTCAGACTGATTGGTAAAAATTAGAATGTTAAACATGCTAAAAATAAGCTGGCCCATGGGCCCCGGCCCATTTCATCCCAATGACGCTGAACCATTTATAATAAATATTTTTTAATAAATGGCATTTCATTAGTAAACGCAGAATAATAGATAATATTTAATTGAAGCAATTTCTATGGAAAGCAATAGCCTGGTCACTTAACCCATACAATAATGATTTACGGACACCTAACTCTCGTTCAGTCTGAAGAATGACAACAATATGGACAAGTACTACTATTTACAATATTAATTAATTATTTTACAAGCTTATTTTCTATATGGTAGATATTGCAAGCATTATTTTATGAAGTACAAGAGACAGAGCTGGTGAGCAATATTACTGTCGTTTACCGGTGACTTTGGCAATTAACGTTGCTTTCAGTTCGGACACTTTTCCAATGCGAGGCTTGATGATGTCGGCCCACATACAGGCTGACAGACTGCTCAGTGTTGAAGACATTGTGCTAGAAAGACATGCACATAGCTTACAGACAAAACTATAACTCAATTTTTGTGTCAATTTTATGTCTGTCTTTCTGTCTGTGAATATGTCTGTCTGTCTATCTTCTTATTTAACGAATATATAGATAAATATGTGCATAGATATACTACTACTAAAATATAAATATCTGTATTGTTTCTCTCTCCCAAACTCATCAGAAATCAAAGCGAGAGTTTAATTCTATTTATTAGTTTTCTTGTTTATATTTTATAAAGTGGAATCTGTCTTCGCAGTTTATATTGTATTACGAAAGTAGTTGCATGTTAAAACGGAATTAACGTGTCGTTGTTTAATTAATATTATTAATAATTGTTATAAATAATAATTCTTATAACTAGACAAAAGTAGATCGACAATAATAATCTGAATTGTTTTCTTTGTGTAGTGAAGGTTCCAGTAAAATGTTTACGTCACATTGGGAGGTGAGTAAGCCAGCCCAGCATTCTGCTTTATAAGCTCAAATTAGTGTTACTCACTTCAGTGAGTCACTGCTTAATCAAATCCAGCATCCCGAATAAGGAAAAAATGCACCTCATTTCAAATCTCAAAACTAACATCAGCGAGGTTTTGACTAATTCCATTACGAAAACTTACCTCTGTGAGTCATTGACTATTGCTGTTACAAACACTTAACTCAGCGAGACGTTGACTAATGCAATTACAAACACTCACCTCAGCGAGACGTAAATAATGCAACAGCGAATACTCACCTTAGTGAGACGCTGACTAATGCAATAACGATCACTGACCTAAGCGAGGCGCTGAATAGTGAAGCCATAAATAATCCAGGCATGCCAGGAATATTTTTAAAAATATCCATCACGGTGAAGGGAATTATCTGTGATACAGAGGAAAGAAAACATTCTGAGACTTAAATGTCGACAGAATACGTGGTACAATCTCAATTTTCCCCCCAGAACATAGTCATTCATAGAGCATTAGTGACAGCTATAGTCATTCATAGAGCACTAGTGACAGCTATAGTCATTCATAGAGCACTAGTGACAGCTATAGTCATTCATAGAGCAGAAGTGACAGCGAGCTGCAAGCGAATAGTAAATAGTAAACGTAGTGAGAAAAGTCGCTGGATTGGTTTATTAATAAGAAGTATAGAAACAGCATGAGGATTCCTACTAAAATAAGCAATGTTACAACACTGGCATAATAGCATTATAAGGTGTTATTATACTGACCAAATAGCATTAGTTGTTATAGAACTGACCAAATAGCATTTGAAGGTGTTATTGTATTGACATACATCTTACCTCCTTACATGGTAGACATGCTGAACAACTGCATGACTTATTAAACAAACAGGAACTCTACCAGTATGGATGGTAAAGGGAAAAATGTCTGATTATGAAATATCCACAGAAAGGCACAACAGCAAACAACTATCTTCCAATCACATGCCTATAAACCACGTGAAAGTTACTAACAGGAATTATAGCTGACAAAATCTTGACTCACCTTGAAACAAACAAACTTCTAACAAATGAACAAAAGGGTGCTAGACCAGGCAGCAGAGGAACATAGGATCAATTGGCAATTGATAAGGCAATAGTTACTGACACCAAGAAACGAAGAACAAATCTTGTAATGGCATGCATCGACTATCAAAAGGCCTTTGACTCAGATCCACATTCATGGATAATTGAAACATTAAAATTGTACAAAGTAGCGCCATCAATACAGAACCTAATTCAAGAGTCAATGAAAAACTGGAAAACCACCCTCACAAGCAACAACACAGAAATTGCAGACATAACAATAAACTGTGGAATCTTTCAAGGTGTCTCGATAGTCCAGTGGTTAGGGCAGAAAGAAATCTCACCCAGAAAGTTAAACAGTCTGAGCTGTGTCGACAAACATGGATGAGTGACAGCTTCAAATCCCAACTCTGGACTATCGAGGGAGGGAAAAGCGGCTCCCTCCAAATACACGCTTGCCCTCCCATTCATAATAATAATAAGAAGAAGAAGAAGAAGAGGAGAAGAAGAACCATTAACTAGGTGTCTTTGTGTCACACTTTCTATCTATCTATCTATCTATCTATCTATCTATCTATCTATCTATCTATCTATCTATCTATCTATCTATCTATCTATCTATCTATCTATCTATCTATCCATCCATCCATCTATGTGTCTATCTATCTATCTATCCATCCATCCATCCATCCATGTGTTCTATCTATTCATCCATCCATCTATGTGTCTATCTATCTATCTATCTATCTATCTATCTATCTATCTATCTATCTATCTATCTATCTATCTATCTATCTATCTATCTATCTATCTATCCATCCATCCATCCATCTATGTGTCTATCTATCTATCCATCCATCCATCTATGTGTCTATCTATCTATCTGTCAGTCTGTTAGTCTATCTATCTATCTATCTATCTATCTATCTATCTATCTATCTATCTATCCATCCATCCATCCATCCATCTATGTGTCTATCTATCCATCCATCTATGTGTCTATCTATCTGTCAGTCTGTAGTCTGTCTATCTATCAATCTATCTATCTATCTATCTATCTATCTATCTATCTATCTATCTATCTATCTATCTATCTATCTATCTATCTATCTATCTATCTATCTATCTATCTATGTGTCTGTCCGTTCGCACCAATTCACTGATTTCACATTCTCACATAATAGGCTTCAGGTAATTATTATATTACATTTTAAAGTTTTGTTAATAAAATTAAACATGTGCAGTTCAATAATTACCTGATTAGGATTATTTATTTTCTTCGAGGCCAAAGGATCACAATTTATCGTTGCATAATACGAATATGCCACAATTCCTTCGTAGCTCGCCATGGTTAGTGACGTGAAATAACATGGCGCCATAATCAACAACACACTGCAAGAGACAATAGTGTGACGTCATAATCAACAACACACTGCAAGAGACAATAGTGTGACGTCATAATCAACAACACACTGCAAGAGACAATAGTGTGACGTCATAATCAACAACACACTGCAAGAGACAATAGTGTGAAATCATAATCATCAATTTACTACGAGTGAAAATTGTATGATTTTATAATCACTATAGAGGAAAATAATATGACATCATTACCATGCAATATTACTCTTTTGGTAGAGGTGGATAATTATAATCTTTTTAGTGACAACATATTTATATTTTTTAGAGTTATGCTGAATTGCTCCATGATTGATTCATCCATACGATATTTTGATGCCTTAATCTAACTTCACAATGTAGATACCTGTCCTGAACATGTAGTCTATTGACGAGATAAGAGATCGAAAAATAATATATTCTGGTTTTACACGATTTGAAGTAGAGGTGTCACTGTCCATAAACATAATGTGTTTGTAGAGTATGCATGCAATTTTGACCTTGATATTAAGATATTTGTCTAAATCTCAAGGAGATATAATGTGCCGTATGCGGTTAAATCTTTTTCTTTTGTTGCTTCTTCAAATAATGGCGCCAGATTGACGTCACTGGGTGGACACATATTTGACCCTCACAAATAAGGGCAAATGGATTAGCACACGTCTGTGTCGGTGATCTCAGTGATATAACAGTAAAACGGCTGAACACTTGGCCCGTTGAAGTTATTAAATATTAAACAATATACATATTATACATATTAATATAATATGCAAGAAGAAAAGTGTGAAAAAATACAAAGTTAAAAGAGAATAAATTGTCATTTGCGTATCTATGATATTTCTATCCTTGCAAGGTCTGTCAGTAGAGATATTTTGGTGGAAGTTCTATAGAAAATCACAATGACTAAGGAAATGTCAGAGATATCTATGTTAATGATCTCTGAGTCTACAATGGTGACGTCTTTTACCTTATAGCATGGTGAATCAAGGGGAACTATAGTATCACACAACAAATCAACAATGAGCGTTGAAATAATGTTAATTACATTTATCTTTTAATGTAGTGAACAGCAAACTAAAATACTCAAATTTTGTTGAATATGGAACAAAAAAGATAATTTTATATAACTTATTTAATCTAATAATATGAGAAATTTTAAACTTTGAATTAAAATCTATAACATCGCTGAAATCTTTCGCCTAACTTCGAGACTGAATCCATGTTGTAGACTACAGTATAATGTATCTTGATTATTGTTATTACTGCAGTTACTGGAAACATTTTGTATTAATGCAGTGTGTGCTTTGTATTTGCATTCACCATGGGTCAAATAACAATGATATTTAAATGACAGAGAAAAGCTAAATAGAAATAATTACAAGGGAGATAACTGTATTCAACTGCAAAACCTGTAAAGCAACATTACTTACAGTTTTGCATCCCTTAAAGATTCTGTTGAGCTTATTCGCTGCACTGTCGATTGGTTGAAAACGAGACTGAAACTGCGTAAGAAGGTACCGAAGAACAAGTTCCAAAATGTGTGCCGAACTGTGGGATCTGGGTCAAAGCTGAAATATATATATATATATTTACAGTATTCGACTATGACAAGTACTTCTACTGTTAAATAAATACATTTCTTGACTATCTATCTATCTATCTATCTATTTATCTATCTATCTATCTATCTATCTATCTATTTACCTATCTATCTATTATATGAATACCCACACCTAACCATGCACTTTCCACACCCATATTAAATACAAATGAACACACAGATATTCACATTTACATGAACATCAACATGTATTCTCTCAGGACAAATGCACATATTGACAGATATTCACACATAATGGCTTAAGTAGCCAGCATCCACCCTCCTCTAAAAATAGACTACACACAAACCTACCTTTTCCCAAGGCTGAACCTTATTCCCGGGCTGGAAACATGCCTTAATTTTTTAGACACTCACTCTAACCAATCAATGCGCAGCTCAACTGCACAAAACGATGTACTAGAAACTCACCTAACATTCGTTAGTCGAATGCAGCCGATCACTGTAGCAACACGTATTTTGGCTCCCAGCATTAATAAGTTAGAATCATATTACTAACCTTTATTGCCAAAGCACAACCATCCTCTGTAAATATTACTGCTGAAGGTATGTGTTTTGCTTGTTTAATTAATATTATATTTATGTTTATCTCTTGACATTAAAATATTTTATATTGTTATATTTCACTTATAATATTAAAATGTATGATGTAAGAGTGTTCTGTCAGAGAATACATGAAGATGAATTATTAGCCCATGTGTATTTTACTGACAGATCAGCACTTTATCTGAAACATTGATTCAACGAATGCTGAGCTGCGTAACAATGCCTGAACAGAATCACTTTATCTTGGATGATGACTTTGACAAGTATTGAACTGCAAAGCAATGCCTGAACAGAATCACTTTATCTTGGATGATGACTTTGACAAGTATTGAGCTGCAAAGCAATGCCTGAACAGAATCACTTTATCTTGGATGATGACTTTGACAAGTATTGAACTGCAAAGCAAAACCAAAGCAGAACAACCCACGGGCCAAGACCAGTTGAATGGACCATGTGCATATCTGGAGGAACATTCACTGGGATCCTAGACGACACGCCTTGCAATTCTGAGTTATGTAACTTTGAAATCAGCAACTGCACAGCTTCAGTCAACTTCTCTCAGACTTATTTTAGAGTTCACTCAGAAACATTCAGTGTTCTCTTATAAACTCATTTATAGTTCGCTCTTACAAATGAACCAAATAACTACTACTGTGCCATATGACTCAAAACTCAAAATTCTCCGATGACACCACATGATTATGCATTATAAACATTTTAAAACTTGAATTGTAACTTTTGAACTATTCACTATATGTAACCAGGCTGTATTATGTTATTTCTTGTTGAATACATTTCTTGTTGATATTTAGACCATTTGTGTTAGCGTGACTCATTCACATGTTATATATTTAGTCTGTCACCTGTATTTACTTACTATTCTGGCCGTATATATCAGGTGGCTCGAACTATGTTCTAGAACTATCACTCTTCTATTCAACAGTATCTTTCATTCATCTTTCTAACACGTGAGGTAAGCCAGAAGGTGTGTTTTAGGAATTAGCCTAAGGTAATGGGCAGCCCGGGGGTAGTGAAGAATGCCTATCTTACAGCAAAACATCACAGAAACGTATGTTCGTTTTTATATACTACTATTTACTTAAGTACTTTAGTTACATGCAATAGTTACCCGTTTCTTAAGCGCGCATGTTTTAAAATTCGTCACATAAAAACAGTCGAATGTTTTTAAAATCCTGACTGTATGCACTTAACGCACCAATCAGTACTGTAAACAAACAATTATTCTGACTTTTACAATGCACAAGGCTCCACATGACCTCACATGACCGCAATCACCGATATGGAAGCAAGTCAGTGTAGATGCAAACACTAATCGAAGCACATACACACACGCACACAAACTCACACATATGCGATCAGAAATATAAGCCAGTACTAATGGACATAAGAGCAGAAGCATTTAATACTTCCAGAAATTCATCCGTCCTCCTTCTTGAGCAATGTCCCAGACTTTTTTGGGTGAACCGACATCGATGGTACCCTGAAAAAAACATGGCTGTCAATAAAATATTTCACCATGGTACCCTGAAAAAAACATGGCTGTCAATAAAATATTTCACTATGGTACCCTGAAAAAACATGGCTGTCAATAAAATATTTCACCATGGTACCCTGAAAAAACATGATGTCATTTAAAATATTTCACTATGGTACCCTGAGAAAACGTGGAAGTGTCATTCACATATTTTATCATTGTATCCTGAGAAAAAATGGAAGTGTCATTAAAATATTTTACCAATGTACCCAGAGACAAAAACGAATGTGTCATAAGAAAACAATCTCGAAATATGTCATCATAACATGAGAAATCATGGGAGTATTAAGAAAATATTCTAGAAATACCTCACCAAAAATGTACATGGAAATGGTGACAAACAAGAGAAGGGGTGAACATATTTATCACAATAATATTAATAAACATTTGTTGAGAATGCATTTTTTTCTGAACACCAACTAATTATAAACAAATAAACTTATTTATTTAATTTATTTGTAAATTTTAACCTCGTTTTCTCTTCAAACAGTTCATAAGTAGATGATATTTATTTAAAACCAAGAGAAGAAGAGAAAAAATAACAAAACATCGATGTTAAAGAGACTACAAAACACATTGTTATTATGCAGAAATGAATTTATCTATCTATCTATCTATCTATCTATCTATCTATCTATCTATCTATCTATCTATCTATCTATCTATCTATCTATCTATCTATCTATCTATCTATCTATCTATCTATCTATCTATCTATCCCTTAGTCTTTAGACCGTTGGGGCACCATTGATGACCTGACAACCAACTTCCTCCATTCCATTCTGTTCTCTGCTAATCTTTCTGCATCGTTCAGCTTCAGTCCTGTCCACTCTGAGATATTGTCTTCCCTTCTTTACCTCATTCTTCCTCTCCTTCGCCCTCCTTGCACAGTACCTTGCATGATTGTCTTGGCAAACCCTGTTGATCGTGCGACATGCCCATACTATTTCATTTAGCGTTTTCTCGCAATGGCCAATAGCTCTTCATAGGGCCTAATATGGCTTGCCTAATTCTGTTTCCCATTTCCTCATTCGTGACATGATCTCTAAACGAAATGCCAGGCAACCTTCAAAAGCATCTCATTTCAGTAGCTTGTGTCCTACTTTCGAGATCCGAGGTGAGGGTCCATGACTCACAGGCTTATAAGAACACAGATACAACTAAGGAGCTGAGGTGTTTCTGTCTTTCCAAACTATCTTCAGCTTTGCCATTGCTATTATTGCTATTTATTTATACCTTATATTAAAATGTATAAGTTTGATAATTATAATTGAACCGAACAAGTAAAGGAAATCTGATAAATTATTCTAATTATATAACAATATTAATACATTACATTTTACAAGTGACAAGATATTAAATAAAATCAGTAGTGCATTTTAATTCATTGATCAACTCTGATAGGTCAAGATGATTAATGAATTAATTCATTAGTCAACGTTAGTAGGTCATATATGGTTAATGAATTAATTTATTAGTCAACGTTGATAGGTGAAAGATGGTTAACTTATTGAAAAGCACTACTGACCATCTGATTAAACTCAGAAAATAAAAATGGAGACACAACAATAGTCTAAATCTAATCTGGGAAAAGGAACACGAAGATTTCCTGTGTCTGCTTGCCATATTTGAGAGTAGCACACTCTCTTCCACACATAGTCACGTCCACCACACGTACATTCGCACACAGAAGAACATCTTATACTCACAAACTCTTCCACTCAGGACACATACATTTAAATCCAACATTTCTGGTTGTTACAGTTTATCAATACTTAGCTTAGTTTTGTCTTCATCTGTGTTTTGGCTACTAGTATAAAATGGGGATATTAATATATACTGTTCTTACGATCCAGGAAATGGCATGCGCTTTAAGACATAACACTAGTTTAATATCTCCACTACCGTTTGGATATTTCCTCTCACCTTGATTAGAACTGCAAACATACCAGCATACATAATAAACGCCTGGAACACGTCAGTCCAAATCACAGCTTTGATTCCACCCTGTGCGTAGGAAGATTTGCATTACATTCCAAGACATGAAAAAAGTAGAAGTTAAATTGGCATTAATGATTTAAAAAAAAATTGTATCTTAATCTCATCGAAATCATCAACCAATCAAAGTATGCATACTCCACAAATTATTGAATACACTTGACAGGCATAATCAGATATGATGATCAGATATCAATCAATTGTAAGATTGCAAACTGTACGCACCTAAATCTCAATACACGTTGTACCATAAACATTATTTATCTCTCGTTGATAACTCTGCAACAAACACTTTGGGGAACAGCATGCTTTCAAACTTGTCAAAATATTCTAGTTAGGCATGTAATCGTTATTTCACGGGACTTTTGTGTTTATTGAATTCATAACTCTTAGTACATCTGTATGTCTTGTAGGTTGGAAACAGTTCCAATAACATTACTCTGTGACAAAGTCCTTTGTCTCACTTTGCTGTACAGTAATATGTCCCTCATGGTCTTTTGCCCTTCCATCAGTATATCAGCTTGGATGCAAAGCTCTCCACCCATGGAATAGGTCTGGCTCAGGTTGTCTTGTTGTCCCCAGGTAAAATATCCTAGTAGACTGCTTTTACCTGACACTATGATTGGCCTGTGTATCTTGCAAAACATAGCGAGGACTTCTTGACTCCAGGCAAACTTTTACTGCATCAAAAATATCCAATTATTTTGCCATCACAATTTGGACAGTTCAACATGGCAATGAGAGATGCAAAGGAAAGAAAAAGGTTTTCTCCCTTTGTCTGCCAGCACTCTGTATTCAACAAAAGAATCCTGGCATCTCTCCTGAATCTATTTTATTTATCTCCTTTTATCACTCATCAAAAAACTTCTATAAAAATGTTGTTGAGTATGTAGTCTTAGCACACAATGCATGCGTCCTTGAAAGTTCACGTTTTCCTTCTTCAGCACATACTCACAGGACGAGAATCTTACTCCTATTATACCCGGGACATAAATAAATCACTAACTCTCCAGAGTGAATCAAGTTCTAATTAAATAAAATCATAGCTATGTGTGTGTAATACTAAGTTAAGTAGATGCTTAGCATAATTATAAATATATAATTAAAATATATCATTATGTTCTAATTAAATCCTTTCACAATCAAATATCAATAGTAAAATAGAAATGCAATTACACATTGCATAAATCTTAATTTTACATGCACAGTGCACAGAGCACATTTATAAGTATAATAACAAATGTAGATTTTAAAACATCTTACTGCCATGAAATATAGGTGAATTTACACTTGTACTTTAACCTAGCGTTTTAAAAATTAAACATCAAGCATAGTTATGCAGGGATCGGGCGACCGTGACCAGACGATTGAAGTAAATAAAATTTAAAAACTTTATCTTTGACGAGTCTATCTCCCGCCCTCCATGACAGTAGAAATAAAAGTCAACTCACATAGTATATCTACACAAGTGAGACATATCAATATAAAAAATACATGAATTATTTCTGTCCATTCTCCCTCAGTCAGCTAACTCACCATAAAAAGTGGACTTTCTTCTTGCCTCTTCAAATTCAAAGTGATTAAACAGTAGAATGTTCTACTATAAGTAAACTTTATAATCTCCCCATTGGATGGTCTCGTTCTTGTAAACCATTGAATAATAAAACTACTCACCAGTTTGCATTACATAAGCAATCTAAAATATTCTTGCCTCGAGCGTTTACTTGAAACTCAGACACTTTAAAAATACCGTCCTAAGGAGTGCTCAAGATCCGGTTACTCTGACAATTTAACAATTTAAATTTAAAATAGGGATATATGGGTGTGCTGTGCGTAAATAAATTTCATTGTTAATAAATTTTATTTCTTTTGTTAACATCCTCAATTTCTGTATGATATAGAGAAAGAAAAGTTACCAGTAGTACTGGTAAATATAAATATATACAGAAAATAAAGAAACAATAAGCTGGACGTAAAGGAACTTTGAATGTGGGTGTCCACTACTAGTCTATTTGAATATATGTCAGTTCAGTGCTAGCCCTCAGTGTTTTACCTTAATACCAAGACTAACACTGGGAGAGCAGTATTTAACTTAATACCAAGACTAATACTGGGAGAGCAGTATTTAACTTAATACCAAGACTAACACTGGGAGAGCAGTATTTAACTTAATACCAAGACTAATACTGGGAAGAGCAGTATTTAACTTAATACCAAGACTAACACTGGGAGAGCAATATTTAACTTAATACCAAGACTAACACTGGGAGAGCAGTATTTAACTTAATACCAAGACTAACACTGGGAGAGCAGTATTTAACTTAATACCAAGGCTAATACTGGGAGAGCAGTATTTAACTTAATACCAAGGCTAATACTGGAAGAGCAGATATATGTGGAAGCTATTCTTCCGATTCTTGTCCGCATTACCGAGAGGTGAATTTATATTATAAATGAAAGAAAACTATGATTCTCAATATTTAAGGGACACCTCTCGCTGTTAAAAAAAAGACTATGGCAAATTGCATGAAAATATTTAATATACTTCACAACATTTTATTACTAACTCTAATTTTGTATTACAATGGGGTAATCAATTATAATTTTGTATTGTAATGGGGTAAAAAAATATTATTTTAGCCACACTAGTGTTAGAATACATCGGTTAATTATCAAAATATTTACTGATCACATACTGCAGAAAAGTGTATGCTGGGTTTGCAATCAATAATCCCAAAGTACAGAAGTTATTTTCGTTACTTCAGTGAATATTAAAACAACAAATATTTCATATTTGATTACGACACAACATTCAAAAGTGTCGTATGCTACACCACTTGCATACTTCGTGAGTTATGCGGCTTACAACAGTACATACCTAGTTTATTTATGACAGCCACTACAGTACATACCTAGTTTATTTATGACTGCCACTACAGTACATACCTAGTTTATTTATGACAGCGACAACAGTACATACCTAGTTTATTTATGACAGCCACTACAGTACATACCTAGTCTAATTATGTGTTACAACATTCTACAAAACATCCGTAGTATAATTGTATGACAGCCTTCTACAACACATACCTAGTCTATTTAGAACACAGCCCACTACAGTACATAAGTAGTCTATTTATGACAGCCCAGTAGAGTACATACGTTGTCTAAATCACTCTAATGTTTATTCGTCTCTTCACTTACGTCATACTCGTGGTCTACTTACAATGGTCGTGTACGCGATCGCAGCTAAAGCTGTCAGAAAAATGGAGTACCACTGAGAAAATCCCGTCACTGAAAGAGGAAATATGATGAATTGTAATGTAACAGAAGTCGAAAATTGTAAGTGTTACAGTTTTAAGAATTCAAGAAAATATAATCATTAGGAAAAACGTGAAAACCAACTGCAAAGGCACACTGAGACTGGGCTAAATCTTACCCAGCGTTTAACGCCGTTCTTACAATAGATAGAAGTGCCAAAGATTATGGGACCCAACCAGCGTTTAACGCCATTCTTACAACAAATAGAACTGCTGAAATACTGTTACTCAGCCATATCTTACCCAGCGTGTAACGCTGTTCTTACAAGGAATAGAACTGGTGAAATACTGTGACTCTACAACGTTACCTAGCGTTTGACGTCGATCTTACAGTCAATAGGACTGGCGAAACTGGAGAGTGCAGGGGCAATTATACCTTCATGACTAACAAAACAAAACACTATTTAAGAGAACTGCGTAGTTGATAGAAATCAGTTTCTATGTGTGGCGGAGTAAATTTTCCTATCCCTATTTCTAGGCTTGATTGTTATATAAATTGTTAAATGTCAAAGTGAGCCGATCTTAGGTACTGTTTATGCTGATACTTTCAAGTGTCAGAGTTAGAAGTAAACAATTCAGGTGGAGAATAGGGTAGATTTTGCTGATGCAGTCCAAATCAGTTCCAACTGATGAGTATTTAATTTATCCAATGAACAAGATTTACAAGAACGAGACAAGCCAATGGGCTGAGATCAAAAGTTTACCTGATGGAAATAAATCTATTGTCTAATCACTTTCAGTCTGGTGTAGTAAGCAGTCTGGTCATGAAAGGCGGCTGTTAGCTTAATAATGAGTTAGTGACTGAGAGAGAATAGACTTAAAATATTTTCCTGCATTTTTGCTATTGATACGCTATACTTGAGCTTTAGGTAGAGATGTATATGTGAGCAGGCTATCTACAAATTGTGAACTATGATTCCTAAATGAAGTACGCTAAATACTTGACATTGTTTCCAGTGAACCTGTTTATAAACGATTATGCTCTATGCGTGTATCATGCTAATAAATACTGTTGCAGGAAACTGTAAGTTCAGGTTTAATAAAAATATGGAGTTAAAAAATGAATAAACAAGAAATCTATTGTTTGTTCCCTGATTAAATTTTACATGGAAAAAAACAGCCTTATTTGGTATACCTGAATCTCTAGGTTTACTGATTTATAAACTGCTACAAACGTAGTAGATGCTAGAAGTATCCACCCCTAGTGTGTAAGCGTAAGGAATACACTGCACCCTGTTGATGTATGGTGGCAAAGTATGCTGATTACATCGTGTAATTTCTGGTACAAGGAAGTTCCTGGAAATTGCTCCAATTGTTGTTCTGCTTGAGGGAGCTAATACAGTAGAGTGTCAGAATAGTGATTCATTAGTGCTCTACATGTGAGAAAACCACGTGAAATTGACAGTAATAACGTGAACAATATAATTGTGATTTTGTTTTTAAAAAAGCATGCAAACAACTATTGCAGCTTTGCCTTCACATGGTTACAACAAAAAACTATTATTGCTTATCTCTAATAACACCATTTCTGTTTTCTGATAAGAAATATGTAATTTTATTGACACTAATTTGTTGAATTGTGTGTTAGGATATACGACTGTATAGGTATTAAAAATTATTTGAACATGGTTTCATGGAAATTGAATGGATGTCAAGTAATCTTTTGCATTGTATTTGCTATATTGATTGCTGATTTAATAAATTTATTGACCTTCTTACACATATTGATACCATATGCTGGATAAGAAAGTGGGTGGATGGGGCCTCACTAAATATAGATTAAAAGATGGATTTATCTTCTCCTTTGGTAAGACGTTTTCCACCTACGGAAACATTGTGTGATAGTAAATACTTGTCTTTAATGTTGTGGAAGAGAGAAAACGTTTACAGCTCCCGCATTGAGAGAGACGAGCGGTGACTTCTGGAGAATTATTATTAACATAAATTAATATTCTCATCACTTGTAATTATTTATGGATGATTAACTAATAATAATAATCATAACCATTAACTAGATAGTGTTAACGTCACAATGTTTAACTTTCATTTATTTTAAACTTCGATCATAATAATTTCTCTCTTTCATAAATGTATTGTCCATTTATGGTCATCTTTCATAAACGTATTGTCCATTTATGGTCATCTTAAAGTGCCAGTAAGTAGAAAATAATTAGTCATCTTTCTTCCAGCAAGGAACTGAAATTGTAATGTTCTTAATAGAATTAAATATACGTCATTAGGGCGGTAAAACTGTTTACAAGTGAATACATATATGAGCATTTAGTGAGGTTGTAGCAATTGTAGCAAAGTATGTTCTTAATATATCTCGTTCACCAATCCCTTAGAATGGAAACGTGTGGATTTAAGTAGAAAGATTTTTGATTTTCTAACTTCAACGCTGATTACTATATCTCACGAAAGGACAGCTAATGTGACTAATTAGATGAATGGCTCTCTCACTCCCTCTCTTTACTTACCATCCTATCTATCTATCTATCTATCTATCTGTCTATCTATCTATCTATCTATCTATCTATCTATCTATCTATCTATCTATCTATCTATCTATCTATCTATCTATCTATCTATCTATCTATCTATCTATCTATCTATCTATCTATCTATCTATCTATCATCTATCTATCATAATTTTAAAATAATATAATTCCTGTTAAATACTAAAATACCGAAATGTTAGTACATCAGTCATAATGTTTATTAAATACTGTTTTATGTTGGCATCCGTTAATACAATAATTTGGCGTGTATAATAAGCCTTCACAAAACTATATGTATATGTATAATAAGTCCTTCACAAAACTATATGTATATGTATAATAAGACTTCACAAAACTATATGTATATGTATAATAAGACTTCACAAAACTATATGTATATGTATAATAAGACCTTTACAAAACTATGTTCATAAACAAGTCTCCTGACAAATCACAATAAAAGCAAAAAAACTCTAATACAATAAAACAAAACTGAAATTCTAGTTCTCCTGATTTTCAAAACATCCTTCGTTACAAATGTGTAACACAAACGAACAAGTTTAAAAGAACGAAATTGAGCGTGTGTGAATTCATCTGAAAACAAAACTAGTCAAAGGTTTAGAAAATAGTATTATACAATGTTCTTGTGCGAAATAATTTGTTTCTAAACTATTCGTTTTGTCAATGTTCTTGTTTATTTTCTTTGTCATAAATAAAAGTAAAACAAAGTAAACGTTAATCTGGCAAGTTATTATTTCTCGAGAAATGGAACTTGTGATATGTCCCACCTGCGAATTCGACAATGCATTTCTAAAGGACAACATTTGTACCAATTTAGCATTACATTTACCTAATACATCAATACTGACACCTCCTTTTAGTGATTTGATTACTATGTTAATCACTAGCTTGCTATGACATTGGTTATATGCAATCAATTTAAATCAGTTGTAGTATTCAGGAAGATGTTTATTTATAAATAAATTTACATTAATTTTCTGTGTGTGTGTGTGTGTGCGTGCGTGCGTGCGTGCGTGTGTGTGTGTGTGTTTATAAATATATGTATATAATTGTTTGTTCTGGTAAGAGTTTATTTACAAATAAATTTCAGTAAGTTGTATTTTATGTTAGTGATTTAATTATAAATATGTTTCAACCGATTGTATATTCTGGTAGATATTTATTTATAAATATTTCTTAATTATTTGCATACTATAATAGTAGTTTATTTCTAAATAAATAAAAGTCAAAAGTAATGTTCTAATGGCGGTTATTAATGAATATATTTGATCCACTTGCATATTCTCGTAGATTTATCTATACTAAATTTAAATCACTTGCATATTTCTGGTTGAAACTAGTTGCAGAAACATTTAAAATGCCAGTCCTTTATCTGACAGTGGTTTTTTTAGAAATACATTGATGTTTCTTGCTCTTCGTGAAAGTTGTAAGTTTGGAAATAAGTTTAATCTTTGACACAGGTCTCATGTCATTAATACTAATAAAATATCACTCAAGGAATTTTATTTTCTTTGCAGTCTTCTATACAAAAATATATTTTGATTAAAGAATTAAATTAAATTAAATTAAATTGTATTAAATTGAATTAATTTAAATTAAATTAAATTAAAATACATTAAACAAAATTAAACAAAAGTAAATTAAGTTGAAATTACATTATATTAAAATAAATTATATTAGATTAAATTAGATTAGTTTAAATTAAATTAAATTAAATTAAATTAAATTAAATTTTAAAATTTTGAAAATCAATATTTTAAGATACTGCTTTGTGCAATGAGAATTCCTGTGAAAGTGTTGACCGTGTTGTATGTTTTATTTAAGGTACGTTTTATGTATTGTATGTAAAGTACGCAGGAAGTATTGAATTTTCATACGCTTATGCAAAATCCAGTTTATAACCTTGAAGATTTTTATGTGATGCAATATATAAGAAGTACAATAATTAATTGTGCTTAAGACTTTCAAGAATTTTATTTCCATACATTTTTCCTCTGCTGCACTGATGTAATACATTGTCTTTAAAAGTTCCCTACTATTCCCCAAATTCCCATAATGCATTTAAATGTATTGAGAAAATAAAGTATGAAAATTTAAAATAAACAGCAGATATTTGTAATTTAATTGCCAACATAAAATTACACTGATTGCATTCTTTAGTTCGTATATATCCTCACCTGCTTCAAGGGCGACAGCAGGACCATATAAAACAATCCCTGTGTATGACAGCTGCAAATCAATATAATCACATTTAATGCACATCTTATATTTATAGAATGGCAAACACACATCAAAGTCACATGAGCTCCTAAAAATACATATTGCGCTAGCACTCTAGATTTGACATTAATAAATTAAGACACTGAAAATCCGGGGTGGGGGAGGCTCATTAACATACGGTACTGTCAAGGAATTTTTATGTGGTCTAAGAACTGCCATGCCAATTTTTTCAAAATTGTACATAAAATAAAATGTATCCACCCCCCATCACATTCCCCTGTATTTCTCTTTATGTCCTTGTTCCTTGTGTTACGTGCGCTCATGTTGGCGTGCGTGCGTGTCTGCGTGTGTGCATGGTGTTTGCGTATGTTTGTGTGTATGGGGGTGGGTGGATGGGTTGAAAGTAGTACAGTAGATCAAACTCCTCTCTTTCTGACGGACATTTAAAAAGAAATCTTTTAGTCATGAATTTAATTGTCTTCGTTTAATGCAACTCTACGCAGGCAACATTTGCTTCTGTACTTTGTTTTCATGTAAGGCATTTTATTTAAATAAATATGTTAATAATGAAAGCTCTTTGCATTTCCATAAATCAGTCTAAAATTTTCATTAAGAAGTATTTTAATATATATATATATATGATATTTCTTTTCATACTAAGCAACAACAATGAATACCTACTGGCAGAGTAAATTTTTCTATCCCTATTTCTAAACTTGATAATTATATATTTGTTGCCAATGTTAACGTGACCCGACCTTGGGCACTGCTTATAGTGATATGTATGTAGGTGACAAAGTTGGAGTAAATAACTCATGTATGAATATGCTAGAACTCACTGTTTCAATTCAAACCAGTTCCAAGCGTTTGAGTTGTTTTTCTGAGTAATAGTCTCACGCTTGTTCACAACAGCTTCATCCAATGGGGACGGACTGAAAGTTACTTTGTTTCAGAAGTTCTATATTTTAACCACTTTGATTTTGACATAGCTTGAGTCAGGTTATAAGGCGAATATTAGCTTATAGAAAGTTAACTTACTGATAAAGAACATATGTACCTAGACATATTTTGTACACGTTTGCTGTCGATCTATGATTTGAGTTGGAGAATGCTTATGTAATTGAACCATTATTTCTATGTTCACTAATTTGATTTTGTTGTATATTATACTTGTGGAGTTTGATTGATGCTATATTTCTTATGCTGCGTGTGTATTTGGCTACTGAAAAATTGCATGATTTGTAAGCTGAGAATGTGTGTAAGAGAGAAAACATTTGGAGATGAAAGTTAGTGCTGTTTCAAACTTTTATCCACTTCAGACTTTGCAGTGAGTATTGTGAGTGTATCCAACTTCAGACTTTGCAGTGAGTATTGTGTGTGTATCCAACGTTGTTGTCGAACTTTTCAGCAAGTATACTGCTGTAAGTTGATTCTTGTAAATTCCGTTTGAGAGTCAATTACAACGGAAATTGAAGGTGTTTGGTCTTGAGTATTCATGGATACTTTTTTGAACATTGTGTTTGAGTACACGCGAAAGTTCTGGAACACTCTTCGTAATGTGCTCTGATAGCACCAAGTTTTGGATGATTTTCCAGTGTGCTTTGTGAATCCATCGAAGATTTTGGAACAGTTTTATAATGTGCAATTGATCGTATAATAAGAAAGACAATGACTCATTGCAAACTTCATGATTGTGAACATGTGGCAATGGCAGCTGCCATCTTTTTAAAGTTATAAAAGTTATGTACATTGACTATAATTATTTCTCTGAATCTCCGCTCTCATTTCTATGATAAAACTATATCTATGTACTTGATTATGTTAATTTTACTTTTAATGTCTATGATAGGATAACTGAATTGAGTGTCTAACGTTTAATGAAACATTGTTGCGAAGTGATGTAAATGTCAATTATCGTTTAATTATATTCATATGTAGTATATTTGATTGTTGATTTAATAAATTTATTGTTGGGGACTCGTTAAATATAAATTAAAGACTGATTTTTTTCACTCCTTTAGTAAGAAGTTTCCTTTATGCAACAGTAAAAATCTATCTTATTATTGAGTAAAGAGTAAGAGTTGTACATCTTTATTATCCGCCAAGTTAGAATTGTTGGTCTTGTGGGAGAATTATTAATAACTATAAAATAAGATTTTCGATCACTTGTAATTAGTCACGTGTTATTAATTAATAAATAATAATTTATTTATTTATAATGATTATAATCATAACCAGTGAAGGGTGCCCACAGAGGTGTCACACCTACATTTCCCAGCAGTCCCATGATAGTTCCCAGCAATCGAACAGCCGTTGAATCGAAGCGAAGTTGTAAGTACTGAAATGGAAAATGTACAATAACAAGAAATTACCAATCTTTATTAGCATTTTTATTATATTCAGATCTACTGATTAAATGACAGTAAACAAACAGAAAAGGTAAAGTTGCATCTTATTTATTTGTCGACATATTTATAACAGTGTGTATGTACGGGTGTTGGTGTGTGAGATTTGCGTGGAAAGGGGAAATTATAATTTTTAATTATATTAATAATTTTCAATATATAAGGTAATGCAAGTTTTGCATATACGTGTAAATACAAAATTAAAATTTCCAAGTGTAAGGAATGATTGAAAAGGAAAGTCAACAGAGAGAATATATATCCTGGAGAATATTATGAGTCTAAAAATTGTTTACTGTATTTAGAGAGATTAATACATGTATGGGGTGGAAATGAGAACGAGAGCAGAAGACTGAAGTGTGAAGAGGTTGACTGATCAAACAAAGAAATCAGTAACTGAGCAGCAGCAATGACGTCAGCATACTCTTTGATTGGAAGCTGTTGAACAGGTGTCTTGTCCTGCACTCAATTTGTTCACGTACATTACTACGATTGCCACATGCAAATGGGAAAGGGTGTGGTCAATGGGTTATCTATCCTGAAAACATTGTATTGGCAATAAGCCAATATTGCCGGAAGTGGCTAGCAATAGTCGCGTAAGCTGGGCTCGAATCAACAAAATTGTTCCTTTCGACATGGCGCGAAACACTTCAGAAGAGTGAACGTTCTAAGTCCCTCTTTGGTCTAGGACTCTAGGTGAAGACCTGCGTATAAAATATTTGGACGCATCTTTTACAGAACAGGACGCTTAAAGTGGCTTTTATGGAAGTGAGATGATTAACAATTTTTGTTATAAATTTGTTTAAAATTGCTAAGTAGAATTGGAGGTAAATACAGAACATGGTTAAGATTTAAAAGTTTGATGTATAAACTATGTATTATGCATTCTAACTATTGCCAGAATCAGCGGCCAGTTATTAAAGTGAATTATGAAGAGATGGCTAAAGAAAGTTCTCATCAAAATGATGAGAGTATCAGAATCAAATTCCCACTGCAGATTGTGAACGAGATGAGATTGCATACCACAGGATCGTTTTATCACCCGAACGAAGACGAACCAGATAAACTACAAAAAAATAAGGGTCAGCAGCTTTCCAACGAACTTCGGACAACATATAATTAGTTCATTGTATGAGTTCACTTGCATTGTTGTTAAAAGTATGACTATTTAATCAATAACCTAAAACATTATTAATTTCAGTGTTTATTTGGTCATTTGAAATGCTTCTTTCCGTAGCTGGAAGTTTATGAATTCGTTTGGTCGTTTGTTCACTTGGTAGTTTGTTTCGTTCGTTTGTTAAGCTACATCGCTTGGTTTGTTTGGCCTCGTTTGGTTCGTTTGGGTGAAAAGACGTCTCGGCATACCATACAGTAATATTCTGGAAACTCACAGATCCACATCTGACAGCAGAGCACAAAAGTCCAGGCAATTTAGCTGTAAAAGGCGAAAGATTTCAACCGGCTGCTGTCAAGAAAATAAAATGCCCACTTCTGCCCACTTTAATTATTGTACGGCAGAATTAACAAAGGACGGACAGATCGGTGATCTCATTATGTGAATCATAGAGACACTTTTTCAATAAAGGAGACAACTCAGCATTCTCATTCAAAATCACTAAATAAGTTGCAAGCTCTTTGATCGCATCAGAAATATACCAGTTACGCTTGCCAAAATCATGCTACAAGTTGATTTAAGACGTCAGCGATTCTTGAGGCAATGTGCGTTTTCATAATAGCATGACAATTATCACACTGTCGGTAAAAAAGAGTAATGATTAGGAAAACAAAAAGCCCCGCAAAATATTAAAAAATAAATAAAAACCTAACAAGAGAACAAATGAAAATTACCTCGTACGCACTAGTTATCTGTAGTGGATGAAGCAATGGTACCATTATGAAGACGGACATCACGTTAGCAAGCAGACCTCCCCAGTAACTTATACACATCTGGACACCATACACGTACATCTCCGCGGGCATACCCAACATCATGATGGAGGACTCAAAGGACACCAACAGCGATATGGCCACTGGTAGATACTGCATCTTGCGCCCACCCACAAGATATTCGGAAGTCGTTCGCTGACGACCGCCAGACAAGGCATAGTAGACGCCAATGAAGAGGGAAATGGCGATGGTAGCGCCGAAAAGGGCGTAGTCGGCGTTGTGAAAGAGATGCGAGGGGTCTACCATTGTTGTTATGTCGCGCCTTTACTCTGCGTGACGTAATGTGTCTGTCAGTGTCGTGTGTAGCAATTTGTAAAGCGTAATTAATCTGGTACCACGGTAATGATACAGCATGATGATTAGTTTGATAAAGCAGGCAAAGTAGCAATTAAACTAGTGCTCTTGCTTACGTGTCTTGGCGCACGTTATTGTGTTATTGAGACTGTATGGTATATAATTGTGTGAGTAGGTAAGCGATAATAATTAGACAGAGAGTGAGAGAGAGAGAGAGAGAGAGAGAGAGAGGGAGGGAGGGAGGGGAGAGAGTGTGGAGAGATGAAAGAGAAAATTTAGAGAAAACACAGATACAGGGAAAGAGAGAAAAAACCGAGATAGAGAAAGAAAGAGAGAGAAAGAAAGAGAGAGAAAATATTAAAGTGAATTAATGTTTATTACAGTTGACCCAGTATTAATGACACACGAAAGGAACAAAGGATGGTGATATGACGTCCTTTCTGGCGTGGATATCCAAAAACGCTGTTTGGTAAATGATTACAACCTTGTCTCAGCCTTTAAAATGATGAGATTTAGCCAATAAATTTTAACAGTGAATATTTTAAGCAGGCGTGTAACAGATCTAACATGAATAGAAAACGACAAAAACGTTAAAATATTTTTTAAATCAATACAAATCACAATTCACACAATTTTAATGTGTAATAATTGCTTTAGAATCCTAGTACGTGTTTTGCAACTTACCACATTTGTAACAAATTACATACCAGTTATCATTCGAATGAGCCTGACATCTACGTTTGTAACAAATTACATACCAGTTATCATTAGAGTGAGCTACACATCTACATTTGCTAGAATTTGCTGGAAATATTGACCTTCTCCAAGAGGAGTCTTGGCTAACTAAGCAAGCCACCAGAACCAGTCTTTTGTAAACCAGTCTTTTGGTAAACCAGTCTTGGAAGTACTACAATATCCAGACAATCCGAGGTATCGCCGCCACAACTAGAGTTTAAAAAAATCATCTGTACTCGAAGGACTTGTAATGAATTAAAAGTTACTTACATGTTCTATAAATAATCAATTATGATAGTGAACATTTTGTCTCTATGTCATAATATTATACTGATCTCATTATAGTGTTATCTAATTTTCCTTTATATAGTTATGTAACTCAATTCACTGAATGTTAGCAAAAGAAGGTTCTGGAGTTTAAAATCTCGGAGTAAATTTATATTGACAAACCTTTCCAGATTTAATATAGAATAGTTTATTCTACAGGAAAGAAAATGGCTGTATTGCTCAAGAACATCATATATTCAGTCTGATAGTCCACTTTAAGAGTTGTTATTTGTAAATTAAAATAGTCACGCCGTTATTAAATTAAACATCTCGTATTTATTTGTGACTCCTTTTAGCGTTTCAGTAAACAGTCGGTATGTCAATGATTGCTTAGCTATTGTTTCGTGATGATGTAGAATTAAATAAGAAACATCTTCCAAATATTTCAAAATGTTGTTAAGGCAGTATGGTCGTTAGTTTTTTTGACTGCCTCGGAACTAAATTCGACCTTTTAACTCGATTCAACTCAACTCTTAACTTACAAAGATAATGGTAGTTATAATGAATCTCCAACTGACAAATCTAATGGTAAAAATCTTAGTAATTAACATTAAAACAATAATTACAAAACTAATGAATATGATCTAATTAAAACAAAATTAATAGGTTTATGAAATTTATGCGGTACAAATCAACCTTTAGTCACTTATTAGAATGAAATTTAGCTTTAAATTAACATTGAAGAAACTAGATTATAATGACCTACGTCAATATTACGCATTACTTTATATCTGGAATTGTAAAATATAAAAACTAAAGATTGATAAGAAAACACACACACACACACTGAGAGTAAGCATACATACTAACAAATAATATTTCTAATTACACAAGAATTCGAGCGGATATACAGACAAATGCGCAAAATTGCGCATGAAAACACATGAGTAAACATGTAAGCTAGCCAAGTAAATATGCAAATAAAAGTGGAAGAAAATGCGAAAACTAGTCAAGCAAACATGAAAGTATGCACAAAAGAAACTAGTCAAGTACATGAACAAGCAGAAAGAAAGCAGAAAACTATACTTACAAGTATACATACAAGAAACTAGTCAAGTGAACATCAACAAGGAAAAATATAAGTAAATATGCAAATAATCATGCAAGAAAATAGACACGTAAGGAAGAAAGAAGTCAAAGCGATGACGTGTAGAAAGAAAGAAAGAAAGAATTAAACGAACAATCACGAAATCAAAGACTTGAGAAAACGAACACATGGGAAAGAAAGCTAGCAAGCAAGTTCGCAAACGGGCAAACCAGCACACGAGCAAACAGTTGAATAAATTAGACTACGAACTATCTGCACACATTAATGACATACTAATAAGATTATAAAATTCAGACATTTTTAATAGACGTAAACAAGATTTCAAAACAACAACATTGCAAATTAAACATACTCTTGTAAAAAAAAAAAAAACCAGTAAAGAAAGCAGCAATAATCAATTTAACAAACACGTAGTAAAGCAAATAAACAAACAGTAAGCAAAAATGCATCGACTAAAAACAGACATACTGACCGAGAAATATAACGATAAACAAGGAGTCAAGCAAGCAAACAAATAATTCAAAACAATAAGCTATCAAATGATTTTCTGAATTATTTACACAGTCATATTTATTGGGTGAATATTGAAAGCGTTATTATGCATTATCATACTAACCATTATCATACTAACCAATACACGCAACTAGAATCTTACCTGCTGGGACTACAACATGTATGTAGTACTGTTGAGTCTTGTACTAGAGATCACTAAATAAATA
Organism: Sinotaia quadrata; assembly: GCA_028829895.1. Classification (NCBI taxonomy): domain Eukaryota; kingdom Metazoa; phylum Mollusca; class Gastropoda; order Architaenioglossa; family Viviparidae; genus Sinotaia; species Sinotaia quadrata. Next base: position 98,148,185 of record CM054177.1, read on the forward strand.
CTGTCCTCTAATCTACTTATTCATAGAGAGTGCAGTAAAGTGACATAGTTTGACACACTTAATATAATTATAACGGCATTTATGCGACCCCCCGAGCTGACTGTACTGAATGTCACGGTTCCTCAGTCTCTAAGAGATGAGAACTGTGAATTCAACACTTGCTCAATCCACTGTACCCAAATGATGACGTCAGCAGAGGCTACCCACCTCACGTTTCTGCGGATATGTCCACTAAACTGCGTCAATTGAGTCACATGATGCTAATGCTGTGACCATAGCGAGTATCACAACTTGCAATTTTATGCTTTAGCTAATAGTAAGATTATTATGCGAGATCTACTTCGTAGTGTGTACTATCGCATATTGTGAACGAACAAAATTCTCCGCTCTTTTCTGTCTTGAAAAACACTTGTACTTTTACTCCCACAAGAAAATGATGTTGCTTTCTTGGTGATCAGTTTTCAGAGGAATTAGGGCAAAACTAAACTTGTTTGTTTATTACTTTTTCTTACAGTTGCCACGATCCCCTTAATTTTGTTCAATAATGCTTAGTCGATAATTATATTATTATAATATATTCACATATATACGTAAGTGTATTTATATACTTTTACACATCAGTTTCATTTATCATATCAGTATATATTCGTAAGATTTGTAATTTGTTTATAAATCAAATATTAACGCACTTTGCTATTATAGGAGTGATGACAAATACTTAAAATATAATTTCAAAAACGATAACAACCAGATTTTAAATAATAATAATAATAAATAATAATATTAATAATAATAATAATAATAATAATAATAATAATAATAATAATAATAATAATAATAATAATGTCAAGAGATAAACATGACTGTAATATTAATTAGGCAAACATAATCACGTAACTGAATACCATAATAATAATAACAATAGTAAAAGTGGTAATAGGGATAACATCCAGAGTCCAACTCTGGAATATCGTGGGAGGGAAAAGCGGATCCCTCCAAAATACACGCTTGCCCATCCCATTCATGATGGAGAAAACAAACTTTGATTCCATACCGGATCAGACTTCGCCCGGGCTAACAAGGTCTGCACTAGGCACTGATGTTTCGGAGTGTTCTAGTGAAAAAAGGGCTACTGAAACACATGGAAAAACTCGGAGGAAATGGACCAGAGAGGACAACATACAAATCATGGTTTCCTACTATCAAAGCCAGCCAACAACAAGAGGATATAGAAAACGCATGTATGAACACTGGCTAAAAAACCATCCAGATGATATGATTAGAGAACAACGGCTCCTAGATCAGAAGAGAGTGATATTACAAAATAGGCTTCTTACAGCTCTTGAAATACAAGAGATAGAACAACAACAAGAGAACACTACAACCCGATACAATGACACTGAAGTCATTGAAAATTTCACAATATCACAACAGTCAATTCTAGTTGATAACTTCGTTGGGGAAATCCCATGCCACTTCACTGGAGAACAGCAACGCTTGTTTGAAGACATAAAATGCTTCATGGACAAAAATAAGTCATATGAAGACAGAACACCAACAAGAAGGCTGCAAAACAGCAAAGATCTATGGATAGCAATTGAGAATGCAAATGAAGTATTAAAACATATCCCAACAAAAGATATTACAGAAACCAACTGTCTAATATACGCCACCGCAAAGGTAATTGAAAGATATATAAGGCCAGACACAGTACAAACACAGAAACCATCAATACCACCATGGAAGAAAAGAATAGAAAAGAAAATAGAGTGTACTAGAAGAGAAATAAGCCAAATGACAGCAGCAGAACAAAATAAGGGGAAAATGAAGGCAAGATTGGTCGCCAAATACCATCTCAACTGCAGAAACACTAAGACTGCAATAGAAGATGCAAAGCAAAGACTTCAAGGACTCAGTCACCGTCTGAAGAGATACATTGCAAGAGGTCAGCAATTCCAACAGAACAAAATATTCCGAACTGACCCTGGAAGACTATACCAAGAATTTAAAGGAAATTTCAGAACAGAACAACAAATACCAAACATTCATGATACTAAGACCTTCTGGGAAAACATTTGGAGCAATACAAATACGCATAACACTTCCGCCAAATGGATTCAAGAACTGAAAGTTGATCATAAAGAAACACCTGAACAATGCACCGTAACAATCAGTGAGAAAGACATTAAGAAGAAGGTTCGAAATATGGCAAACTGGAAAGCCCCAGGACCAGATCAAATACAAATATTCTGGCTGAAAAAGTTTACCTCCTTACATGGCAGACTTGGTGAACAACTGCAAGACATACTAATCAAACCAGGAACCTTACCAGCATGGATGGTAAAGGGAAAAACAAGTCTGATTATGAAAGATACACAGAAAGGCGCAACACCAAACAACTATCGACCAATCACATGCCTATCAACCACCTGGAAGTTACTATCAGGAATTATAGCTAACAAAATCATGACTCATCTTGAAACAAACAAAATTCTAAACTATGAACAAAAGGGTGCTAGACCAGGCAGCAGAGGAACGAAGGACCAATTGGCAATTGATAAGGCAATAGTGACTGACAGCAAGAAACGAAGAACAAATCTTGCAATGGCATGGATTGACTATCAAAAGGCCTATGACTCAGTCCCACATTCATGGATAATTGAAACATTAAAATTGTACAAAGTAGCGCCATCAATACAGAACCTAATTCAGGAGTCAATGAAAAGCTGGAAAACCACACTCACATGCAACAACACAAATATTGCAGACATAGCAATAAATTGTGGAATCTTTCAAGGTGATTCACTATCGCCACTGCTGTTCTGCATTGCCCTGAACCCTCTCAGTCACGTGATCCAGAAAACAGGGTTAGGATACAAAATGAAAGCAGGACAGGTTATCAGCCATCTACTGTACATGGATGATCTCAAGCTGTACGGTAAAAATGAAAGTGACATCACATCACTGATCAATACTGTCAAGATCTGCAGTGAAGACATCAACATGAAATTCGGCCTTGAGAAATGTGGACGAATTGTCATCCAGAAAGGCAAGGTCAAAAGAACAGAGGGCCTGCAATTCGACATCGGAAAAATCAATGATGTTTCAATAGAAAATGGATATAAGTATCTTGGGATACTACAACATCAAGAAAATATGCAGAGAGAAGTGAAGTCCAAAGTTAAGAGAGAATATGAAAAACGTGTTAGACAAGTCCTGAAATCCAAGCTAAATGGGGCAAACAAAATACAAGCCCTTAATGCATACGCAATACCTGTAGTAAGCTACACTGGAGGTATCATAGATTGGACAGCAAATGAAATAAATGAACTGGACAGGAAAACAAGAAAACTACTCACAATACATAAAGCCTTACACCCAAAAGCAGACATAGACAGACTCTATGTATCTCGAAAAATGGGAGGCCGAGGTCTCAAGAAAATTAAACATGTCATTGAAGGAGAAGTCATTGGCCTTGTGGACTACATCTGGAATAACAATAAAGATGATCCACTGATAGAATTAGTAAAAAGGAGTGGACTATTCCAACCACCAGAAACAGACAAAGAAACATGGAAGAAAACAACGAAGCAAGAACTAGCACATGCCTGGAGACAGAAACCTCTACATGGCCAATATGTACGACAAGCAGACGAAATATCAACAAAGCAATCAACGTACAAATGGTTGAAAGAGGCAGGATTGAAAGCAGAAACAGAAGCACTCATAACAGCTGCACAAGATCAAGCACTCAACACCAAAGCACACAAAACGAAAATCATGAAAATTTCAAATGATTCCAAATGTAGACTTTGCAAATCCATGGATGAGACAACAGAACACATACTATCTGGATGTCAGGTTCTGGCTGGAACAGAATACACCAAACGACACAATGAAGTGGCAAAACACATACATAGAAATCTGTGTGAGAACTATGGCATAAAAACCCCAGAAAGAACATGGATGCATCAACCAGAAGCAGTCATCGAAACAGAAGAAGTCAAAATACTGTGGGACTTCGAGATAAGAACAGACCGGGTGATTCCTGCAAGACGACCAGACATTGTAGTTCTCAATAAGACCAACAGAACAGTAACAATTATTGATGTCGCTGTTCCAAGTGATAGAAACATAAAAACAAAAGAAAGAGAAAAAATAGAAAAATACCAAGACCTCAGATTAGAAATCCAGAGACTGTGGAATGTAAAAGCAGAAGTGATACCAATAGTGATAGGAGCCTTGGGGAACATAACATCAGAATTGGAAGGCTACCTGAATAAACTCCCTGGAAACCACAGAATCGCTCCACTACTCAAAGCAGCGCTCCTCGGAAGTGCCCACATCCTCCGTAAAACTTTGGATCTCCCAGAATCTTGGTAAGATTCCGAGACCTAGGATCACAGCCGACAGTCAAACAGAAGTCGTGGAAAGAGACTGAATAATAATAATAATAATAATAATAATAATAATAATAATAATAATAACAGAACAGTAACAATTATTGATGTCGCTGTTCCAAGTGATAGAAACATAAAAACAAAAGAAAGAGAAAAAATAGAAAAATACCAAGACCTCAGATTAGAAATCCAGAGACTGTGGAATGTAAAAGCAGAAGTGATACCAATAGTGATAGGAGCCTTGGGGAACATAACATCAGAATTGGAAGGCTACCTGAATAAACTCCCTGGAAACCACAGAATCGCTCCACTACTCAAAGCAGCGCTCCTCGGAAGTGCCCACATCCTCCGTAAAACTTTGGATCTCCCAGAATCTTGGTAAGATTCCGAGACCTAGGATCTCAGCCGACAGTCAAACAGAAGTCGTGGAAAGAGACTGAATAATAATAATAATAATAATAATAATAATAATAATAATAATAATAAGAAGAAGAAGAAGAAGAAGAAGAAGAAATCCAGAGACTGTGGAATGTAAAAGCAGAAGTGATACCTATAGTGATAGGAGCCTTGGGGAACATAACATCTGAATTGGAAGGCTATCTAAATAAACTCCCTGGAAACGACAGAATCGCTCCACTACTCAAAGCAGCGCTCCTCGGAAGTGCCCACATCCTCCGTAAAACCTTGGATCTCCCAGAATCTTCGTAAGATTCCGAGACCTTGGATCACAACCGACAGTCAAACAGAAGTCGTGGAAAGAGGCTGAATAATAATAATAATAATAATAATAAAGGTGTCTCCATAGTCCAGTGGTTAGAGGAGAAAAACCTCACCCTGGAAGTTAAGCTATCTGAGCTGTGTCGACAAACATGGATGTACACGCTAGAGATCTCTTTATCATAGATGTTGACACTTCTAGCACTACTCTCTTGATTTTCGGTCTTAATCCTATCAAACTCTGTCTTGCAGCTATCAGACAAGCATTTTTGTATCTCTGGAGTTTAAATTTCAGCATTCCTTTAATATACAATCTCAATAAACCTTCCAATTAGTCTCACTTTTCTTAAGTCTAGAGGTTCAATCCCAGAATTATTTTCACGTACATGTTCAATAAACCTTCGTATAGTCTTACTGTACATATGTCTGGAGGTTTAATCTCACTATACATAAGTCTGGAAGTTTAATCTCATTATACTTAAGTATGGAGGTTCAATCTCACTATACATAAGTCTGGAGGTTTAATCTCACTAAAAATAAATCTTGAGTTTTAATCTTACTTTACCTAAGTGTGGAGGTTTAATCTTAATTTACCTAAGTCTGGAGGTATAATCCCAGCATTCTCTCCAGATACAGTCTCATTAAGCTGTATATTCCTGCTTAATACTGCCATTGATGGATAACTTGTTATCATCTTTTTTGATATTTCTGTCACAATGGCATTTATAACCTATTAAGTTTTATCTCCAGCCCGTTAATTATTTGCACTTTCGATAATGGCAAATTTGCCTAACGTACATATTCATCTTCCTCACGCAGTCAATAATTAGTATCGGCCTTTATTAATGCTTTGTCTTTTGATTTACAATTTTGTGAGGAAAGGGGAAAGGTAAGTCGTTACACTTAAAACGAAAATGGAGAGGTTGTTATCGATTTGTTTGTGTATGCACACACTGAATGTGATAAAATAAAGTAAATGTAATAAAAATAAATAGAAAGATTTAAATTGCGACTAAGAACATCTCACAGAAAGAATATTTTAAAATTATTTTCACAGACACGTCATTACACAAGAATAATAAATAATACTACATAAATTAAATAATAATAATGGTTAATTCCAGTTACTATTATTAGTGTATTAAATACGTACGTTATATGTACTTCAGTAATTTTATTTCTACAATCCGTTTCATATGCCTTCTGTACCATTTGGTTTCTAACTGTCCACAAACATCTATTTTATTTTTCCTTAGTTTCACTAATTCCTTTCATTTTTTTCTAAAATCGTGTATTTGTTGTTTTTCCGTTCCTGTCTTTTGATTAAACTCTGCAATCGCTTTCCTCGTTAAGCAAATAAACACGTTATATTGTAGTAATACTGATAAGGCAGACACATATTGTGTTAGTACTGACAAGGCAGACACATATTGTGTTAGTACTGACAAGGCAGGCAAGTTACATTAGTGTACTAATGACAAAGCAGGAACATTTCATTGTACTCACAAAGCAGACGTATTACATTGAACTACTAATGACAAATCAGACGTTACATTGTACTATTACCGACAAAACAAACACGTTACATTGTCTTGGTACTGACAAAGCAGACACGTTTCTTCGTGTTAGTACTGACAAAGCAAATATACATTGAGTGTTTTGGTAGGGACAAAACAAATATTCATTATATAAATTGGTATGGGGTCAAAACAGGTATACATTCTACATTTTAGTACAAGACAAAACAGATATTCATAGTATTAGTACATAAGAAAACGGCGTACATTGTACTAGTATGATGAAAACTAGTATGTTTTATATTAGTTCAGTACAGGAAGCATGCAATGAACTAGTAAGGACAAGCGGGCATGAATTGTACTTTTACACAGATAAAATCAGGCTTACACTGTACTATAATGATACAACATGCACACTTTACACCAGCACAAACATAAGCAGGCTAACAGAGCGCTAGTAAGGAAAAAAAGTATATATTGAATAAGTGAGTAAACAAAACGTATTGTATTAGAAAACAATCCTGACACTCATTGTTATTTAAGAACAAAAAAATATACATAGAAGTAGTGAAATCAAAGAAGGCATGCATTTAGAGAAACCATTGCACTGGTAAGGAATAAACAAGCATACATTGCGCTATTTATGAAAAAGGATGCATACAAGAAAAAAAACATAGATGCATTGTGCAAGAAATCAACGAAACATTCATTGTACTACTAATTTTACTAGTTTCATATTTTATTAGTTATGAAACATAAAACAGGCCCACAGTATACTAGTTAAGACGAAGAAATAATGCATACATTATTCTAATTATGAAAAATAAATAAAACATTCGCCCTAACAGTTAGGAAGAATAAATCAGGCATACATTGTACTAGTTACATAGACTAAATCAGGCATACATTGTACTAGTTACATAGACTAAATCAGGCATACATTGTACTAGTTACATAGACTAAATCAGGCATACATTGTACTAGTTACATAGACTAAATCAGGTACATAAGTTCTAGTTATGAAGAATAAATCAAACATACTTTGTACCAGTTAGGAAGAATAAATCAGGCATACATTATACTAGTTACATAGATTAAATCAGGTATATAATTTCTAGTTATGAAGTATAAATCAAGTATACTTTGTACCAGTTAGGATGAATAAATCAGGCATATATTGTACTAGATATGTAGACTAAATCAGGCATACAGTATACTAGTTATGAAGACTAAATCAGATATGCAATATACTAGTTATAGAGACTAAAACAGTCATACAGTATTCTACTTATGAACATTAAACCAGACATACATTGTACTAGTTATGAAGACTATATCAGACATACAGTGCACTAGTTAGGGAGACTAAATCAGACATACATTATACTAGTTATGACAAATAAACCAGACATGCCGTGTACTAGTTATGAAGACTAAAGCAGACAAACATTGTAGTAGTTATGGAGACTAAGTCAAGCATGCAGTTTCCTAGTTATGAAGACTAAATCAGACATACACTGTGCTAGTTTTGTATACTAAATCAAGCATTGAGACTAAAGCAGGCACACAGAGTACTAGTTATGAAAAGTAAAACAAGCATACCGTGTATAAATTATGAAAAATAAAACAGACAGTGTACTAGTTATGAAGACTAACCAGACATACAGTATATTAGTTATGAAGAGTAAGCTTGACATACAGTGCACTAATTATAAAGAGTAAACAAGACCATATTGTACACTAATTGTAAAGAGTAAACGAGACCATATTGTACACTAATTATAAAAAGTAAACGAGACCATATTGTATACTAATTGTAAAGACTAAACCAAGTATATATTTCAGAACGACGGCCCATATATATAGCACCGCCAAATATACACTCGTAGTTAAAACTCAAAAGGCATATACTCATCACTAGGTGGCTAGTATATATGTTTTCATTCGTGTCTTCTAGGACCTAGGCCAACCCACGTATTACGTCATTTTCAGACATGGCGGGAGAAGAGTACATAATATATGCTCTCATTTGAGTCCCGTTCCTCTAGGTCAATTCCTCTCTTGACACAATTTGTGTCACTACCAAATATGGTGACTTCGTCATCTTGGTTCTACAATGTATGTATCGGCATTCTAAGAGTACTGAATGCTAGTATTCAAGTATAATCAGTTTCAGAATTTTCTTAAATTACATCATGTATAGTGCGGGAGATTTTTCATCGATTTGCGTTCGATCACTGAGAAATTCAGAACCTCGAGTTGATGGCCCTGGCGACAGTACACAACGCACTGACCATCTGAATGTTCCTGGCGGGTGTGCGACCCAAAGTCACATTACATTTGTTATTAATTTGCTAATTTGACAAGCGCTAGGGTACATTGTGATTGTGATCAGGTTTGCGGAATGTGGCATACTAGTGGGACACTGCATTTGTAAAATTAACTTGCGAGATTTAACAACGAGAACGAAATGCATTTCTCATTATGATTGAAGAAATTGCCAGTAGAGAGGAATTACGTGGTTGCTGAATATGTCAACAGATCGGATTGCAATGCATCGTTGGCGGTCACACACACACACACACACACACACACACACACACACACACACACACACACACACACACACACACACACACTCGCATGCACACATACGCACAATCAAACCCTTCCAGCAGTGGAGGCATGCATCCTTAAATAGTTTTGTAAATTCCAATATTTACGCTTGGTAAATCTTTTTTCGAAGTTAAGGCAGAAATTTAAATGTCATCCGAGTAAGTCAGTTACAAGTCTCTAAAATTCTTTGAGAAGTCATCCATAATGGTAAAAACAAATTCCGACAAATCAATGAATGTTGATATCTCGAAAGGTGAGTGACAAAGTAGGATAAAATCAAATAGTTAATTAATATTCTAATTACATTTCGGTTTCTAGTTTTTGCAAATGGCTTTGCTTTACGTGAATTAATTGGAGATTGCATCATAGTTCAAATGGCTTTGCTTTACGGGGATTAATTGGAGATTGCATCATAGTTCAAAGAAACCGAGTGTTTAACTCCCCTCCGACAAGATTCCCATCCAGCTAATTTTTAAAGGCAATTTCCGTCCACGTTATTGATATTATGTCTGCTGGCTCAACTCTGGATAGCAGGTTTAAATTTTCAACTGGGCCGTGGCCCCCAGTATATCGCACTCTATGGCTTGGGAAGTTTATTTGTTGTTCGCATTTCGTGTCATCCTTGGGAGCTGTCGAGCCTCGGGGGCATGATAAGATTTTTTTTTTACTCTCTGAACCAAAAGGGATAAATCCGTTATGCAGTAACATGTTGGTATTTAAGATTAGCCGAAGTAGATCTCATTGAACTGTTGAGGAGATGAAAACATAAAAGACTGCAGGGGGAAAAAACTGCCTGCGGGCAAAGTTTTAAGCTTTCCGAGTCAAACCTGCTGCAGTAATTACAGTGGATACATGGCAGGTGGATGGTATTGGAGGATAAATGCTTCAAATACAAGGATCTTGATTTTAACTGAAGACATTTTATGTTCCGACCAAGATACTAGAATTTGGCGACTCTTGATAGCGTTTTACAGTGCGCTCTTTGCAGCACACTGGTTTTAGGTGTACAATTATTTAGTGTATAATTTCCATAAAGTACAGTGTGTGTATCTGTGTGTATGTGTGTTTGTATGTGTTTGTATGTGTGTGTATGTGTATGTGTGTGTATGTGTGTGTGTGTGTGTGTGTGTGTGTGTGCGTGTGTGTGTGTGTGTGTATGTGTGTGTGTGTGTGTACCCCAGTACATACTGATTGGAAATGACGACACAGGTGTTTAAATCATTCAGGTGGGAATGAACGAAATCAGACTGATACATCGTCTGCTAAAAGTATTTGTGCATACTTTGCAAATGATCCCAGTTGACCACTAATATTTCAAATTGGTTACAAGGGAGACAAATAAGTCACGTGTGCAAATAACTGCTTTCGAAAGGATTTTCTAAGACACAAATCCACAGGAAAACTTTACAAGTTTGAATAAATACAGCTTCTTAGGGAGTCACATAACGTAAAGCAGTTTTTATAGTATATGCAACTAGGAAAGTCTATTTTAAAAATTGTTAAACGCGAACCAGGTGAATGTAGGTAATTCCACTTGTAAAGGTCGATGCAAGCACGGATAGGTTACACGTATCGACTTGGTACCCTCATGACTACAAGATGGGCAAGAGCGGATAGGTTACACGTATCGACTTGGTACCCTCATGACTACAAGACGGGCAAGCACGGATAGGTTACACGTATCGACTTGGTACCCTCATGACTACAAGACGGGCAAGCACGGATAGGTTACACGTATCGACTTGGTACCCCCATGACTACAAGACGGGCAAGCACGGATAGGTTACACGTATCGACTTGGTACCCCCATGACTACAAGACGGGCAAGCACGGATAGGTTACACGTATCGACTTGGTACCCCCATGACTACAAGACGGGCAAGCACGGATAGGTTACACGTATCGACTTGGTACCCCCATGACTACAAGACGGGCAAGCACGGATAGGTTACACGTATCGACTTGGTATCCCATGACTACAAGACGGGCAAGCACGGATAGGTTACACGTATCGACTTGGTACCCCCATGACTACAAGACGGGCAAGCACGGATAGGTTACACGTATCGACTTGGTACCCCCATGACTACAAGACGGGCAAGCACGGATAGGTTACACGTATCGACTTGGTATCCCATGACTACAAGACGGGCAAGCACGGATAGGTTACACGTATCGACTTGGTACCCTCATGACTACAAGATGGGCAAGAGCGGAAGGGAATAGGAAAACTGTAAGCGGTTTACTTTTGGATGAATGATATAGAGTAAAGCGTACTTTATTGCTCGGCGTGTTTTTATTTACTATTTACTATGGTTCATAGTTGTCACGGTGCAATGTGGACGCTGTACAATTTGCTAGGCGTTTTTATTTACTATTTACTGTGGTTCATAGTTGTCATGTTGTCATGGTGTAATGTGGACACTGTACAATTTGGTAGGCGTGTTTTTATTTGCTATTTACTGCTGTTCATAGTTGTCGTGTTGTCATGGTGACGCTGTACAATTGCGGGCTTAGATTGACACACACAGTCAGCAAGCGAAGAAAACAACCGAAAAAAGTATCCAACAAAAGAAAAGAAAATAACATAAAATATAAAAAATATAAAAACAAACAGAAACGAAGCGAAAATCAATCAACAAACAAATGAACGCAAATGCTTACAATCAAACGAAGAAATTGCACATACCAACAAACAGAAAATGAAGAAACACAGTAACTAATAAAATGTAAAGGGAGGAAACAAAGAAACAAACAATGCTAGGGAAGAAAACAAGAAAAGAAAGGCTGAAAGGCTTAAAGAAAGAAAGTTAACAAACTTACATCAATACAAAAAACAGTTTCATATATTTTATTATCCACAATAACAGCAATGTAGATTTTCTTTATAATGGATTATTTGATAAGCAGAGTAGTATTAGAATAATGAATCAAAATGATAGGTTTTTGTCACTTATCAAGAAATAAAAATGTGAAAATTTATTAACTTTTGGAGATACTGAAAATGTATCTATTGCTCACACGTGCCTGCACTCTAGCATATTTTCAAGGTCGTTAGTATAATCGGTACGAATTTATATGCATATGCTAATTCAAATTCATTTTCATAGTTAATTTAAAAACTATTGCTAGTGGGTTTAAGACACAGTGTCATTCAGTAATACACCTTCGTTCTTTGCGATGTGAAATGCGACTGAAACACTATCGTCTGACACATTTGAGATACATTTCACTATAGTAATCATTTCACTGAAATAAGAAGTGCGTGTACATTTTACTAAGTGGATATTTTTAACAGGCTACCTTCATTGTCCTACATTCCGAAATAAAGTTTATTTTTTTATACCGGTTTGTCCGTAATGTGTATCTATTTTATTATTTGGCTTTCCATATCTCGAACTTCCGAAAAGCACTCCCTTTTCATTTTCCGGCATGACCGTTTGTTATTTCATTATCTTTCATTTCTTCACTGGCGTCAGAATTGTCACGTTTTCCAACAAGTCCACTGGCTAGCTCGTCAAATGGGCGTTTTCCTACTAGTCCACTAGCTAATTCGTCAAAATGGCGTTTTCCCACCAAGCCACTAGCTAGTTCATCAAAGTGGCGTTTTCCAACTAACCCACTAGCTAGTTCATCAAAGTGGCGTTTTCCAACCAATCCACTAGCTAGTTCATCAAAGTGACGTTTTCCAACCAAGCCACTGGCTAGTTCATCAAAGTGGCGTTTTCCAACTAATCCACTAGCCAGTTCGTCAAAGTGGCGTTTTCCAACCAATCCACTAGCTAGTTCATCAAAATGGCGTTTTCCAACCAATCCACTAGCTAATTCATCAAAGTGGCGTTTTCCCACCAATCCACTAGCTAATTCATCAAAGTGGCGTTTTCCCACCAATCCACTAGCTAATTCATCAAAATGGCGTTTTCCAACCAGACCACTGGCTAGTTCATCGAAGTGGCGTTTTCCAACCAGACCACTGGCTAGTTCATCAAACCTTTTCCCCACGAGTCCGCTGGCAAGTTCATCAAAGGGGTACCTCTTAGGGTACCAATAATACCTTCTAAACTGCCAGTCTTGTTTGCCAGCCTCACCCTTCTCGTTGGACGATTCATCGTACGACCATCTTTTGCCAACCAATCCGCTTGCCAGTTCATCAAATGGTTGTTCGTTAAATGGCCGTTTACCAAATGATCCACTAGCTGGGTCGTTAAATGGCCGTTTACCAACTAATCCACTGGCTAGTTCATCGAATGATCTTTTGCCAATAAGACCGCTTGCCAGTTCATCAAAAGATCGTTTATCCCTATCTTCGACGTGTGGTTTTGGGTGATCCACTGTTTCTGCTGCCCTTCCGAAGATGGTCAGTCTAAAAAAGAGATGAAAACAAAGCATATGGACAATTTATTTTAGGAATAATCTGCACAGAAATGTTTGTTATAATAGTGAACTTAGAGTGTATATGTGTTGAACATTTTTGAGTGTTCAATGCATGCAATGCTTATCTGTTGAAAAAACGTTTCCAAAACATGGATAGAATCTATGTGCATATTCTATTCATTTATTGCGTCTACATATACATGGAGATAATCTAGTGTGAGCAGACAACTGACTGTTGTAAATGGTCTGGAATTCACATGACACCGACCACCAAGCAACATGACAATCTTGTGACTATCGAACACTAACATATATATTCACATACTAGAAACTGGAACATGAAGCAAGCATAACTCACAAGTCCCTTTGGCCGCTACGGTGTAACTTCGAGACTAACATATAAGGCAAACGAAAACTAATTTGCTGTAGCACTTCAGAGTGCAACGAAATGCGAGACCATGAAGCTCTTGCAAGCACATGTGTGCAGTAGTCCATTGCAGGACTTTATTTTGCACAGTCTTTTCTCACCCTACCATTTAAAACTTTATTGACGCAAACATTGATGGCTGTCGGGCACATTCTTTTGATGGTCACAATATGGCCGATGGGAGATGGAAATGCTCGCACGGATGCTGCTTCTAGGACAGCCAATCCATGAATGGAGATCAGCTGAGCATCTATAAAGGGAGGCAACTAGCTAAGCTCTGGGATAACTGGTTGTGAAGCAAACTCCATATTCTGGGATAGTAAAAAAAAAAATAACGCTGGTGAATTAGCTGACTTTTCACTTATACGGTTTTGTGTGATAGCATCACTAATCTTTATTTTAAGGAACTAGTAGGAAATCATTTGTATGGATGCAAGAACTGGAAGTAACACTTCGCCTAATTCGACAACACACGAACACTATCCGTATATTTGTTTGAATCTGCATTTAGTTGATTTCAGGATCTCAATATAATTAGAAATAACGTTTTGTATTTCTATATAAATTACGATACTGTCAAATATTCTCTAAAATATACCAGGTTAGTATCTACAATATAATTATACAATACTGTTGGTTAACTGTTTTTAAGCGTCTTGTACCAGAGAGTGCATATGTGATCTGTACGTGTTTGCCAGAGTGAGGTTGCATTAGATCTGTAAATGTTTACCAGCGTGAGTGCATTAGATCTGTACTTGTTTACCAGAGTGAGGTTGCATTAGATCTGTAAATGTTTACCAGTATGAGTGTGCAATAGATCTATTTGTGCTTACCAGATTGAGATTGCGTTAAATCTACGTGTTTACCAGTGTGCGTGTGTGATTTGCGAGTTGATGTAACCAGGGCATGTACACGTGTGGGAGAATCTTATATATAGAAGCCGACGTCAGTAACTGAACGTACTTTACGTCTCACCTTTCATAAGAAAAATAACTTTTTTGTGAGCAACGCGAATTCGGACAACGAACTCTTTAGAATTTTAATAAGCAAAAGTTGCTTCGAACATAAACTCTTTACCGTTATTTATATGCAACACTAATTCCGAA
Source organism: Sinotaia quadrata (assembly GCA_028829895.1). NCBI lineage: Eukaryota > Metazoa > Mollusca > Gastropoda > Architaenioglossa > Viviparidae > Sinotaia > Sinotaia quadrata. The sequence goes on from CM054177.1 coordinate 98,163,342, forward strand.
CAATGGACCTCTTTATCATCCTAGTAAGCAACACTTGCACCGAACAAGGAACCTCTTTGTGAGCAACACTAGCTCAGAACAACGAACCTATTTAGCTTTGTTAGCAACGCTTGCCTCGAGAAACGAATCTCTTTGTGAGCAACACTAGCTCCGAACAACGAACATATATAGCTTTCCTTGTTAGCAACGCTTGCCTCTTTGTGAGCAACACTTGCGAGCCTTTTATAATGAGAAATTCACCTTTGCATCACTGTTGACTTCATTTACCATTATTCATGAATCGATAGTATGCGACCGTATAGTCTTACAATTAATTCCACTCATTAGAAACTGTAAAAAAATGTCACATATGAGAAACGTAAATTCAAATATTTTCAAAGGGAAGAAACTCACAAGAGATAGAATGCAAAACACTATTCATATAATAGTAAAGTATTTTTGCCAGCGGGAGTCGAACGATATGAATGCGACACACCGCTTGCTTAATTTATTGTTTATGAACGTGCCCTTGAGCGAAGTCGGCGCTAAAACTGTTATAAAAGTACATTTCTGAGGTAAATTTCCGGCTCTCATTCCTCACATTATAATCGTGCTGCGAATTACTCACATTTATTTTTTTTCTTTTAAATTATAAACCACGAACAATATGGAAAAATGCCTATCATTTACAAAAAATAAAATGTGTACTTGTCCAGATGAAAATGGAAAAATATCTATTATTCACAGAAAATAAAATGTGTACTTATCCAGATGAAAATGGAAAAATGTCTATTACTCACAGGACAAAAAAATGTTTACTTGTCCAAGACGAAAACGGTGCAACGTACACTTCTCCTCGCACAAAGAAAAAATATTCCGTTTGTTTAATACTTTGTTCTTATAATTAAATGATTGACTGTTGACGGGCGGATAATACAATCACCGCGCTTCCATCCGGTAAAAGAACCTACTCGGATGAGGTGAGTGTCCGATTGAGAACGCGGGATTTACTAGCACGAAGATTGTTAACACATTTATAACTTACCTGTAGAATGTCGAAATCGCTGTTACAGCTAATAGTGTATTCGGTAAACGGAACATCCTGCGTTCTTTACAAATGAAGAGTCACCTGCAACATTTGATATGTGAAATCAGTTAGATGTAATAAAGATCATCATCACCAGTGATGACGTAATACAAGTTATCAAGCTGATTTCAATCAGAACATTTTTCCACTCTAACCCGATCTTACACTATGAAAATGCCCCCCCCCCCCCTCCATCCCTTCCCCCCTGTCAGCATACAACTACAAACTCACGGAGAAACTGTCAAACATGCTCTTCTGCATTTAATTTATTTTGTGTGTTCTATACGTTGAAAGTTAAAGTGATCGATAATATGATCATAAATTCACTCCCACAAACACAAACATGTATAAATTCATAAATATATACACATACACATAGAGTTCAAAGTTTGGATGTAACGTTATCCACTTTCTAGCACGGAAAGAATATACACTTGATTGATAACAGAAATAGATTTTGATGGGAATGTTAGAATTAAAATGTATACATCTACCCACGTGAGAATCAGCAGGATTTTACCAAACTAGCATGCGTGCACCTTTACATTATACATCAAGCACATTCAACCCAGCATACTGTAACCAAGTGAGAGATGAAGGATTCGTATTATAGAACTATTTTACAATATAAGCTTTAAGGTAGCGAAAAGATACTGAGTTGTGCATATTTATTTTGTGGAATATAAAAGAGCATGTGTTTTGTTTATAGAGAGTGAAACTTGTTCAAATGTCAAATGAGTACATGTGCAAAAATACAATTTAAAGAAATTTAATGGTAATCACTGGAGAAAATGGTTTCGTAGAGACCACACGGAAACAGATAAAATAAATTGGTGCCGAGATCACCAGCTGGACAGTGCCAGTGCTTTAATGATCAAGGCGAGATAGATACTGCCAAAGGTGAGCTGAAAACAACAGATGCCGGTCAGGCTAAGAGCAGTAAAATAAATTGGTAGCAGGTGATTAGCCGGGGCCTTATTAATGTTTGAAATACATGTCTTAGAAGCGGAAGACCGCAAGATCGTTGATAGCAAGGCTTGAAGAAAGGCTAATTGCCGATTCAGTTGAGGGTGAGAGGGGGTAATTTTCTATGTATGCTGACGTGGTCAGTTACACACACACACACACACACACACCTACGCGCGCGCGCACACATAATTAGTATAAAAATTGAAACTCCCAAAAAGGGCGCACGTTCTCGCTTATTCTCTCCCCTTCTCTCTTCCGCTTGGGATGCCTGACGCGGTTCAGCTGGATAGTACACGAGTATGGGTTTGTTATACAGAAGAACATAGAATGATGGCTATTGTCAATCTCCTTGGAGATTTATTGTTATAATTTAGCTCTAGACACAGTTAATAAATATTAATATATTAAAAATATAATCTTATATAAAATGGACGTCATACATGTTAAAAGAACGTACGCACACAAACTGTAGTCATCCACTTCTAAATCAAAAATGTATAACTGGAAGTGTAAACGGAAATATTTAAAGTCAATAGAATGAACATGAAAGAACATGTTTTCCGATAGATGTTGCTGTTATCCCACAATGCAATGGAATGCTTAGAAGAATTTAAGCGGCGCACAAAGAGAGAAGACGAAAACGTTGATGACTATATTCAGATAATTTTGAAAATGGGCTCTGATCTTAACACAACAGAACAAGAAATAAAAGAAGCTATTGTTTCAGGATTGGTTATTCTTGTTAAAGAATGTGTAATCGAGAAGGTGCGTCAAGCATTGAGGGAAACTTTGAATTTTCAAGAAAGGGGCAAGCTCTCAAATCAAAGACATATAATGAAACATCTAAATCATTTAATGCACTTACTTCAGAGTTATCCAAATTGCAAAATAAAGTCATCGCAAAATTATCCTTGTTAAAAGATAGTAAAAGTGTTAATATCGCATATGTATTAGGCAGTTCTTTATTTTACGTGTGAGAAAGATTTATAAAATTGATTGATTTAAATTTGTGATCACTCAGTGCATTAATTAGTGGATGGTGCTATCTTCCCATATTTTCCTTTCTTTACATGCATACAACCTTTGCAGATTATAAACTGCTTTGGTCAGACCGTTTTCTTATATGCATGATGTAAGATTTCCCGTAGCTTATGTCTAAATATTAGAAATGTTGCAGAATTCAGCTGAATATCACTCCCCTTTCTTGATACCCCGCCACCCGAACTTCAATGTGTGAGTTTGAATATGCTATACTTCTCGTGATGTCGAGTGAATAAAAGAACTATTCTTTTCTAGAGAAACAATATATGATATTTATACCGCATGATTAGCATTCAGTTAAAAGAAGAGAATGATTGATATTCTCTGTAAAAGTGCACGCTGAAGATTTTAGCCTTTGTTAAGTTTTGAACACTTATAGTAATTTGAAATTGCATTTCCCCTTCCTTCTTAGCAGATAAGGCTGCATGTCCATGAAGAAATGTTGTCGGCAATAATTGTTTTTTGAAATACTTATAATAATAATGCATTAATGATTTCATGATTTTGTTTTATTTTTATTAATTTTCCTTCCTAGTACGCTATTTATAAACGTTCAACTGTCTGATTCCTGCCGATTTATTCGATTATCATAATACTGTAATGATGATATGTACTTCCATTATCTTTATATTTTTAATGCTATTTATAACAATCTTTGGTCATTATTATTGAAAGATGATAGAATTGCATCAATCCTTGATTACCTCAATTAATGCATAGTAGTAGTAGTAGTAGTAGTAGTAGTATAATTAATGAATTTGATTTGTGTTTCATGAAATGAATGGCAGAATTTGAATTTATAAGTTAATGTTATTATGAACATGATTGTCTGTGTATTTAATTATTTAGAAAATAAACTTGTCAATGGTTCCATTTCTGTCAATGCACTTTTTATGTTGCTTATTTTATGCCTATGCCAAAGGTATAAAAGCATCATGGGTAAACACATTTAATTCATATTTCTACTTGAACTGGATTATGACGTTTTCAGGTTGCGTCCATTCATATTCCTGTTTATCGATAGTGATGCACGTTATGTGAATTGATTAAACAGGCAACATCTCCTTTTGAACCGGCTCTGGTTCATGATAATACAAGAAGGACAAATAATATCGCTCTACATTTTGGTTCATGATAACACAAGAAGGACAAATAATATCGCTATACATTTTTGTTGATGATAACACAAGAAGGACAAATAATATCGCTATACATTTTTGTTGATGATAACACAAGAAGGACAAATAATATCGCTATACATTTTTGTTGATGATAACACAAGAAGGACAAATAATATCACTATACATTTTTGTTGATGATAACACAAGAAGGACAAATAATATCGCTATACATTTTTGTTATTTTTGATGCGGTGATATTACTGTCGCTCGTGAAATCTGAATTGTGCTTCGGAATAGGGTGTTTGTATACCATTGTAGACCCTGAACTGCACTGTGCACTATGACCCTGAACCATGAACTCTGTGTTCTACGGCGAACCTCGCTTGGTATCAATCACGTGACCCGTATTCTGCGAGAAGCAGACAAGTGAAGAACGGAGACTTGGTGACTTGATAAAATACTCAAGTCAGCTTTATAACTCTTGGCTGTTGCTGCTTGCCGGAGATTGGTGAAGATTTATTGACACCTTCTATAGCAGTAACGGTGAACGCTTAGTCTACAAAATGAAGGTCACTTCCCAGGAGGTTGTCAACTATTTTGTGGTGTTATGAACGGTAAACTGCTAACATATTTGAAACTTCAAATGTTGACTTACATCACACGCCTGAGACGTTTCTGTGGACTTTGCGTGCGATAATGATGAACGTTTGATTTAATTAAATGAATTACTCTATTGTACGGCAACACTTATTATATATACTATGAATTACTCTATTGTACAGCAACAGTTATTATATATACTATGAATTACTCTATTGTACAGCAACAGTTATTATATATACTATGAATTACTCTATTGTACAGCAACAGTTATTATATATACTATGAATTACTCTATTGTACAGCAACACTTATTATATATACTATGAATTACTCTATTGTACAGCAACAGTTATTATATATACTATGAATTACTCTATTGTACAGCAACTAAGACAGTTTACATACAAACATTATTATATATACTATGAAATACTCTATTGTACAGCAACTAAGACAATTTATATGCAAAAATTATTATATATACTATGAATTACTCTATTGTAACAACTAAGACAATTTACATGCAAAAATTATTATATATACTATGAATTACTCTATTGTAATAACTAAGACAATTTACATGCAAAAATTATTATATATACTATGCATAATTAGACCTAAACGTACTTTATGATAGTGAGTCGTGATCTTAGGATTTCTCTTTCAAATGTAATGTTTTGATTATTTCAACATCCATAACGCATTTCATTCTTAATTATTGCACTTTACTGTATAATTTGGAATTGTAACTTATTATTATCTGTCTTGTGTAATTTACTTCATTAAGATCTGAAGACAGATTTGCATTGAGACGGGGAGGTAATATGAACAAGTGACGGATAAAATATTCTTTTATTAGAACTATTTTAGAATATAATCCCAATGTTACGAGAAATATATTGAGTTGTACATATTTATTTTGCGCTCAGTTTTTTTGAAAATGAAACTATTTGTTCAGTTTATGAAATCTCCTAGGTTAAATGCGTAAAAATACCCCCCACCCAACAAAATAAAAATAAAAATAGAAATGGTAGAGTAATCATGAGAGATATTTTTCGCGGAGACCACAAGGAAACAGATAAAGTGAATTGGTGCCGAGATCACCAGCTAGACAGTGCCAGTGCTTTAATGGTCAATGCGAGATAGATACTGCCAAAGGTGAGTTGATAACAACAGATGCAGGACCGACTAAGTGCAGTGAAATAATTTGGTAATTTGGTAAAAAATGAGGCATTATTATTGTTAAATATATAAATGGCTCAAAAGCGGAAGACCGCGTGGTCCTTGATCCCGGTTTGAAGTACGGTTAATTGCCGATTCAGTCAAGTGTGACGGGGGCGAGCAGTTTCTATGTATTCTGACGTGGTCAGAGAGGGAGAGAGAGATATAGAGAGAATTGGTATAAAAATTGAGACTATTTAAAGGGCGCTCCTCATTCTCTTCCTTTCAGATTTTGTGTATCACTTCTAGTACCTTGCTATTGTTGTTATGAACAATGATTGCAAATCCATGCTACATTTGGTCTTTCATTAGAATAAATATTGTTATAGAACATACAAGAAATGAGAAGAGTGGTCTGGTTACTGAGAATAATAGTGATTGGAATGAAATGGGATGAGTCAGAATGTGAAGAGAGTTATTTTATACACAAGGATACACACATAGTTTAAGACATTATGATTAAAGTCCTTAAACGTGTAGCCTTTAAGTATAGCTAATAAAGAGCTAAGGAATGTGGTCACCGGATAAATTAGTATTGACGATAAATTAGTATTGACGATAAATTAGTATTGACGATAAATAAGTATTGACGATAAATTAGTATTAACGATAAATAACAACGAATATCCCCTCCCGTAATAATTTTCCTCTCACGCTAAATTTGGACTGGTTCATAAATTCCAAGAGCTTCGCACATTCAACGCAATGACGTAATAAACAGTGGACAATAAATAGTACTACTGCATATATGACTAAGACTGCTTCCAAATGGCCGTCACTGGGAGATAAAATAATTATTAGAATAAAGTCACTTCGGCAAATATGCGTGACACAACTGTATTTCATAATAATAAGAAAAGTGAAGAAACTAAATTTACTCATCCAACAGGAAGCGTTTGTTAACCTTGGCGATAACTATGCCAGTAGATACTAAATAACAAAAGATAAAACACTGTCTATCTATCTATCCATCTATCTATCTATCTATCTATCTATCTATCTATCTATCTATCTATCTATCTATCTATCTATCTATCTATCTATCTATCTATCTATCTGTCTGTCTGTCTATCTGTCTGTCTGTCTGTCTATCTATTTGTCTATCTATCTCAACATGTACACTTATCAGTCTACCGATTGCGATTTTCCATTAAAAAATCTATTTAATGTACACACCCTTGTGTGTCTGTGTGTATTTATGTGTGTGTGTGTGTGTGTGTGTGTGTGTGTGCGCGCGCGCGTGCGTGCTGTATTTAACTGTGCGTGTACTATTTATATTAGCCGATCGGAAATAGAACATTGCTAAAAGACAGACCACCAAAATAAATGTTTAAAACCTGAAAGAATCCAATTAATAAAAGTAAAATGGACATCGTCAGTAGAACCAAAAGAAGCAAATTGGACTATAATATAACTACAAGGCAATTTACATTTAGAATGAACACGACCGCTTTGTAATCACATTTAAGTCCTGGAGTGTAAATTCCGCGAGCTCATTTATTCTCCGTTGTCAATTTTCTCGTTTTCTTTTCTAAGCAATATACACACACACAAGCAAGAGATGTGTTTTCTGGTCGAAAATAGAACTTGCAGAGTTATGACAATATAGTCAGTGTATTCCTGATTCCTGACGTCACGAACACAACACTAAACAGCACAGAAATGTTCAGTCCTGTTCTTGCGTAGATGTTTCTAATGTGAACCTACTATACAAGCATGAAATATAACGATTAAGCCGGTATTATGAAACACACATCGATGAACAATTATAGATACTCGAATAATCATTAAAAATATTATAAATTATTTCCAGCAGTAAAATTTAGAAATGCAAAGTCGCGCTTACTACTCATAAAACCTGCGGAGTTGAAGCATTTGACTGCAATTTAATACACACAGAAAACTCATACATGGCTTGGAACCTAAATAATTCTTTCCTATAGTAAATTAATTAATTAATGATTCTAGCGAATGACTCACAAAATAAAATAAATATGCTTACTTACAAAGCAAGGATACTTAGATGTGGGCAAGCTGGGAAAAAAGTCTCAGCAGTTGAAAGGTCTATACACCACCTTCCACTTAACAAATGCAGACAATTAAAAGAACCCTTACATCAATGCAAGGGAAGCAATTTTCTACATTACTATATACTGCGCGCAAACGTTTGGGTCAGAGCAGGTGAAATGGATTTGCCAATCAGAAACAGCGATGTACATCTTTCAAATCAGGTATTGAGTTTCCTCTAATAACTTTTTTTCCCCAAAATGCTAGCGACAAACTTTTCACTCTTAACAAAAGAGCAAATAAAACAAGTAACCCCACACCCACACACCCACCCACACGGAGATAGGAACCTCGCCAATCCAAGAAAAAATGGTATTGGACAAGTTTAAAACCTGGACTATCGTTGACTCCATCAGCTTGTTTACTTTAGCTAAGAGCCTTTCGTCTGGGTAGCCACCCGAAATCAATTTTCTTAAATATCAATATGAAGGTACTATTACTTTAATCGAATGTGGGTTTACGTTAACAGTTATTTGAGCAGTTTCCATGTGTACTCTATCAGAATTTCTATTAAAATGTAAACAAGCGAGAAGCACTGTGGGTAACGGATACCATGACATCACGAAATGGCATCTACAGTTTTATATCGCCCACAGGTATCGATGTGACATCGAAAACCCAAGCATCAAGAGCATGCCAAGACTTTTACTAATGATTCTACTACTACTACTACTACGACTGCTATAAATATTCCCGATACTGCTGTTAATACTACTTCTGCAGCAGCTACTACTGTACTACTTTTAATTCTTTTATTACTTCTGCTGCTTGTGCTCCTCATCCTACTCCTCCTACTCCTCCTACTACTTCTGTTCTAATATAACTCATGTTGTAGTTATTACTACTGCTACCACTAATCCTACTATTATTAATACTACACCTACACCTACTACTTCTACTGCTTCTGCTTATAATACTGCACATATAAAAACTACTGCATCCCAAACTACTGCTGTTCTTCAACTGCTATTAACACTACTACTGCAGCCCAAATAATTGCTGTTCTGCTTGAATGAACTGGTATGGTGGGAAAACCCCACGTTGACTTCGAGAGAACAAGTGACAAATCTTTTTTTCAGTGTGAGGAGGGAATCATGGAAAATTAAGTGAACTAGAATTTGTGACATTGTTACCAAAAAGCAAGGGAAGGACTTTTGAGATAGTGCCTAAACCAGGTTATGTAAAGACTTTTATCACTTATCTCTAATAACTCCATTTAATTTCTCTGATAAGAACTGTCCTGTTATCTGTATTGACTCTATTGTTGAATTGTATTTTTAAGAGATAGACTGCATACAATATAGTAATTATTTGAACTTAGTTTAGTGGAAATATCAATGACAAGTAATCTATTTAATTGTATTTCTCATATGCATATTTGTTTGCTGATTTAAAACATTATTGATCTATTTATGCATATTGATAATCTTAATTTCGAGAAGAAAATATGTGGATGGGGACTTACTAAATATATATTAAAGACGGATTTGTCTTCTCCATTAGTAAGAAGTTTTCCACCTACGGAATATTGTGTGACGATAAATGTTGCGGAAGAGAGAAAAACGTTTACAGCGCCCACGTGTCCTCCAAGTGATGGAGAATTATTAATAACATAAATTAAGATTATCATCACTTGTGATTAGTTATGAAGGATTAATTATAATAATAATCTTAATCATTAACTAAGTGGCATTGGTATCACGCTATTATTCCTACATCTAGTACTAGTGCTCCTGCTGCTGTTTTTTTACTACTAGTACTGCTACTTCCAATACACCTACTATTATTACTAATGCTATTACTATTATTACTACTAATACACCTACTATTATTACTAATGCTATTACTATTATTACTAATGCTATTACTATTATTACTAATGCTATTACTATTATTACTAATGCTATTACTATTATTACTACTAATACACCTACTATTATTACTAATGCTATTACTATCATTAATACTAATACTGCTACTACGACTATTGCCTCTACTACCGTTGCTACGACTGTTCTTACTGCTAAGACTACTACATTTACTATTACTAATGATAATGGCAAAGAAGATGAAAAGGGACTTGATCTAAAAGCAAATGTTTCCTTGCCCAGTCGTGTCCACAGAACAAATACATAAAAATAAAAGTACATAACGAAACAGTGTTAAAAATAAATAACCAAATACACACAACCAGAACAATCAACGGCCGACTTCAGCGACTGTGCAGATGACAGGTCCTCTGAGAACGATCATGAAAATATCAAAGACTTCAATTAATCCGCAGCTACAAAAGCTGCTTCTTTACAGACACCACAACCAGAAGTTATTCTTCGCTGGGGAGTTACAAGGTAACAGGTTTTTTAACGAGTCTTCACGTGTTCTCATCACACAGGCGCATAATGAGGCAAACAAGTCTAAATTATGTTAGCGAAAGAACTCGTTCAACTTAACAAAGCAAAACAAATTTAGCTTAGTAGACACCATATTACGAATTATGCAAGTGTATTAGATTCCATATTACGAATTATGCAAGTGTTTTAAATTCCATATTCCCAATTATGCAAGTGTATTAGACTTCACATTACGAATTATGCAAGTGTAGTAGACTTCACATTACGAATTATGCAAGTGTAGTAGACTTCATATTACGAATTATGCAAGTGTATTAGATTCCGAATTATGTATATTGCAACAAAAAAATGAGGTCTTCCATTCAGCCAGAACGAATGTGATCATTTACCAGTTATCCGGGCGAACTGTGTGAAGATAGCAGTAAACAGTATCATCATATAGATATACACAAGTAAATGAACTGTATTTAGGGATTTAGGCGGTCATTGTAGTGTATGTGTGTGTTTGTGATCGCGCGCTGTCTGTGTGAGCGTGTGAATGTGTTTGCCTCTTTCCCACCTTCTAACTATTTCTCTCTCTAACTCTCACCATCTCACCATTTTGCCTCTCACGCTCTCTCTCTTTCTCTCTCTCTTATGTAACTTCTATTTCTGTCGCTCCATCTCGTTCTTTGTTCACCCCCGTGACGTAATGGCTGAGTTTGCACTGGCTAATGGAATCTTGGCATATATTGTGTTATGATGGGAGCTGTAGAAAAACATTAAGCAAATACAACCTAGAAAGGTCTGCTGAAATACCCAATTTAGACAACACTAAAGGAAACTGTATAAGACTAGGCCTTGCTGAGATATCAAAAACTAAGCAAACACAACCTAGAGTAAGGTCTGCTGAAATACCCAATTTAGACAACACTAAAAAAAAAACTGCCTAAGACTAGGCCTTGCTGAGATATCAAAAACTAAAAAAAATGCAAATATCGATTACCAAAAAGAATTATATGCTATATATTGTAGTAGTCGTTCATCCTGTGGCAAACAGCGATATGTCATTTACTGGAAAATATCACAAAACTAAAATCTATTTTATAGCTTAAAATAAGTACCCCTGAATCATAATGTGGGCAAACTGAATATATGTTTAAGGTTATATTTATTTGCTTTGTGTGTCAGGAATTCAACAGATATCTAAGTGTAAATATGTCATTTGCAATTGCATATAACAAAATCTATGAAAGTATATAACGGATACTAATTACGTACAACAGTTACGTGTGTGAACTACATCATTTATCGTTGCCAAGGAAACATTATTTCCGTAGTTTAAGGCTATAAGCAGATGAGCTACAATTGTCTAGGATATATTTCACTTTCGTGTAGATGAGGTCCCATTACCATAATACCCCCTTTGGATAATACCCCTATTAACTGGTGATAATCATATTTGTCACCATAGATACGTCACCTTCAAATAGCACCCATCACCATGAAAAAGATAAAAGCTGATAGGCCCTAACAAATTTTCAACAGTTAATCGCAAGAAATGTCAGCTACAAAACATTTTCAGAGCGAGAGTACAGTTTGCGACAGGACGTTCTCTTCACCACTAAAAAAATCAAAGCCTGCGTTGTTGATATTTTTAACGCATAAAATAAATTGCAGAAATCGACTACACAAAGTTATTTTTAAACAAGTGTAAAATAAAGCACGCGTTTTCTAACGCGAGTAATGTAAATAAAAGAATATATCGAAAGAAGTGAAATCGGTTAAATAAAACGTTCTTAACATGATTAATGTCTACCGTCAACCACGGAAAAACGATTTCATCTCGAGTAACATTAACCTAAGGAAAATCACAAGTATAAGCAGCCATATAAACTATTTTCCAACAATTAAAAATCAGTCAGAGGAAAAACTGCATTTAGGATTAACCACAGAAACCTTAAAGTCAAGCACATAAATTATTTTAAATCTCCAAATCCAGTCTCAGAAAGATACAAAAATTAACGTAAGTCAGGCTTTTTCCTTCGAAGATAAAAAATACCACCTACAGTAAAGAGTACGTCTATTACAGTGATCTATTATGGCGTGAGGGCAGACAGCAGTTTCCTGTTCCGACAGAAATCAACTAATCCCTACTGGAACAATCTGGAAAAATCAAAACGATAATGGAAAATCAGGATCAGGAAAGAAACGACTGCTATTTTTAAAAATAATATAAAAGTAAAATTCTCGATCATCTAAAAATAAAAGAAGAAAACAAGAAGAAAAGTGGAAGTGGAGAAGCTCTGTGCTATTGAATTTTTCCAGTGCATTCTGATATGACAGTTCCAAACTGGAGTACGTTATTCACATTCTACACAAAAAGAAAATAGTGATTTTCTTTAATCGGTCAGTTTGATTTTGGTTAAAGCCAACACAAAGGACGAAATGAAATTATTTTTTTTTGTTTTTTATCTATAGTGGCAATTATTAAACTCAAACTACCCAGCAAGACACTTGCCAGCATGTAGATAGTCGCTTTATTGGGCGTGATTGGCTAAATGGGCTGTGCATTCAATTGTAAAATTGTTCACTGTTTCCCCCAAGTTAGGCAAAATTACTCTGTTTGGCAGAGTAAATTTGCCTATCCCTATTTCTAAACTGAATTGTTATATAAACTGTTAAATTGTCGAAGTGACCCGACCCTGGTTTCATGGAAATATTGATGTCAAGAAATCCTTTTCAATATATTTGTTATAATGTATATTTGATTGTTGATTTAATAAATTTATTGAGCTTTTTATGCAATAATAACGTTATGTTGAAGAAGAAAGTAGGTGGATGGGGGCTCGCTAATTATAGAAGACGTATTATTTTGTCTTCACGTTTTGTAAGAAATGTTCCACCTTGGGAAATATTGTGTGGCGGCAAATATTCGTCTTTAATGTTGTGGAAGAGAGAAAACGTTTACAGCGCCCGCATATCCGCCAAGTCAGAGAAACGAGTGGTGTCGGCTGGAGAATTATTAATAACATAAATTAAGATTCTCATTACTTGTAACTAGTTAGAAACGCGGCACACTAATTAAATGACAAAGTTATTTGACAGCACAGCAATTAAATGGCAAATGTATTAGATGGCACACTAAATAAATGACAAATTTATTAGATAGAACAGCAATGAAATGGCACAGCTATTAAATGGCAGAGCAATTAAATGACAAATTTATTAGATGACACAGCATATTATATGGCAGAGTTATTAGAAGGCGAATTAATTAAATTTGAAATTTATTAGATAGCACAGCAATTAAATGGCAAAGTTATTAAATGAAACAGCATTAAATGGCATAGTTATTATTTGGCACATAAAGCCGATGGTAAAATTAGAAAATAGCAATAAATATATCGTACATGGAACAAATGACGCTGAAAACGACGCAGTAAGCAAACAGCGCACTGATTTAAAAAAAATACAGTAACATTCCAATAGAGTGACTAAATGACGCGTTATGGTACCTGATATCACATCATTAAATGCCATTATATGTAGCATTATATTCCAATTGAAATGTAGCTTTATATGTCAATGTGAAGTGTAGCATTTTGTGTCAACGTGAAATGTAGGAGACTGAGAGGCTTTGGCATCCTTGCAAGTGTAAGTAGGAATCTTATGAATATGGCTGTCCTATCTAGCTTCAACGAAATTGTCTCTGGTGTCAATTAAGGAGGTATGTGATGGCTTATTCCAATTTCACTTTTCTCCCTAAATCAATCTTAAACGATCCTGAAAATCAAAAGTGATTGTGTAAGTTTGGGGTTATATATGTGTGTGTGTGTGTGTGTGTGTGTGTGTGTGTGTGTGTGTGTGTGTGTGTGAGTGAGTGAGAGAGAGAGAGAGAGAGAGAGAGAGTTTGAAACAGGAAAAGGGGAAAGATAAGATGAAAATAAGTAAGGTTAAGAGAGAGAGAGAGAGAGAAAATTACCCAGTGAATTTCAATTTTATAAGGCTTTACACTTATTTTTTAAATAATAAATTAGAATACGGCATACATGAATGAAATTTTAGTATTTTATGCAGACAAAAGGGTATTTGCTGGCTGTTAATACGTACAATAAGTGCGTGCCTGTGTGTCTATGCGCACGTGATAACCTTTAACAATTCACGAGAGCATGCGGGTGAGAAAATGACTGCTTGTGAGTGTTCGATTTTCCTCAATGATTCGTTGCTGCAAAATTTTGAAAACTTTCTGTGACATTCTACATCTTCACTGTAGACATTTTTAAAGAGTTATTTATTATAATTATTGTTCATCTGAAAAATCGCCCTTTTAGGGCTTTGCTAATGTACGCAATTTTTACATACGAGTGTAGCATTGCGATGGGTATAAAAAGAAACAGATGCAGCTTTGTAAATGGGATTTATTAGAATGGTATTTTTTTATTAACAAAATATATTTACTTTATGTTTTTCATAATTTTATAATTTTTTTAAAAGCTAGTAAGGGTAAGAAGCTTTGCTAGTGTACCTCGGGTTTTTTTTGTTTGTTTGTGCTGATGGTACAAAGATTGAATTTATTGTAAATTAATTATTATTTATTGAGAATTAAATGCCTGTTCACTTGAAGTTTATCATTTTATTAGTTTTCCTACAATTTTATTTCTTCATCCTCGTATTTCACTCACTTGTGAGAACTTTAAAATATTTATGTGGTCGTCGTTATTGTTCTTTGTTATTTTTCTCTTAATGATCAACTTTAAACTTTTAATGTTCTTGTATCAACATGCATACGTAGCTATTTTTATTATTTATTTTCATTTAGCTCTCGTCTCTTGTGGGGGAAAAATCAAGAACTAATTATTCTTTTAGGTCTTTGATGTCTGCTGTAGGTCTTTGTATTCTTTCTTGCAAAGTGTTTGGGTTTTTGTTTTTTTAAGGCATTGCTCTTGCGGTATCTCAATGTAGTAGTCTTTTGCTAAATAAGTATCGTGTTTTTTTAAAGTATTAGTAAAAAAGGTTGTGCCCCACGTCCATCTTGATTAATATGTTTATTAATTAATATGTTCATTCATCAGTGTGCTTATTGATTGATATGATCTAGGATGTCAAAGTACAGGTGAAATTAATCCTTTGCAAATTGTGTATTGATATTTACTCTAAGATCTTCGCAGATTTTGTTAAGTGTTCTTATCAACGTATGTTAAACTTAACGTTTTCTCGCCACTGCTATTGAACGCTGTAAGGAGTACAAAAAGCAGAGACAGCACATTGTGAGATTTGTTTACTTCGTTTCGTCCACCACACGAACACATATATTCCTGACTTTGTCATGCAAGATATTCCTGACTTTGTCATGCAAGATAAGTACACTTTCAAATTTCCTCTGCTTCCCTCACCCCCACCCCCAGTCACTCACACGTCCTTTGTCTCTTCCCCTCCTCTCTCTGATATAAACAGGCATACAAAATAAATTCACATATAGGCACTTTATACACGTCTTTCTTTGTTCTTTTTTCCAAGCAGTCTTTTTTCATTCACTATGAGGTGACAGTCACACTTAATCTATATAGACGGCCAGTCTCTGTATCAATCACTATAAAGGTCAATCTCTGTATCATTCACTGTAAGGGACCAATCTCTGTATCATTCACTGTAAGATCCAATCTCCGTCTATACAGGTCTTTGTTAAGGATGTATGCGATTTTGTAAAACATCAGGTTCAGCTGATCTCTCTCTCTTCGCTCCACCTCCATATTATTCTTAAACAATTCTTCGAATCTTCTCTTCGAATGAGCAGAGATCAGTTAGTGCATTTTTCCTCTTTCCCTTGGTACAAATATCCTCGTATCACTATTAATGCTAATTAACACTCTTCAGTCAATGCAATCCCAGAATTACAATTACATATCATTACGCCTTTGTCATTACTAATTAAAAGTACTCAATCAATGCATTTGTCTCTTCCAACATTGCAGTTACTTATGTCTCACCCAGCAATGAAAGTTCTTTCTCCATTTTCATTTTCTGATTAACGACAGTAAATCAATGCATTTGTCTCTTCCAACATTGCAGTTACTTATGTTTCACCCGGCAATGAAAGTTCTTTCTCCATTTTCATTTTCTGATTAACGACAGTAAATCAATGCATTTTCTGTCAGCATGTCACATTAGGCAACTTGTCTTAACTTTTTCTCGACATGTATTTAATATGTTTTGTCAGCTGTCCTGGAGTTCTCTTTAACATGGAATGTTACTCGTGCTTTGTACATATCGTTAACGCTTTCGTCGCCCTCCCCATGACCACCTTGCACTTGTGCCACCACCACTTCCCACCTCACCCCGACCAGCAACCCTCTGTAAATTACGAACAAGTCCACAAAAGTCGTATTCATCATAACATTCACGATTCACAGCAATCACAGATAATACTTTTATATTATTTTTGTAGAAGTCCTTAGCATTCAAGAGCGAATAAAAAGAACAGTTATTAGTGTAGTAAAGTACTGTATTTAAAGGTGCTTTCAAATCGTTTGTTATTAACTACACCCTTTAAATTTAAGTTATGAAGCAATAGAGGGAATGTTCGATCGAATGGTATTTGGTGAGAAGGCAGCCAGACCTGGAAGGGAGCTACGAATAGGATGAAAATAACTTAAACGCAATACAGTGACTAGAAAATTGAAAAAAAATAAATGGCTATCGACTAAAGCAATAAATCTAAGGATATTGAAGAAATATGAAACATGTGAAGAAGAGAGAAGGAGTGAGAGGTGAAGGAAGGGAAAGAGGGAAAGAAGGAGAAATAAAGAGTATGAAGAAGATGAAAAATAGAATGCGAAAAAATACGAATGTGCGTTAAAGAAATTAGATTCTTTAAAATACTCTTTCAGTTATATTCAGTACATGCTTTCTTACATTGGGGCGTTTTTACTCATCCGTTGTCGGTTAGCAAACCCGCCAACCATACATTCAATGAACATCTAACTAGCCAATCTGTCATTTCCTGCATTTGGAGTCATCAGTTATTTTTTCATAGTATGGCGGTACTTTTTTGCTCATGACATTAGTGACAACTTAATCGGTTTATATTCTAAAAATTATGTTTGTGACTCCCCTGTTTCGTCTGAACTTTAAAATTTATCATATTATATTTCGTTCTTGGACATTTAGTTGAAGACAAATAGCTATTAAGTCCGATATTCCCCTCAAAGAAAAACAAAACAAAACAAAAACAAAAACCTAAAATGCCAGCAGTTTAGATACCTGTAATTTATCTAACAGTTTATGTATTTTTATTTTACTTTTCTGTGTTAAAAATTCTATTGTATTTGTTTTGATTTGTGTCTTAGTTATGAATGTTTTCCAATTTTATGTATATGAGAGTGCTATATTTCTTTCTAACTTAGATAATTGTCCCCTTTACTTTAAAACTGAAATTTAGGGTAGCTGAAGTTAATCTTAAAACCGAAGCAGCGAGTTGGCATTGTGATACAAAAATAATTTTTCAAATTTTCTTTAAGGAAATAAAATATTCAGTGTAAATTTTTCTCGATTTGAAGAAACAACAACAACAACACAACTGGTTCTTAACTACTCGCATATAAAAATATTGACATACCCTCATAGGGAGAGATGGAAATAACTCTTATCGAACTTCACTACGGGGGAGAGAGAGAGAAAGATAGAAAGTGGGCAAGAGTGGGAAAGAGTGGGAGGGAAGAGAAATAAAAGAAAAACTAAAGTTCGAAATTCTACAACCACCTTTTCTTGCCACAGGTAGGGTCTCCATTACGGGGCAGCAACTCAAGTGCAAGAAAAGAAAATCAACCCAATTCACAGTTATCGCCGGATTCACGCTAAGCAGAGCAAAACTTTGATAGATTTTTAATTTGCATCAGTCGTTCGCGCGCGCTCACCCTGTGCATGCGAAAGGCCTGTTTAAGAAAATTCCGCCCGCCTATGACAATGTGCACTGAAATGTTCAAGTTCCAGAGTACCTTAGTTATCTTTGATGATCAATGATATCTTTCAGATCAGATAGAATTATTTTTAGAAACGCACATATATATACCGAACGCTGACGTGTTTGTAGCCCACTTTTATTCCGTTATTTAACGTGTGATCTCCCTTTATTTACGAACTCAGAAAGATTGGCTGCTCTTTAATATATGTCACCGATTAATGTGTAAGAAGTAGTATGGTGCGAATAGATTTTCAAACGTTTGTAATAAATTAAATCAATTAATGAAAGAAAGAGTATTTGAGTGTTGAGAATTAATACAATCAGGCTTTTTGGTTGACCAAGAAATGACACGTGGGTTTCTTACTTTCGTTGTTGTGGTTATGTGTTCATCATTGTGATTCGTACGACTGACAAATAGAGAGCGACAGCAGAAGACAGGCAGACAGAGAGAGAGAAAGGCAGACAGAGACAGGCAGACAGAGACAGAGACAGGCAGACAGAGACAGGCGGACAGAGATACAGGCAGACAGAACACAATCGAATTATTTGAAGTTAATAAGTATTTATAACTTGTAATACCGATGATGATGATGATGATGATGATGACGTCGTTGATGATGATAGTGTTAATAAACAAATGTCAAGGCTAGTCACTGAACTGATCGTACGATATATAGTTGTTTTTCTTTAACCAGCACAAGTAACACATCCCGACGACCTCAATGATTGCAAGCATGTTCCACCAAAGAAACAAATCAACTCGTCATTTCTTTTGCAGCAAAATGTGCAAATATAAAGCAAACAGAATGGGCACATAAATGTTTCCGAATTTATAACAGCAGGAGAAAGAGTGCCAACGATATGATCCCCAATGGCGAAATAAAGCATTCTGAACCCACGCTAGCCTAGTCTTCCTTTTTCTAAGGTGAAATGGATTTTGTCCAGGAACAATGGGCGAGGTTTTCTGAAAGGAAGCGGTATCCAAAGGACTTCAATGTAGCCAAGGAAACACAAAGAATGAGAGCGTCAGAGAACAGTCGCGAAGCTCTGTCACAAATGTACAGATTAGTGAGATCAGAAAATGCAGACACGTAACAGCGACAGTTGACGGAAGACAAGAGATTTTGTGCTGTTCTGCAAAACTAGACAGCGCGGTCGGTGATCAAACTAGATATGTGACCAGTACCTGATGATCTCGTATATAATTCCAAACTCAGTGTCCTGAAATTGTTGTGGTCTCGGAATAAAAGGATTGGGGCAAGTCAGAGATAAGACGGTTACCATAGAGTAGCAGGGATCACCCAAAAGTTTTAGTACCATTATCTGATAAAGACCATGATTACAGCCTGAGGAATATTTCTGAGAAAGTCTTTACCACGAAATAAGTCGCCAGCTGCATGCATCCTCCACGAAGTTCACTAGTCGGCTTTTGTTACTACTTTCATCTTCATCATCATCATCTAGTCGTCAGCTTTGTCGCAAACATAATTATCATCCATTTTATTGTTATAGTTTTGTTTTATAGTGATCTCCACAAAGCTGTTCCTCAAAAATCATCTTTGAAGCAAGCACAAAAACGTACACAAGCACCGTCCCCCCAATAAAATATGGTTGTAAATAAATGCAAATAGATTACCAGTAATCTATTCGCCCACGGCCTAGTGGAAATTAAAATAACAATTCTAGGACACATTACCAAAGTATCACGTGATACAGTCTTCAACTAAATATTCCTCCCACCCACCTCCCCAACCAATTCACTATATTTCTTTTATAACTTATTTATTCCAAATATACAAAATTTTCTACGTAAGCAACATGATCACTGTACACACGATGATCATAAAGACAACCTTAAAATGACGTGCGCTGTACACACGGTAACCATAAAGACAACCTTAAAATGACGTGCACTGGACACACGGTAAACATAAAGACAACCTTAAAATGACGTGCACTGTACACACGGTAACCATAAAGACAACTTTAAAATGACGTGCACTGGACACACGGTAACCATAAAGACAACCTTAAAGTGACGTGCGCTGTACACACGGTAACCATAAAGACAATCTTAAAGTGACGTGCGCTGTACACGCGGTAACCATGAAGACAACTTTAAAAGGACGCGCGCTGTATGTACATCGTGGCCAAACAAGAGTTCGTTTGTATGGTTATGCAGAGTAAATTTGACAGGAGTTACCCCGGCGCCAGTCATTTCAACAAAAATAAAATATAGGCATATTTGATTCTCTCAAAGAGGTAAAGGAGTATAGAGCTTCACATGCATAAAGGTTTGGAGTTCGAGAACAACCTTGGTTGGTAAGACGTTTCGATTGATCTTCCACCGTTTATCTTATCTCGTGAGTAGCGAGCTTAGCAGACATGAACGTTAGCGCTTAAAGGTTATTGAAGAATTAGCGCCAATGAATGCCCAATATTATAATGATTGTTTTCTTAGAAAGGCAAAGGTTATTGAAGAATTAGCGCCAATGAATGCCCAATATTATAATGATTGTTTTCTTAGAAAGGCAAAGGTTATTGAAGAATTAGCGCCAATTAATGCCCACTATTATAATGATTGTTTTCTTAGAAAGGCAAAGCATACTGTTGGAAAACTTCTTGGAAGTGTTAAGCTGAAGATATATTTTTTAAAATTTAGACTCTGTATGACGTGCAATCTCCCTTTCATTCCAATCGACTTCAATAAAATAAACTCATCAAAAGAATTTAAGTAGTTGACAAAATTTAAATATTAGAAATTTGAATGTGAAGAATTAAATGTAACTTCGAGACTATGTCATGTATGTGTGCGTGTGTGGGTGTGGGTGCTGGAGAGAAGAAGTGAAAGAGAGAATGGAGAGGAAGGGAAGGGAAATAAAGCGGACAGTGTTTGCATGACTTCTAGATAATCGCTCTGACAAAGGCGAGAAAGAGAAACAACAGTTGCCACCAATGCTCACTCGATGCTCACTCGATGCTCACTCGTTGCTCATTGCTTACTCTGAAAGTTATGTCAATAATGTCGCAAGACTGCAAGTATTCACACACGTTTTAGTCAGTCCGATTATTTTAATGAAGTGGGGTGGGGAAACTATTTCAAGACATGAAAGTTGTAGGACATAAGATCTTCTTATTTTCTTACCTTCAAACAGATTTCTTTTCACATTAGAAAAGGTTCTAGCTCATAGTTCTCATTAGCTGATTCATACAGACAGTGACTGCAAAGCACAGTGCACATTTAACTTCCGTACATATCGGTCCAATATGAAAATGACAGAAAATTAATCCGAGATTAAAGATCTTTCTCTTGTATGAGCAGTCTGGGGATTAAATGCGTCAATAAATAAACGAATCAGATCCAATTATAAGCACGCCTGCAGCAGAGTTTTCAAACCAATGGGATCATCCGATTTATAAATAGGAATAGAGACTGGCTGGCGTTTCAGCTGGATTTTTCATTTGTAGGAATAGCGATTGCTTAGTGGCTCACGTGGATTATTTATGGACCTGAAGATAACAGATTCATAGCTGCCTGCATGATACAACATGTATCGACTTTGAGAGCTAGAATGGATTTAAAAAGTAAACTGAAATTACTACCCAGGACGTTTTATATTATCAGATCTGGAGTAAATCAACCTTATATTCACCTCCGTTATTTCGAATGAAGTGGTAAACGTATCATTAATGATGAAACGCACGATACTTTTATGTTACGTTTATGATACGTTCATGTTACGTTTATGTTACGTTTATGATACGTTGATGTTACGTTTGGTTAACTAAATGATTTATTATGGCCAAGATACTATGCAATAAAACAGCTAAAGTTCTGATATTCATTTTAAATCGAGTAAATATAATATTTTTGCTCTTGACATAACATAAATATATAGCATACTATTTTTAATATGTTCATATCGCAGGCAATATTAAAATACTTTAAAAAATAAAATTAAGCAGAGAAGAATATGCGCTCATACAAATAAAAATGATTTAAAATAACAACGAAACTGTTGCCATACGTTACATCGCATAAAAGAGAGTGTGGAGATCAATCACACTCGAACGTTTCCATAATACGCCAATTTAGTTTTAGTTTGCATGTACTTTAATACTAACGGAAGGTGACGGGGGACCACTAGACAGCGTAGTCTTGTGTAGCAATTAAAACTAACAAAGGCTTTTAAAAAATAATAAAGACAGCGATTACTGCTGGCATTCGGTACGTGAAACAAAACCCCAAACATCACTACCCAAACACTACAAGGTTCGTCTGCATTCGAGTTTGCTTGCATCTAAGCTCACCGGCGTGCAACTTTTCATGCCATGTAGACGCATGCAGGATGCGCGTAAAGATACCTTCCTACCGCACCACAGACCTCATCCGCCAAAACCGTTTGTGTGGCTTCGAACGAGAAGCCTTAGCGAAGAACGAAACTCACAACTGCTCTCGGAAATCACGTGCTACTGTACCACGTGATTGCAATAAAGTTACTGCGTAAGCTTCGGGGACATCCAGTCGGTCTCAGCGGTAAATCAAATTTGAATCTTTCCCCTTTCTTCTCTTACTTTTTCCCCCCGTTGAGTTGGGTACTCTTAAAGTACACAAATTGTAGATTAACTAGTTACGAGCCGACTATTTAAAGAATGACCTTAAAACCTCCAGCTGAATGGCACACGACGGGTCATAAAATGAAATGGAAATATACAGACTGTTACAGACGTTGATTTCAGTTATTGCTTCAGGACTGTGTAGTCAAGTGTCACAGGTGAACAAATAAAGAAGAACGAACTTATAGGATCTTCACAGAGGCGAAACTTACAATGTCATTCGAGCACAAACACAAATAAAAGAAATTAATTTTAACAATAAAATGCAAACATACATAAAAGCGCACAAGGCATATATCGGTGATATCAATGTAAGAATTAAACTATATTTACTAGTTCATATAGTTTAATAAAATGAATAATGATGATGATGATGACAAAGACGATGATGATGATGGGGATGATAATGATATAACTCCTAATAATACTTATCGTATATATCGTATATATATATATATGAACAAATAAATAGCAGTGGCTAATATTTTGAACTGTAACATAATCTCTTATTGGTGAGTCCTTTCATCATTGTTTCTTTTTTTCGATAACAACTCAGCAATATGGTCACGCATGATTAAAAGTGTTATTGCCTATGTATCAGATTCATAGTTCATCTCAACCTTCACCATTCGTATGATTTTAAGGGGGTACAACCTTTGACTGATGCGTATATCAGTATTAAACGATCATGTTTATAATTCCAGTTTTGCCCACAGGTCGATGCATTTATGATATTCCTGCTTAAAATTCTGCTTTTATAATATCTAATAGATATATGTCAGTTACAATTCCAGTTTGATAAAATCAGCATTGTTATAATATCATTGTTGCTCTTCTTGTTTGATATACTTCGTGTTAGTGTTAAAACTAATTTAAATAAATAACAAGAAAATTAATACACAGAGCAAACTATTGAACAATGAAAATAAACATATAAGTAAATACAGGCACACGACAGAAAGTTAGGAGAGTGATTTAGATCTGAGACGTAAACCTTACAAATTTAATAGAGCACTAATCACATATAACCATGGAAACAAACAGAATGCCCCGTGGACAACGGCAGAGATGCTACAGATCCCTAATCAAATATTACTGCGCAGTCTGTTTAAACATTAACCACACTCCATGCCCACAAGACCACAGAGGAGACGCACCAGAGTTGAAACGGTTGTCTGGTCAGCTATTACTGACCATCTTCTGTGACTGGTGGAGACTTGTTAACTCTATTTACGATAACTCAATAATCGTTGATTTTGTGTCTTTGAGGTATCTTTGGGGCAAATTTTATCTAGTGTAAATTAACAGTGTCAAATTGTGTAGGTTCTCTATCCTGCAGCTCTAACACAGTGTTTCTCTTTGTGTGAGCAGTCAATACGTTACTTTGTGACTGCTGTACGGGGCGAGCAACGCTCTTTGTTATAATTCTAACTAAATGTGCGTCACTCTTATTTTCCCCCCAAAGTTTAAAATGCGTTGGGATCTGAATTTATCGGGGTGTTATTTTGATAACTTAGCTGATATCTCTTTATAGTGGGAATGCATACAATTGTCTGTTATGTGAGTTTTGAGTATATACTCCTCCTATGTTAGTGTGTGCGTGAGAGTGTGAAAGAGTACTAACGTGGATTACATATTGTCAATCACGTGACATTTTCCGACCATGTTGTCATTACCTGCAGTTTGTGAAAAGTTGCAATTGGCAAAATAACTCACTCCCCATTTGTTTCTTATATTTCTCCTTGGCCCGTCTGTTCTGACCTGACTGCTAAATCTTATTGAGCTGTTCTCTCTTAAACAGCGTTTTGAGCTCAATCAGTCGACAAATGATTTCTAGTAGTAGCTGCACACACTCTCTTTGTTTTCTAGATAGCATTGAGCTGTTCTCTCTTAAACAGCGTTTTGAGCTCAATCAGTCGACAAATGATTTCTAGTGTAGTAGCTGCATACACTCTCTTTGTTTTCTAGATAGCATTTCTGCATACAAGGACATACTACTATTAGGATTGCCCATCTTTCGACGTCAGACCCATCGAACCATTTACTATTACACACAATGCACTTACTTTAAAAAAAAAAAAAAACTTCTTGTCATAAATTGACATTTATTTGTCGCTATTGTTATTACTAAGTTGATTATTAAGAAGTCGCTCAAGTGGTTTGCGTTGCTTGTCACTGGTGCCAGACGTAGTCAAATAATTCTCTTCCGAAAAACATCTTAGTGTAAATTATTCATCCGCCGACCGTTGTTAATTAAGTGAATGCACTGCTTAGATGTTTGCTCATTGAAGGGTATTCTACCATCATTATTATCATCATCAACAAAATTATCATCCATTCGCCATCATCCTTGACATCATCTGCCGCAGCATCAGCAAATTTGTCAACATTACTTTAACTTTTTATAGTTATGACCAACTGTTTATGAACGTGGGTCTATGACCATTTCTTTCTTAACCAAACTGACGATAAAAATGATTATTTATGAAATGCTTGGAATGTGTTATAATGCAGTTGCACTTAGTTTTAATCTGAAATGTTGCTGAACTAAATTTAATTAATCATGTCCCGATATTTGGCGTCAGTCAACGGAAAGCACCCAATGAACTTCTTCCAGCGCAAAGAATTCAATAACCATCAACTACATTCTGTCAAGGCAATATGTCTTTCATGACTCTAAAATTCGTCTTCTTGAGGATGGACAGGTTATCATCAACAGACAGCACCATACTAATGAACAGGACTAATATAATAACTGTTATACTTTTAGCTTCCTGAGGAACTTTCCTTTGGTCTATCTGATACTGGAGAGAGATCTTTAATTTCATATCGTTTATGGAGATACTTTGACTTGCATTTCGTGTTTCTACTTTGCATTATTTTATACTGTACTTAAACGTGCCTTCAACTTCTCATCTGTGAATATGTAAAATTTGCCTAAAGCAATTACCGTTAATAATTTTCCAAATGACGTTAACCAGTCGATCGATTTGCAGCAAGCAACTTACTTGTTAGCACCCGTCAAAAGTCAATGACATTGAAAAGCAAAATTGATTTCTTACATTTCTTACTGACGGGAAATCAAAAGATCATGAAGAAGAAATTATCTGGCTGTTCGTACCAATCAGCTGCAACTGAAGGCTCCCTATGATTGCAACGGAGGCCGGAAATGACGTTGTCTCATCCCTGCGATTTGGAATGCAATTGGGTTTTGTTTTTAGTTCATTCACACGCAAAGTAAACAAGGACCGCGGATCGATTGCTTGCTTAATTCTTTGTTTTTCGTGAGAAATGTTGTCAACTAGATTTCCTCTCACTTTAAAAGTGGTGTCCCTGACACTAACACAATGATTGAAGCTTGATTGATACACTCACAGTAGATTGGCTTTCTTATGATTTGTAGAGTAATTTGTCAAGGAAAGTTTTCTTTTCTGTTTACTGAAATTCAGCTCTGAGAGTAACAGCCCCATCACCCCCAGGACATTATTGTTGCTTTTCAGTTGAAATTTCATTAAGTTTTATTCTATATATAAATCGTCTCTGAACGCACACACAAAAGATTGCGCACCACAAAGCCAACAACACAACTCATCACAGCACAACACAACACGATACAACACAAGACAACACACCGCGACAAAACACAAGACAACACAACACGACGCAACACAGCACAACACATTCTAATTAAAAGTTTGAAGTTAGTGAATGATGCATTGTTCACTTTCGCACATAAATACACATTCACCATAGACACACATACACACGCACAAGCACACACACACACACACACACACACACATACATACACACACACACACACACACACACACACACACACACACACACATACACACACACACTCACACACACACATAGATAGAAAAAGCCTGAACCAATTTGTACATTTTGTTTACTCTTTCTGGCGAGTTTACTGTGTACAGGCGCAAGTAGGATCATTGAAACTGAAACGAATAATTATTATTTTGTAATTTAATTATTAGTAAAACGACAATATACTGTAAGTAGTCTTTATACTTTTTTTAAAAAATTACAAAATTAGCTACAAATGTTTGATGATTTTTTTATCTCCCCTTTTCATAACAGCCAACGCTCAAACTCGTTAAAGGGGCGTCACATTAAAATTTAAAAAGCAAACAAAAACAGGCACAAATCAATGCACATGGTAAACAAACTGGATTTCAAGGGTAATTCACTCAAGGCCGAAATAGACATTTCCTGTATTGTAGGATTTCGTTTGCATATTTGTCCAAGAGAGCTTCACAAAGTCGCAAGATGACTATGCCACTGTGTGTGTGTGTGTGTGTGTGTGTGTGTGTGTGTGTGTGTGTGTGTCGATAGTTAGAGATCATTGTTGCAGTGTGCATTACAAATTAATCAAGTTTGTGTCCTATTTGATCTGGTATTTCTGCCACTTCATTTACTTTGGCTATTTTAACAAATATAGAATACATTATACTTCTTTCTTTCTTCTTTTCTTTCTTTCTTTCTTATTTTCTTTCTTTCTTCTTTTCTTTCTTTCTTTCATTCTTTAAGCCTTTCTTTCTTTCTTTCTTTCTTTCTTTCTTTCTTTCTTTCTTTCTTTCTTTCTTTCTTTCTTTCATCGATTCATCTACCCCCAATCTATTGTTCCATTGACCTTTACCTCTCTCTCTCTCTCAATCAATCATTCAATTAATCAATCAATTTGTCTGTCATTCTATCTATCTATCTATCTATCTATCTATCTATCTATCTATCTATCTATCTATCTATCTATCTATCTATCTATCTATCTATCTATCTATCTATCTATCTATCTATCAGTGGTGGTGGGGTAAAATTGCCTGTCCCAATTTCTACAATTAATTGTTATATAAATTGTTAAATGTCACAGTAATCCGATTGTGGGCACTGCTTGTGCTGATAAGTTTTAAATGTCAAAGTTGTAAGTAAATAACTAAGGTGGAGGATAGGCAAGAAATTGCTGATGCAATCCAAACCAGTTCCAACTGGAAGAGTAGTTTTTCAGACAGTCACACTGTTCATAACAAATTCATCCAATGGGGATGAACAGAAAATTTCCTTTTTGAAGAAAGTCTATATTCTAATCAATTTGAATCTAAGTAAGGTCAAAAATGCGATCAATAGCTTATGAGAAGTAGGCCTTTTTTCTTTTGCTTCCGGCAACAGTACTCAACATCAACTATACTCTACCAGATTACGTTGGTGTGAGAATCCAGCATTATAGTCAAACTTAATATTAAACGAATGATGTACGTTGGTGTCAGAATCCAGCATTATAGTTGTCACATGTCCAGTTTTCATTTTACGACCCTGTCTAATTTAGGCATTAATCATCAATATTAATCTATAAATAAAAGGAAGGATAACATTGTGGCAAGAAGTCAACTAACTTATCCGACCAAGTGTCGTGAATAATCAGCTGAGATTGTGGCATTGAAGGGGAGATACGTTAGGCAGGTCCAGCTGTCGCTAATGTTGAGGATTATTCTATAAATTAATATTGATGATTAATGCCTAAATTAGGACAGGGTCGTAAAATGAAAACTGGACATGTGACAATTTAGTCAAACTTAATAGTAAACGATTGATGTACGTTGATTCCTGTGAATTCTGTTCAAGAACCAACACTGCAAAACTTGATGCTTCAGCTTGGTCTCAAGGGTTCACATTGGGATTATTTTGAACATTCCTCATGGTTTGTCTAGTGAACACTCGCGAAGATTCTAGAACATTCCACGTGATGTGCTTTAAATAGTACATTTGAAGTTAATGATTCTCTTTGGTGTGCTATGTGAGTGCATGAAAGAATCTGAAACATTTTTGTAATGTGCCTAGAAGAGGTACATTAGGCAGGTGTCTAAGTAATAAAGACTGACTTGTTGCAAACTGCGCGTTTGTGAACATGTGAACATGTGCCAGTGACAGCTGTCATCCTTGAAAAGAGTATGTACATCGACTTTAATTATTTTCTCTAAGAACTCCACCTTCACTTTTATAATGATGTGACATCCATGAATATATATATATTCATGAGAGAGAGAGAGAGAGAGAGAGAGAGAGAGAGAGAGAGAGAGAGAGAGAGAGAGAGAGAGAGAGAGAGAGAGAGAGAGAGAGAGAGAGAGATGTTAATTGGCTGCATTTGTCTATGGTAGGATAAACTGAACATTTGACTAACGTTAATTAAACGTTGTTGGGAAGTGATGTACATGTCAATGCTCTTTTGATTATATTCATATGTTGTATAATTGATAGCTGACATAACATTTATTGTTAAATTTATTGACTCTTTACATACTGATAATCATAGGTTGGAGACACAGTGAGTGGATGGGGACTCTGTAATATTGATTAAAAGACGGATTTGTCTTCTCTTTGATAAGAAGTTTTACACCTACAGAAATATTGTGTGAAGGTAAATGTTTGTCTTTTTATGTTGTCGAAGAGAGAAAACGTTAATAGCGCCCGCATATCCGCCAAGTGAGAGAGACGAGTGATGTCTTCTGGAGAATTATTAATAATATAAATTAAGATTCTCATCACTTGTAATTAGTGGTGATTAAATAATAATATTAATAATAATCAGTAAATTGTGTGGCGTGGGAGTCACACTATCTATCTATCCATGCATCCATCCATGCATCCATCCATCTATCTATCTATCTATCTATCTATCTATCTATCTATCTATCTATCTATCTATCTATCTATCTATCTATCTATCTATCTATCTATACTCTCTCTCTCTCTTTCTCTCTCTCTCTATTTACCTATACTTGCATTTGTGTTTGTTTTTGAAGAAAACTATTTTAATGATCTACAGCTGTGTGTTTGATTATAGTTTCTTTCTGCAATAAACGTGTGTGTATTTCTCAAGTTTTATAATATTTCCCTAATTTTGCATGTATCTCGTTATGTTATAACCATTTTGTATTTTCTTCGTATACTGTTTTCTTGGTCCATGTGAGTTTGTTGTATGTTGCCTGTAGCTGTACTTTCAGTACTCAATGCAGTAAGTTTCGGCAAAGGGAAGATCTGGATGCCACCAAACTGACGTCAAGAACCGAATTTCTCTGTCCCGACATTTATATTAAGACATGTGAAAATAACCAGGTGCCAGTGCTTAGTCACTTGGCCCTTGGCACAATTGTTACTACATAAATTAGCTAAGGCATTCCCACTTCTGGTGCTTATGTTGCATGAACGCGCAATGACGGGTTTTCCTAGCGGGTCTTCGGAGTCCGTAACTGTTCGGATTTCGTTACCTGCAGGGATCTGTCACATTTACTTCCGAAAGTATTCCTTATGTGAACAATTCCGTATTCATTTCAAACATTTCTGGTACAACAAGTCCCTAACAGAATTCCTGGTACAAAAAGTCCCTAACAGAATTCCTGGTACAAAAAGTCCCTAACAGAATTCCTGGTACAAAAAGTCCCTAACAGAATTCCTGGTACAACAAGTCCCTAACAGAATTCCTGGTTCGAAAAGCACCTAATCGAATTTCTGGTGCAAAATGTCTCTATTGGGCTTCTTTGGTTAAAATCATTCCTGGTTCCAGAAAGCATGCAAAATGTCTCCCACTCCCGCTCCTCCAGCAAATCATTAAATGAAGTAAATAAAAATAAATAGATTATGGTGTGTTACTAGCCTGGGCTCTGTAAAACACCCCTCTCACTTTAACACCAGGAATGGCTACAACACCAACAATGCCATTGCCAGGACGACAACAACAACAACCCCAGCCCACGGATTACCGGGCTGGAGTCCGCCTTCGCCGGTCGGACATTTTTGCAACGGACGCAAGCAGCAAAAAGGCATCTCCCCCTCCCCCAGCGCGAAAGCGGCGGAAGCCGGAAACGCCCTCTACATTAACAACAATATAAATATCTATGCAAAAAAAATTACAAAATATTTAATTTTCTTGAATAAATTTTGATTGTGCAAGGAAATAAATTTTAGAATAACTTGTTATCTCGCAATAGATTTTATAATCACGTACACAAATTCAGAAATAAAATTTCAGTCTTCTAGAAAAATGTCTTTGTATGAAGTCAATGAAGATATGTTTGCAGTTTTCGTGTAATATAAACAGCAATAAACCTTTATGTGGCGCAGTAAATTTGCTTATCTCTATTTCTAGACATAATTGTTACATAAATTGTTAAATATTCAAAGTGACTCGGCCTTCGGCACTCCTTATGATGATATTGTTTGGAAGTGTCAGAGTTGGAGTAAACAACTCGATTTGAGAACATGCTAGAAATTTGCTGATACAAACCAAACCAGTTCCAAATAGATGAGTAGTTTCTCTGACTAATTGTCTCAGCGGGGATGGACTGGAAGTTTCTTTGTTGAAGAAGTACACTACTCTAATCACTTTGATTTTGACGTAACTCGAGTCCGGTCATAAAAAGGTGATCGTTAGCTTATGGCAAGTTAACTGACTGATCAGGAAAGAATGAACTTAGAATATTTCGTTCATGATCACTATTCATCCGTGATTTGGATTGGAGAATGCTTATGTAATTGAACCATTATATCTATGTTCATTAATTAGACCACATTGACCATTATATTTGTGAATTTTAATCGATGCTATATTTCTTATGCCGTGTGTGTGTATGTGTGTGTGTGTGTGTGTGTGTGTGTGTGTGTGTGTGTGTGTGCATCATGCTAATAAAATTGTTGCACGATTTGTAATTTGAGAATGTTAATAAGAGAGAAAGTAGTTTAGAGATTAAATATGCCTGACATTTAGTGCTGCCTTAATTTGACTTTTGCAGAGGAGCAGGTCTATTGTGTTGCTGTAAGTTGATTCCTGTGAATTCCATTCGAGAAACAATACAGCGAAATGTG
Organism: Sinotaia quadrata; assembly: GCA_028829895.1. Lineage (NCBI taxonomy): Eukaryota > Metazoa > Mollusca > Gastropoda > Architaenioglossa > Viviparidae > Sinotaia > Sinotaia quadrata. The sequence continues at coordinate 98,195,223 of CM054177.1, forward strand.
TGGCTTTAGTTTGATCTCGAGAATTCATGAAGCTCATTTTTTGAACATTCCTCGTGATGTGTCAGCAAATGTATGCAAACGTGCAGGAGATTGGAAAGCATTTTCCGAGATGTGCATAACAACGCATGCGAAGTTCTGGACGATTCTCCCAGGTGTGCTTGTGAGCGCATCGAAGACTCTGGAACCGTTGTGTAACATATCTAGAAGTGGCACGTGGACCCTCGTCTAAATATGGAAGGCAGTGACTTGTTGCAAACCATGTGATTGTGAAGAATGTGCAGGAGACTGCCACCATCTTTGAACAGGTTATGTGTATTGTCTTTAATTATTTCTCTGAAGCCCTACCCTCGTTTTTGTGATGAAATCCTTGAACTTGATTATGTATTTATGTTAATAGACTGCTTATTTCTATTGCTAGCATAAAGTGAACGATTGTCCAGTGTTAACTGAGCACTGTGGTGATGTAAATGTCAATGCTCTTTTGATCATATTAATATGTTGTATATTTGATTGCTGATTTAATCAATTTATTGTTACATTTATTGACCGTATTACACATATCGATAACCTTATGTTGGAGAAGAAAGTTTATGGATGGGGGCTCCCTAAATCAAGATTAAAAAATGGATTTATCTACTCCTTTAGCATGAGGATTTTCACCTAGAGAAATATTATCTGACAGTAAATGTTTGTCTTTAATGTTGTGGTAGAGAAAATACGTTTACAGCTCTCGCATATCCGTTTAGTTAGAGAGAGAGACGAGTGATGTCTTCTGAAGAATTATTAATAATATAAATTAAGATTCTCATCACTTATAATTAGCTACAGATGATTAATTAATGATAATAGTAATCATAAACATTAACTAGGTGGCGTTAGCTTCACGGTATACAATACGGAATATCACAATTTTATACGATGAACTCTTTTGTGAATGAGATAATATTTTTCAAAGAAGCAAATTGTGATGTGTACACATGAAGAGTTCTTTTAAAAAAATACTTGCAAGTTTTGAATATATAATTTTGAGTATTTGTGTATGTGCATATGAATTGTAGTGCCACCTTTAATTTCGAAATGACTTAAAATTAAATAGATATGATGTGTGTTTCTTAATGGAAGTTATAAAAAAAATCATGGTTTCGTACATTTGGTTCTCTTTATTGAAAATCTCTGATTGCATAAAAGTAACCTTTGATGTGATAGTCAAGAACACACACATACACACACACACACATATCATTTCACATAAAATAACACGTAAAATTTCCCAGTCTGACTCCCTATCTACGTACATACAATTTCCCTAAAATGAATGTAGAAAAATAATTAATTTATGAAAGCAGCACAATGATAAAACTTGGAGTTTGAATGTGCACTTGCAAACAAATAACTAATAAGTATTTGACCTTCTGCTATTTGTATTTGATTTAATTAAGTTAGAAAATAAAATAGCCAATCACTCACCGGAAAACGTGCTCTGCGAAGAAAAGATGATGAACTGGAGTTTTCTGCCTGTCAAGAGAGTTTTTTCGTTAATGCGTCTCTTTGTTTCAAAAAAAAAAATTCCAAAACTTCTCCGGTGTTTAGTTTCACACAAGAATATAAAATTCAAAATAGATGAAGGGTACTTGAAGTAAAGTGTCCATACAGCCAAAAGTTGAAAAGGACAAGGACTAGCACGATGTGTAAATTTTCTATGTTGGTTTGGGTCGTCCTTGCCAGGGAGGTACTGCACTTTAGTCTGGAACTGGTTGTCACTGGTTGGTGCAGAGACGAAAGACTTGCACAGCGTCAACGGTGCATGCTGCTTATAAGCTACGGACCATCCCACCCGAGTCGGCGTGTGTGTGCGCGCGTGTGATTTCATGTGTGTGTATACGTGTGTGTGAGTGTGTGTGCGTGTGTGTGTGTTTGTGCGAGCGAGCGCAGGCTCACTCCTGATAGATACAGAGATGATATGGCTCTGTCCAGGTCGAATGTATCGTTCCTCATGACGTCGTGACATGTCCTGCCTCTAACAGGAGGATAGAGATTTGCGTGAATCACGAGAGTGTCATTGTCATATGAGGGTCAACATTTAAAAATGCATATTATGAAAAAGTATGTATTTGAAAAAAACGTGTACTAATAATACATTTTTTTAAGTAGTGTGTATACCTGTATTATTACAACAGTGTTTCTGTTTCGAACAAGCAGATGTGCTTGGGGCTTAAAATAACCATTTATTTGTAAAAAAAAAATAACTTTTATGTAATATTATTTATTAATTAACTTCCTATTTTTTCTTTCCCTTCCCTGACATATAAAATACCTGTCTGTCTGTCTGTATATCTATCTATCTATCTATCTGCCTATCTTTCCGTCTGACTGTATATCTATCTATCTATATATCTATCTGTCTGTCTAGCTTGCTCTCTAAAAATGTCATATCCGTCATTCTCGTCTACTTTTCCATTCTTTATGCTCTCGTTTCTATCATCATCATCAGAAACACCGTACTCGACTATTTTCATTTCATCTGTACATCGGTTCCAGCCTCTTCTTTCTACAAAGTTCTGGGAGTTTCAACGTTTTACGGAATAAGTGTTAGCACTACAAAGAAATGCTGCTTTTGGTACTGGAGAAGGTCCTTCTCAGTCTGGAAGTTGACCCTGGCAACGCCCTGTTGAGATAAATGCACTTATTGGCATTGAGAATACTGTTATTAAACTTTGTATATTTTAAGGCTCCTTGTACATTTCATTATTTTTCTTCCTTCCTACTGTATTGCCCTGGGGCAGAGAAACATCGATAATTGTTGATGTCTTCTATGTTTCATTTGCTGCTACCGATAGTAAATCCATTTCTTTTCCCCGATGATTTAGTCCCAATATCCTAAAGTCTTTCCACTGCTACGTTCTTTGTGACTTCTAATATTCTATGGCAGCACGAGATTGCAATCTAGAAGTAAATGTGTACGTCTGTCTCATTCGCTACGCTTAAAATGCCGACGCTTCGTGATTTTACAATATCTTCATTATTTGTATTTTGTGAGGTTTTACATTGACAGCTGGGACCTTAATTAGCGTTCCTCTTATTGTGTTTTTAACATTTTATTAATCTTACTCTCTCCTGGTAAATCGCGAACCTCATGTTCACAACCGCAACCATCACTTTCCACAGCAACCGCATCGTCACCAACATGACTATTAGTGCTAATAATAATCTCAGTAGTTTGGGGTGCACAGAAAATTTGTAAGCACTGAATGCAAGCACTTTGGGGTTTGATCCTAGGTCTAAAAGATCAATACATGCATTGTGTTCTCATGAATACTAATGTTTAGTTTAATGTTCATTATCATCAGCGGTTAGAGTTTGCAACACGAATTCATCATCATCATCATCATCATCACCACCACCACCACCACCACCACCACCACCACCACCACCACCACCACCATCATCATTATCACAAAACCATCATCGCCATCATCATCACAACCATTGTTGCCATCTTCATTGTCGTCAATACATGTCATCGTCATCATCATCATTATTATTATCTACATTAATATTTCATTTCTGGATCAACAATATCCAATATTTATCATAAACTACACTTGGTTATTTAGCAGCTTATGCAGACGTTTAGATTGAACACTTTTTACAATGCTCACTAATGCCAACACGATTTCAAACTCAGTGATCAACAGTGACAATTAGAAAACCAGCTGATGTTGACCAACGCTCTTTTATAAGTAGCAGATCTGAAAACTATGCACACTTGCTGGAAGAGATCACTACTGGCCGTATGTCTTCTACTATCCTTGAATCGTACTGGCCTATTACCTGTTTGGAATGTTAAATATAGTTCTGGTACACACCTGGAACTGGCCTATTACCTGTTTGGAATGTTAAATATAGTTCTGGTACACACCTGGAACGTTGTGCTTACAATCATTTCCAATAGGGCTGAACAGTAAACCAGAACGTTGTGCTTACAATCATTTCCAATAGGGCTGAACAGTAAACCAGAACGTTGTGCTTACAATCATTTCCAATAGGGCTGAACAGTAAACCAGAATGTTGGGGTTGCGTTGTAGTTGTCGTTGATGGTTTGTGTTTGTATGTGGGGGGAGGGGGTGTATGGCTCAAAATTGCTAAACTCTTTATCATAATGTTGAAATTAGTAAATGTGGAAAACGATTGTTGAAAAATTTGTTGAGCTTAGGAACCTAAACCTGGAACCCTAGATTAAAAACAGAGCTACATATAGTTGACTAGCGAATTAGATATCTAGAAAGCTGTCTTATCTCACTCATTATTTTTATAACACTATCTAGAACTTATCTTGCTTTGTCTATCCTTTGTGCTCTTTTGAAATGCTTAGATTAACCATTTGACATGTCTTTGAGTGCATATTGTATTGAAATATGCACTGCCATAATTTCTATTATTGATATGTAAACATTCTATTCCTATATTGATTGTGCATTTTAAGTAACTAGATTTAAAGTTAATCAGTTGTTTTAGTGTGTGTGAATATATTTTTGTGACTCAGTCAAATAGCTCGATAGTAGGCCAAGTTTCCGCTTGACCGCGGTAGAGTTAGTTTACGATTTAAAAATGGAAATTACGCTCGAAGAAAGAATGAGATGGGCGCAGGAGGACAGGGCGATGGCCAAAATAGTAGGCACCCTAGCAGATAAAGTTTCAGAATATATTACAGTCTGTATAAAGACCAGGTAGAACTTGAAATAAGATTAAACATTGAAAGAGAGGATAAAGATATAATATTATAAAGATAAAATATTACAGATTGAAAGAGAAGAACTAGAAATAAAACTAAAAAAAAGTAAGGAAAGATCACAGAATGAGGAGAAAGGATTACATATTGAAAGAGAGAAATGTGGCAAAGCTAAAGATTGAATGTGATAGGACACGAGAGGTTGCCTTGGCCCAGTTAGAAGCCGATGATAAAAGAAACAGAACTTAGCTTAAATCAACTAAAGATTCAGGAATCTAGCCGAAAGACGAGAGACATGTTGGTCTTGAGGGAGAATTATTAATAACTATAACTTAAGATTCACGATTACTTGTAATTAAATTTGTTATTAATTAGTAATTAATCATTACTAAAACAATCCAGAGTGGTGCAACTCGCATATTTCAATGGGAAATCAAAACTCGATTGACTGCCCTGTTGCTTCAGGAATAACGTCTTTTTCCTCTTTGAATGTTTTACTTTATCTCATTTTTTTTTAAAGAAAAGAAGCTCCTTCTTTGCACTAGTGAAATTTTATACCTTATAATTTGTTACGATCTAAGAGTGGTGGTGCCTTTAGTAATTTACCTATGAATTTCAGCATCTACGTGACGTCATTATGATCATGGCACTAAATGACACACAAGCAAGTTATTGTGACTCTAATCTCCGAATTATTCTCAGTAATGATTAGGTATTAGTTATTAATTATTTCGACGCTAGGAATCTTTTATGAATTATAAGTTGCCCATTAATGAAGTGCAATAGCCAGATGTGCCTTTGTACGGTGTGTGGACTTTGCTATAAGATTTATGTGTACGTAAAATACAATTAGTTACACTGAAGCCACTACTAGTACTATTACCACTACTTCAACTTAGTGCAAGTTACTATTAACACTACAACTGTCACCACTACTAGTACTATTACCACTACTTCAACTTAGTGCAAGTTACTATTAACACTACAACTGTCACCACTACTAGTAATAATACTGCCACGGCTATTGCCATTTCTTCCACTGTATTACTGCTTCTTAAGCGTTGACGTCTATTACTGCTGCTACCGATAAAGATGATTTATTAAAAAATACTCACACTTCTCTCTACCTAAAATTACTTAATTTCATTCATGTGCTTTCATTTCGTAATTGAATAAAGTCAGACTAAAACTGGGAACAGTACAGCTGATTGCGCATACATCCGAAATAATACGCACAAGTATATTACTAAACGACACACACTATGTGGTCAAGTCTGCAAACATAAATGTACACCAGTTTATTGGAAATGTACATAAAGAATGCGAAAGAGATTAAGATAAAAAGAATAAGACATATACAAAATACTTACATACACACACACACACATAAACATACACATAAACATAAACATATATGTTTGTAAAGAGAAAACATACACTCAAAACACACACGCAGAAAAGTTAGACACAAAAAGAAAGAGAAGGAAGAAATACTAATAAGAAACAATGTCGCCGGACGGAATACATTGCTTGATCTTGGACACTTTTCCTGATTTCTCTCAGGAAAAGGCAACAGCTCATGGTGGTAGCTCATTTCCTTAAGCGGCCAGCAGACTTCCAGCACTGTCCTCGAAACACGTCGATCTCGCCTAGCAGGAGAGAATATGACAGCACATGTTGTATGAAATTAGACGAATAGGATTATGAACTGCCCTCCAGAATAAAGAGCAATTATTTTAAGTGCCGGGTCAGACGAGAAGAGGAAGGGGCGGCCTCTTTTGTTATTTATTTCACTTTCAGAAGTTCAAACGCAGTAGTACACATTTTATATACGCCATGGAATATGTTGTATGTGACACGGACAATTTTCTTCATCTAGGTAAATTAACCTGTTTACGCAAGCCATGATAAATAAATGAATAAATCGAATGTGTCAGTAATTTTAATATAAGCAAATAAATGACCTGTCACGAGCGATCATTAATAAAACAAGATGTGGGCCACTCAATGATCAGTCACGGAACGTGCGACTGTCGTCATCTTGAACATTCATATTCGAGAAAAAGACCAAACCTGATTGCTGATGGATCAAACTACGCAAACTATTTACTAAGCAACCTGTGTTCATGCGCGCGCGCATGTGGGTAAAGGACTTCATCATCTTCTTCTCCAGATCGTTCCAATCAGCAGATGTTTTTCTTTGCTGCAGGATTCCAGCACCAGAAAACACCATCAATTCAACGGGTACATAATCAATTAAAGGGGTACACAACACTCTTGACTACCCTTGCACGTAGCACGCGCTTGACGAGGAGGTCGAGCTGAATTGAGTTTGCTTTCTGCAGCTTTACCGTAATGCCGGCTATTTTAAGGGAGACAACTCTGCCAGATGTTTGATAGAGCTGTTAGGATGGTGTGCCCTAAAGTTGTACAATGAAAGTTTCGCGTTTGGCAAAGTTATGTGAGAAAAGCGTAAATCAGGCCCCGGCAAAATATTCCGAACAAATAATTTGTGTTTGCTTCGAATAATGGATCGTTCTGATTGCACTTGGTGAAGATGACGTCAATGTTTTGTTTGAAATAGAAAAGTGTTCCTCACGCATTGTTCAATAATTTAAACTATAAAATAATTTCAAGAAAAAAGGAGCAATCTACTTTCTTCTCTGTAGCTTGGTTTCTATTGGTTGCTCCAGTTGAGTCTGTGTGTGTGTGTGTGTGTGTGTATGTGTGTGTGTGTGAGTGTGTGTATGTGTGTGTGTATGTGTGTATGTGTGTGTGAGTGTGTGTGTGTATGTGTGTGTATGTGTATGTGAATGTGTGTATGTGTGTGAGTGTGTGTATGTGTGCGTGTATGTGTGTGTGTGTGTGTATGTGTGTGTGTGTGTGTGTGTGTGTGTGTGTGTGTGTCTATTCATTATGCTTATTTAAACTTTGGTTCACAGCGTACGTTTTGCTTTAACGTCGAAATACTATGTAGAGAGTTTTGTATACGAGAATTGTGATATATAAAATAATTTACACTCAAGATGTAAAATTAAGCAGGATCAAATCTCTTTACATATATCTACCAGTTTTATCAGACTGCCTCTGTGTGTGTGTGTGTGTGTGTGTGTGTGTGTGTGTGTGTGTGTGTGTGTGTGTGCGTGCGTGTGTGAACTGTTTATTGTTTATTTTAATAATTTTACTTAAGAAAATTTGTAAACAGGTGCCTTTCTTGAATTTATCACTAATTGATGCTTAGAGCATAATCTTCACAATGTAGTTTTAATTTTGTAAATGTATATCGCTACAACTGTCAATCTCTCAGAATAATATTTGCACTTTTTAGCGTCAAATAGAAATGTTTTAATTACGTCTGAAGTGAATAATGCATTAATACTTCATTTGAAGGAAGAATGGCTTTCGAACAAAGCATCCAGTTTTAAGGATAAAATAGCATAACCTATTATAACAGTACTCTAAATTATATTTAGCTTATAGCTTATATTCGCAATCTTATTTATAATGATTTGTAACTTATCAACTCAAAAACTTGCAGTCAAAAATTAGTAGACGTTTTGTGATTGACATTAATATTTTCCAAACGCCATCTCGGACATTTTAGTAAAGATTGGTTCAAACGTTACTTCCACTGTAAACAGTTTCGTTAAAGTTTACATTTCTGTTTAGCAGAAAAAATGTCATGGAACGATATTGTTGTCTTTCTACGTCAATGACTAGAACAAAAATTAGAAAGTGTATCTGTACAACTTAATTTGTAAACATATAACACTGAGATGTAGAATTGCTGCTCCCCCATCCAACCACGACAACTATATTTTCAGTAACGTGTAGTGTTTATATTATTATTTCGATCGCATACTTTGGTCGAATACAGCACAATGTACAGTAACTGTACTGCATTATTCTTTAAGACTAAATGTGTTTGTGTGTATTTATTTATAATTTATAATTTCCTTATGAATTCATTTCCATTAAAAATTTTCTTGTTTTATTAACAATCAGCTGACTCCATGAGAAGATTATTCCATCGAGCACACGTTTCTTTTTTTTTTAAAATTTGGTCGTTAATATTTACTGTGCATTTAAAAGATTTAGTCAGTTTTCGAAGAAAATCTTTACTATATATTATTGGCAAGCATTTTCCTATTCAATGCTTTACTGAACTGCTCGATAACAGCAAGCTCGATAACAGTATGTCGCCACGATATATGCATTTCTACCAGAAAGGCATTTCTAAAACCATTGATCTTCCTTGGCAGTTACATCTCAACTGCTGAAATTTGTTGCGTTTTAAAGCAATGTCATAAAACACATTTAAAACAGAAATCACGAGGATATGTTAACGTAAGGATTTATTTGACACGCATGATTTCGTACACGATGAAAGACAACCGTAAAAATATTAGATGAAGTTAGCAAATTGAAGAGCTAACAGACTTTCACAAGTAAGCTTCCCTTTGAAGCATGCGATGCTTGTTGCAAGTGAGAAGTGATCCTAATCTCTATTTGATTTACCCAGAGTGCAATTCCGTGCATTCTAATGGTCATCAAGTTCTTTGAAAGGTCCGTTCGTTAATAAAATAAATTAAGATTCTCATCACTTGTAATTAGTTTTTGGATGATTAATTAATTAATAAATAATAATTATTATTAACTAAGTAGTGTTGGCGTCACACATACATACATATATCTTCCAACAGTTCTAAACGTTACATCTCTGTTTTAGAAAAATACAAACATTTTACTCTATAGTTGTCTTTAACCATAACCTACTCGGTACTTAACACCACGAGACTCCAAGTCTTAATACCTCTGACTAATCTTTGTTCTTAAGAAAGACACCTGCAACTTTCCCAGGAGTTCCAAATGGGGATTCCAGATGTCTGCTTCTTGTGAAAAATCTCAGAGGAGAATAAAAATTTACCAAAGCTCTGTCTTTAATTTTGGATTCTAAATTGAACTTGATATCGACCTGATTGGTCAGACTTAGTTTTCAATCGTTCGTCGTTGATAAATATATTGTTTCTTCTATCTCTGTTAATAGTCAGTTAGTCTTACCATTCCTTAAGGCATGCCCCCCCCCCTCCCCCGCGTCCAGTTTAAGAACCCTAACAAACAGCTGCTTAAATCTAGCCTAGGGGTTACTTATTCCCTTCAATCATAACTTGCTAATGTCACTCGTCTAGTCAGCATCGCCTGGATAATTCATTTTACCCTGAACACATTATGACGTCACACTCTGCCAACGTACTCTCTAAACTGGCAAAACTTAAATTAGGTCAAAATAATACTCATGATTGAACATTTATAGGACAGAAAATTCACAAATTTTAAATTCTGTGTAAAAGTTCATTTGGGATACATAATAATTAATATCGACACATTAAAACTTTAAGGAATTGAAAGTATTAGTCACAAAATATTTACCGCAACTTAATTTTTTCTTAAAAAAAAAATGTGAGGAGACAAGTATCTACACCTCACATTTTCACTTTTTAAACTCCCCAAACTAAAATCCCACCTGAGCACGAAATCAGTAAAAGTTGGAACCTCTCGACGCCTCTACAAATACAGAAATCGTAGGTCGTGGCGCATGAACCTGACGGTTTTGTTTTTAACTGAAAAATCCAATCAATAACCGCCCACCAACACCACCACTCCCCCCCCAAACACACACACACACACACACACACACACATACGCACACACACTCACACTCTCTCTCTCTCTCTCTCACACACACACACACACACACACACACACACACACACACACACACACACACACACACACACTATTTACCGGCACTATACGTACACTAATGATCATTATTTGAAACCTTCCATTCCTGCATCCATGAAAATTACGATAGAAAGGGACGAACTGTACAATACACAAAAATATCAACTATACATAAATCGATTATGTCATCATACTCGCACCATATAAACCAAATGATAAATGAAACACTCTTACTTTAGAATACGACATGGGGATATGGAAAAAGGATGTGGAATAGTGCATATTCAATTTCTGAGTTATGACAGAGTGATTGTTCGGTTTATAAATATAAAAACTACACATTTAATTGATGGAATATCTTACGTTGGTCAAAGAGCATGCAAAATAAAAAGAAAAGGCAAACAATCCCAAGCTGGCAAAATAAAAAAAAAATGGGAAACTAATCACAAGCTGGTAAAATAAAAAGAAATGGCAAAACAATCACAAGCTGGTAAACTAAAAAGAAATGGGAAACTAATCACAAGCTGGCAAAATAAAAAGAAATGGCGAAACAATCACAAGCTGGTAAACTAACAAGAAATGATAAAACAATCAAACGCTGGCAAAATAAAAAATAAATGGTAAAACAATCACAAGCTGGTAAAGTTTGAAACAAGTACAGGGAAATAAAGAAAATAATTTGGTGCTGGGTTCGTGATCCCGTCTGTCCTAGTTACTTCAGGGTGGACAAGAAGTTTATTGACAATGGCGAACAAAGCCAATACCATTTACTTAAAACAGAAAGTGTACTGGCAATGGAGAACAAAGACAATACCATTTACTTAAAGAGTTTAAACAGAAAGTGTACTAGCCATGGAGAACAAAGACAATGCCAAAGTCCAGAAGTGGATAGCTGTAAGGCACATTGCTTTTAGTACGTGGATCAAAGATAAAACAGATTATGCGTGGAGGGGGATATTCATTGTCCTACGTGTGCTGAAGTGGCGACGCAATAAAAGGTAGCAGCAAAGTTAGAAAATGTTGAGAGAAACAGTATTCAGAACTCCCTTTTCTAACTCCCCCCCTCTCTCTCTCTCTCTCTCTCTCTCTCTCTTAGCACAGCAGGGCAGTTGATGTGCCTCAATTTCTCAGTACACGATGACGAGTTAATTGTAGACAGACGCATGCATTCTTACGCACTGTTCCTGCACCATATAGAAGGGTTAAAATCTGCATAGGTGAGAAGAAGGCTTTGCATGCTTTCAAGAGTGTTGGCCTTTATTCTTCCTTATCATCATGATTGTCTACTGAACCAATCGACATGTTCACTCGGAAATGTACACCCAACTCTAGCCACAGATTGATGGTTGTTACATAGTCTTTGGACGTCATCAACGTGAGTGAAAAGGCATTGTATGAGTAAAACTACATGACAGGTTCGTCTCTAATCAACAACAACAGAGCTAAGTGAACTCAAATTACACAATCCATAATTAATCGACCAGAGGGACAATAATCAGATAAACAGATGGTCTCGGTTAACCTGTGTGCTTTTTAAATCAAATGTTATTGTTTTCTTGTCTTTGTTATTATTAAATCTTCTTTGTACTTGTTATCTTAAACCAACATTTTTGTTAATTTGTTAATGTGATCAAGAAGAGATGGCTGGGGGTTCTGAGTGGTAAATATGTGAATGTTATATAAGTCATAATTAATCAAATGGAAAGATAACTTTGCCAACTCAAAACACATCAGCTAAATTGGATATCACTATGTTAAAAGAATAAGGGTTCCAAAGAATGGGTCTGACATAGAGACTGAAGGATAGATTAGGTGACTGGGCTGTGGTTAGTATTAGAGCTAACATAATAAATTTATTAATAATTATAATTTTGAGCTGTCACAGCAGTTATCTTGTTTTTAGCAAAATCCTTCGAAAGTCTAACAACACCTTTAACGCTGCATGTGAGAGTTATGTTGCTTTGTCAGAATCATTCTAATAGTCTAACAAGACCTTTACTTGTGCATGTAAGTACTCTTTAGTTTTGTCAAAATCCTCCTTATAGTCCAACAAGGCCTTTAATGCTCTGCCTGTAAAGTAGTTGAACAGCACGATCAAGGAACGGGTATGATAAATTCTGATTGGCTCGTTATTGTGCAGTAATGGTTAGAGAAAAATCTTCGTTGATAGACGTTTTTCGGCAAAGGTATTTTGGATCTGCATGAACCTGGTTCGATAACAAATCTTTTTAAGTCATTTGACAGTACATCACCAGAAAATGCTTTCCGTCAGTGGGATATTTTCTTGTAAAAAGCATATTTACTAGAGGACTGCTGTTATCAACGGTCGCATGCAGGAACATCAAGATTCTGAGAGGTCATAAGATGCTGGGGCTCAAGCTTAGTTCTCACAGATATCATTAAATTCACTGCAGTTGCTTAGTATAGACACTGCTACCCATTCACTTTGCAATCTTTCTTGCATAAGAGCACTCATTATTGGAGTATTAACTTAAGTTCTTTTTAAATTATCTGGTGAAACTATCCTTAACAAATTTTGGGAGTTTATTTTATTCTTTCATTTCTGCTTTTTTCGCTTACAAGCACTAGTCGTTCTACTGCTCATTTGAAAAGAAGTAATTAAAAACTATTATACTTGAACTTTTCTCAAATTAACATATTTTCTTTCCCGTTAAAGACTTGCATAAGTACAAGGTGATTTACAGATGGTTTGTACCTGGTTGGTGCCTATGTCTCAACTATAACCTGATCAGCCTCCAAATGTTTAGATTATTTACAAGTTGTGTTACCCTTCAGACTCTAGGTTTTATAATTTCCGATGACGCTCTGTTTATTTCAGATCTTGGCAGAGGTAGGAGGGTGGAAGGATGAAAGACAGTGGGGTGGGGGGGGATAGTGAGTGACAGTGAGTGAGATAGTTCTTGCTACCTGCTGCTTGTGTATGTTCGTGCATGCGTGTGGTCTAAGGGTCTTTCGGTTAACGTCACCTTAAGTGCTTTAGTTCGTGGGGTTCAAGACAATGGCCAGACCAGGTGGTGATGCGGCTTTGGGACCCTATCGCTTTAATTAATCTAATTCAAACCAAGTAACTTCCCTATAAAGTGACAGGCACGTGATAAACGCGACTTTCCCACTGCAATCAATAGAAATTAGAAAAGTGAAATAAATTAAGTCCAGTCATAATATCACAAAGATTTTTAATAACGACAACAGTCACTAATGATTTAAAGAATAATCAGTATAATATAGGCAGCAATTTAATTGCTTTAATTCACAACACACACACACACACACACACACACACACACACACACACACGCACGCACGCACGCACGCACGCACGCACGCACGCACGCACACACACACACACACACACACACACACACTGTATATTTTCATAATAAAGTAAAGCAAGTATGTTGTTATCATGGAAAGTGATATAAATTGTATCATTAAAAAATGCATAATGTCATATACCCAAAGCATTCAGCTATGTCCAATAAGTTACTAATATTCGTTTAATTCATCTAAATATAATTTTAATATATATTATAATATAATAATAATTATTATTATTAATACAATTAAAAATAATAAATATTGCACCAAATGAAAATACATTTCATTCACGACAGACAGTTTAGAAAATCTACTGTTGATTTAAAACAAGAAATTTTTAAACAATATCTATGTTAATCATGCATGCAGGTTTGACATTTTAATTTATTTCATTTGACAAATCAAATAATTTTATCATTTATGTTAACAACAAAGTCAATATTATGGAATACACTAAAAAATACTTGTTTGGTGTTTGTGACACAAGAAAGTTTATTTTCTAAAAAATGCAGTTGCTAAGCCTGGATTCCTACACTGTGTTAAAAGGCTAACATAATTACCTAGCAGAAATATATGTCTGTACATTGATAGTAAATTAGCATTACAGGAAATAAACTTGAAACGTATTACATATACCGTATATACTCGAATATTGGTCGAGTCAAATATAAGTCGAAACCTAAAATTAAGGGCTGAATCCTAGTCCAAATTTCAGCATCCTAGTATAAGTCGAGTATAATAAACAATTAAATTGGCGACGCAAAAGATGACCCATTCCATTCTTTATCAATAATTTGATATAAAATCATCTTTCATGTACCCGTAACAAAACTGAAATAAAATTCAAGTTGTTTGAAAATCATTTGTAGAAAATCAACACGTGAATAAAAACGGATAACTTCCTTTCTCTACTTCTGGTTTGTATGAGAAATTTATTAAGCAATGGAAGTATCTTCATTTAGTGAAAAATTAAAAAAAAAGGTGAATAATAATTGCAGTATATTATAGATCATATAGCTGCTTTATTTCACCATACTTATAGGCTAGATCATGGTGCATGGAGCTACTTTCTTTCGCCATTCTTATATCTTACAGTATATAGCTACTATATATCGCTATACTTATAGACTATCCCATGTAGCTACTTTATGTCGTCATGCAACGGATTCCTGCATTAACGAGTTAATTTGATATATATATTGATGTGGGCCTTTGGAAGTAAAATTAACAGTTTACTGACTTATTTCCATCATACAAGATGTCTTTTAAATGAATCGTGTGTGTTGATAGAACCAACTATATTCTTATATATCGTGTAAGTTATCACACTATCAGGGTCCAAGTACATCAATATCTCCAGTATCGTTTTCACAATTTCTCAAGTGAAATATTCCTTTATTGTCTCTGTGGACGTAGGTCGCAGTATTCCTATGACCCAGTCATCACATATCCAAAGTGTTCCACGTCACAACGACGTCCCTCTGTCCCAATATTTCAATATACCACTGCCTGGTTATTGCCACGTATGTATTGTTCACTATATCCTTTCACACTCTCTATCCTTTCACATTCTCTATCCTTTCACACTCTCTCTATCCTTTCTCTCTTCATTTTCCAATTTCGTCTTTCTCCAATTCTTATGTTCATTCTATCTACCTTTACTGTACTTTTTTCATTTTCTTCTTTTTTGTGTTAACGGCAGCAGGAACAGAACCCATAACTTAGAAAGAAATGCAGAAAAAGAAACAGAAAGAAATGAAAAGAAAAACCTTGTCAACAATTTCAACCTTCAGAAAGACAGATCAAGGGCACATGACTACACAGGTCGCTTTATTATGCAGTCAAAGAAATATTAAGGAACTATTTCGCTACAAATCGTTACGCGCTAACGACCGGAGGGAGGCGACGGGACGCGATGTCATGATCATTTCCGGTCCCGAAATGCCTGCCAGACAAAATCTAGAAATGGAAAGGCTAAAACAGTGACTTTTATGGCAGATTGAAGGTGTCTGTCGATTCAGAGAAAATACCCACGCTGCTAGAGAGAGAAGCAAAGAGTCAAGTGTCGCGAGCCTTCGTCGTGTGGACACAGTTGAAAGGAAGAGGAAAGATGGTGATGGCTAGTGGATGAGCCAAAGATTACAGGTCTTGTGCCCTATCGCATGATTGCGACATAGAACACTTGTGAACAGGGCAAAGAATGTGCGAACGTCACCGCGTTAAACTAATAAAACCTTTACAAGTCTCTGGAAAATGAATATAATAGCTTGAAATACCTGGCTGCAATTCTCATGGGCTCGCGTAAAGTTTTGCGCCACTTTATTGCGTCATTTTCCACCTCATGTTATATTCAGGAT
Organism: Sinotaia quadrata; assembly: GCA_028829895.1. NCBI lineage: Eukaryota > Metazoa > Mollusca > Gastropoda > Architaenioglossa > Viviparidae > Sinotaia > Sinotaia quadrata. The sequence goes on from CM054177.1 coordinate 98,211,393, forward strand.
TTGGTTTATGTTTACTCGATTCTCCTCGCCCCCTTCCCATTCCATTATTTTAAAATAAAGGTTCCAAATAATGTATCAGTCGCTTTGCAAAAGGTCACGGTCGTTGAATTATTGATTAAGTGCATAACGAAGCAATAAAAATTAGAAAACGTTTGGTAGGTTCTACGATTAAATAAATAAACAAAAAGAAATATGACAAATTAAGAAACAAATGCATGGATTGCGTTGCTTGTGGTTTAAATTATTTTTTGTTATTGTTCTGGTTTAGAAAGCAGAAAAGCAGAACTGCTTGAGTTATTTGTAATATGGGCGCATACTGACTATTTCTGAAAGTTATTAAATGAAAAACATTCAAATATTGCCTTTTTTCTAGTAAACTCAAACTCGACAAATATAATTCTAAAAGCGAGCAATAATGAATAGGTTATTCCCATTTGAGAATAACTTTCACTATTTGCGGATGTGATGATATTTAGCTGCTCCCTCGATATGGAGAGACATTAAAACAAGAAGTAGAAAGCAAATTAATGTTCATTAACAGATGATCAAGTATGCTGTTTAAACTCGATATGGAGAGACATTAAAACAAGAAGTAGAAAGCAAATTAATGTTCATTAACAGATGATCAAGTATGCTGTTTAAACTCGATATGGAGAGACATTAAAACAAGAAGTAGAAAGCAAATTAATGTTCATTAACAGATGATCATGTATGCTGTTTAAACTCAATATGGAGAGACATTAAAACAAGAAGTAGAAAGCAAATTAATGTTTATTAACAGATGATCAAGTATGCTGTTTAAACTCGATATGGAGAGACATTAAAACAAGAAGTAGAAAGCAAATTAATGTTTATTAACAGATGATCATGTATGCTGTTTAAACTCAACGTTCTTATTGGTTTTGTTTAATTAAAAAAATACTTCCGACACTGCTCTTCGGGAAAAAAACCAAAGTGTAAGAAATCTGATTGTTTTAAAAGAATTTGTATAATTCACTTTAAACACATTTGCTACATTAAATAGGCAAACATTTTGTCAGGTTGTGGATCTAATATGTACAGGAAAAGTTAATTAGAAGCGCATGACTCTTACTGAAGACGTTTGCCTGTTAGAGAGGAAGTTTGCCTATCATTGAGGAAGTTAGTTTATTATTGAGGAGGTTTGCCCATTAAGGAAAACATGTGCCTATTAGCGAAGAGGTTTGCCTATTAATATGTTTGCCTGCTAGAGAGGAAGGTTGCCTCTTTTGGAGAAAGTGTGCCTATTAGTGAGGAGGTTTGCCTATTAATGAGGAAGTTTGTTATTGAGAAAGTTGAGGAAATTTCTCTATTATACAAAGATTCAAGTAATACATTTGCAAAATATGCCACACTGAACTTTACAAAGATTTAAAAGTGTTTCACAATTAATACGATCAGAAAGAATTTCACCTGATTTATACAAAAGGCCATAACTCCAAATCAGTATTTTCAAATGACACAACTCCCTTCATTAATTACCTTGTTTAAAAATATCAAAATGGCAAAACGAGTGTGGAAGAAAACTGCACACACCAACTAACAATGCATATTTAACAAAAATGGATTTATTAATAAAAGACTCAATGTACCTTTGAGTTATAGTCTCTGAAGAGAAGTATAGCAATGATTTTGTTTATTGTGTATACATTAATTTGTCACCATTAAAAAGAAAATATTTGCATGGCGTGATACTGACATCGGAGTGTGCGATGACCCAGAGTAGGTCGATCCCAGACAACAGGAAATAAGGACAACAGAAAGGTCATGCATGGTTAAAGATAATAATAAAATAATTCTTTGGTGAGTATTTTTCCCCACTATTTTTGTGACATTCACCATTATAGTTCTGAAAACGTATTTGAAATATATTATTTTTTAAAAGCAATCTCTGAAAATTGTAATGATTGCTTTATTACATAATTCTGATTTTTTATTTGCTGAACTATAAACTTTCATTTTTTATTGCAGTAATGCATTACAGTTGTAAAGTAATAATAATACCATTGCGATCCAATATAAAATAATCAAAATGTTACTCGACAATAAAAATATGAATATAAAATATGTCTCTTTTATTGTTATGAAAAGGAATAAAATGTTACTGAAATGTCCTCAGTAACTTTACAGTTTCAATGGTTTTAGTTGCGTACCTCGCCAAGTGTCCAATGGAATTTTTAGTTTATTTCTAACCAGTAAAATTACAACTAATGATAACTTAGTTTCCAGTGCAGGTTAATCCTATCAGAGATTAGAAATGGAGTTATTAGAGTTATTTGTGTAAATTTATATGACCTGGATTAGTACTGCTTGACAGTCATTCACTTGCTTTAACAACGTCACAGTGTCAACTCCCACAGTCTCCTTTGCAACAATGTCACATTGTCAAAATATCCGTGCTCAGCACGTGTTTCCGGTACTGGTAACTCTGACACACTGCTATATTCTCAAATATCTCCTCCCGTGTCACTCCATGTAAGACATGATTTCTGCAGTTCTGGTAACTTCACTGCACCAGAATTCTCCAGAATGTACCAGCGTACAACAATAGTGCACAGCGTACTCCTTTACGCGTACACACTCTGCAAGTTTCCCGCGCTTTTCCGGTGACTCAAGTCATGATCAGTGAACGAACGAAGGTAGCTAGGAACTTGAGGCTCCACTTCTGACTCAGCTCATGGCTGAACTCACACTCACAGAGTGAGACTCAAACCAATAAAATAAGGCACTTGATCACTCCAACATATAATTAAGGAGCAAACCTAAGTTTCCTATTCATCATACAACTCCATTCTATCTGACACTCCATTTCAAAAGTGTGCATATTGTAGTGTTTATAAATTATTCATATCATATACATAATTAAGATAGTACATAAAAATGGACCTTGTATTAAAGCTTTTTCCTAGGTATGACCATTTCTTTTGTCATGTCACTTGAATCCTTCACTTATTGTAAATATCTTATTACCAAATCGAAATACTTCAGACGTATTACATATTTAACAGTTGTTTATAGTGGTAAGTGTTATAAATAAAAATTAAAAAATCTAGAAAGTATAACTTGGTTGTCACCACCTACTGTAAGATCAGCAATGTGCGCATTAAAGTATAACTTGGTTGTCACCACCCACTGTAAGATCAGCAATGTGCGCATTAAAGTATAACTTGGTTGTCACCACCTACTGTAAGATCAGCAATGTGCGCATTAAAAACAATAATCGAAACATTAAGCAAAGTTGGACGATTTTGATGGCGGAGCATAGGCATGGGTTAAGTTCTGTTTCATATGCACTATTGCAAAAAAAAAAAGGAGAGAGAGAGAGAGAGAGAGAGAGAGAGAGAGAGAGAGAGAGAGAGAGAGAGAGAGAGAGAGAGAGAGAGAAATCAACAGCTCCGGCTATCTTCGAGTATAAATCAGTCAAGTCACTTCTATCAATACAACTCCTGCAGCCGTTCGGCTTAAAGCCGATTATTATCGGCCCGATGACGCGCAAATGACGCTGATCGCGGCATGTCGGACAATGTGACTAACGCCCCGAGATTATCAGATGTCGTTGTATCGACAATGTGCATGAAAGAGACGTGCTTAAACTGCCATTACATTGCATCCGAAAAGGGGCAGCTACAACTGTGACAGGCAACATGACTAAAATTAGCCGAGTCGGAATTACCGCCTGTCATCGACCGAAAACGATCTTATCGCAAAAGACGAGAGTCTTCTACAAGAAGTTGTACGTGAAAAATGTCCTAGTTAGGAATATATAGGCTCGCTATTTACAAGACAGTGGATAATTTAATAAATTCTTTTTATTTACAAGTAGTACCTTCATTAAAAAATTATATATTATTAGTTAATGTTAAGTTTATAAAATAAACGTAAGATATTTCATGTTACCAAACTAATGACTGTAGTTTTAGAGTATTTTATAACAAATTAATAGGACTGTTTTCAGATACATTGCTGAATCTAACTAAAAAGAATTAAAATAATATCAAGAGATAATTTGGCAAATTATTGTTCAGTCTTATCAGTACGCCTGCCATACCAGCATGAGAATGCTAAATATTATGTTATGTGGTCTTATGAAAAGAAAATTAACATTTCACAAAATGGCCAACCGGTCGCTAATTAAAGAACCTTTAATAAGTGTATACAACTCCTGTCAACATTTTCTCTAGACAGTCGTCAAATTGCTTAAAAGATGACACTCAACAACAATCACCTAGCTGCAGATGATACAATGTGCAATGTATTAAGAAATCTCAGTTATGAAACTGTTAGGATTACTCGAACCACGTAATCCTGAGATTTTGAGTTGGTAATTGGGAAGTGACTCTCCAGTGTCTAGGTTTGGGATTGATAAGCGGGAACCGGGCGTTCAAGAAATGTAAGCACTGATGAGAGAGATTGGAGCACGTCACGTCATGATGTTGTTAGGTTGTTCCGCACATGTTGCACACTAACTGTCCGCACACACCCGTTGGCAAAGTTTTAATGGTAGGCAAAGCATACATTGTTATCTGTTATATTTTTTTAAATAGCTAATTGATGATACAGTTTTTGAGAATAAATATTGTCTTCGTTTAGATTCATTCAAATGAGAACTACTTAAAAAAAAAAAAGAATTGGACATTTGCCATGTTCTACTGTCAGTCAGTGTACATTTCAAAGTCGATATTCATTACAGTTTTGAAATATTAATCACTGTAAAAAGATTCACTCACTGGTAGTTTCGAGAAAACATACTTCTTCATCAGCGTGGAGGGGGGTAGGCGAGGAGGGGTCAAAGTAAAGAAATATCTTTAGAGTACGCAATTTGTAGCGGTTTCTTGTCGATTTTCTTTATTTTAATTACTTCTGATTTTTCTCGTTTCTCTTAATTTCAGTTGCTGTATGTTCACAGTGATTAAATTCACTGTACACCCAAAGTGATCATAAATCACAGTGAACTAATAAACCAGTTGTTTGGTCTTATTTCCACAAGCTTCCCAAACGAGCACAGAAAGCTGACAGCATCGCTAGAAGACAAAGTTGACGGCGTAGAAAGTAGTGGGCATAAAGAAAACAAAAGCAACTATTATTAGATCAGTGTCTCCCCTTAGGAGTCCGAGGAATGGCAAGAACAAAGCGCTTTAATCTCATGCCGAGTATCGAAATCTCGTGCTCAGTATCGAAATCTCGCGCGCAGTTTCAAAGGATGTCCCTTGCCAGAGAGGACAAAGCATCAGACTTCTGCAAAAGGAATGAAAAGAAGAAAAACTTATGTTCTATCGTAACACAGGACAATAATTTCATCGATGCTTAATAGAAAGGATCGTCAGCGTCAAGGTTGGCTATAGGTAGCCATTACTGCTGTGTTTGTACAAGAGTTGCAGCACGAATTAAAAAAAATCAACACAGCTAAGAATTAATTGATTTAACCCCAATATATGCAAATAAAAATAAACAAAGAATTTATTATTTCAAATTCATTCTGTGACAGTAAATTTGCCTCTCCTTATTTTTATTTTTTTATTTTTTGTGATATGGGTTGCTAAATTGTTAGAGTAACCCGACCTTGGGCACTCCTTATCATGTTATTTTGGAATGGGTCTGAGTTGAAGTAAACAGCTCGAGGCTAGAGCATTCTAGATTGCTGATGTAATGCAACCTGAGTGAGTAGTTCTCTATTTTCCAATGATTATTATATGAGGACGAGATCAGACAATGGGCTGAGATTAAGTGATTTTTATTGGGTGTCTTTGTTAGTGTAGCATTGTTAAGTGTAACATCTCTTTCTGCATAGTGTAATGAGTCAACTGTCATAAGTGTAGTGAGTCAGCTTTATAAGTGTAGTGAGTCAGCTGTCATAAGTCCTGACTGCTCCTAATACTCTATGCACACACCCATTCAAACACCTTATCTCCCCTTCCACATCTGTCGATCATGCACTTTCAATTCAGAAATAAACTTTATACACATTTTTAAATTAGACAAATTACAAATAGCATCTACTAGCATTTATTTCTTTATCAGTCAGTTCATTTATCATAACTAACGATTGCCTTTATGATCGGAATCCAGTTTTGTATAAATCCAATCGGTTTAACATAGATTTTCTTTAACAAAGCAGCTTTTTGTCCATCACCACTGGATGAATTTGTTATGAACAAGTGTGGGACTATTAGTCAGAAAAACTAGTCATCCAGTTGGAACTGGTTTGGATTGCAAAAGCAATTTCTAGCATATTATCCACCGGAGTTGTTTACTCCCAACTCTGACATATAAACAATATCAGCGTAAGCAGTACCTACGGTCGAGTGACTTTGACTTTTAACAATTTATATAACAATTAAGTTTAGAAATAGGAATATGCAAATTTACTCCGCCACAGTAAACAAGTTTAACAGTAACAATAAGCAAGGAACCATACTGGTTTAATTCCTATTCTGGACATTCCTACCCATCACTGCACAAACAGAAAAAAAAAACCCTGTCAACATCGTTTATGAATTTCAATTTAATGCACTTCTTTCCTCCCTTCAGACTTCTTTCGTAGAAAGTAAGGATACGAATCAGATTGAAGAATAACGCTATTGAATAATATATCATTCACCATTTCCATTAATTCTTTAAGTGTTTTTTTAACTGTAGCTGAAATTGGCACTCAGGTAACATGCCAGACACTCAGGGATGCGGAGATGTGGACGAACACTCATCTCTGACAGCAAGGATTTCAAACGTGTGGTCGAAACTGCGTTCAATATTGTAAAAGACTGTCGCAAAATGAAAATGTGAAAAAATATGACTAGCTGACAGCAAGCACACTTTATCAGCGCTGCCATATTCTTTTCTTGTGCAAGAGGTACGCGCCTCCTATGAGTGGCAACATCCGTCAGAGACACTGTCGACAATTATACATGCAGACGCACCTGCAACAACACACTTACACATACAAACGCACACACGCACACACGTACACATGACACACAAGCATAGATACATGAATAGATAGATAGATAGATAGATAGACAGATAGATAGATAGATAGAGAGAGAGAGAGAGAGAGATAGATAGATAGATAGATAGATAGATAGATAGATAGATAGATAGATAGATAGATAGATAGATAGATAGATAGATAGTGTGCCACATAGGTAATGAAAATTATTATTATTATAATTAATCTTTCATAACTAATTAGAAGTAATGGGAATCTTAATTTGTTTTATTAATGATCCTCCAGCAGACACTTCTTGTCTCCCTCACTTGGTGGATATTTTGGCACTGTAAAGATTTTTATCTATTCCACAACATAAAACAACATTTAGAGTCACATAATGTTTCCGTAAGTGGAACATGTCTTACTAAAGGAGAAGACAAATCCGTCTTTTAATTAATATTTAGCAAGCCTCAATCCACCCAACCTTCTCCAACATAAGATTATCAATATGCGTAAGAAGGACAATATATTTAACAATAAGTTAATTAAATGAACAACGACAAATGCCTATGACAATTACAATGAAATAGATTACTTGACATCAATATTCCTCGAACTCACGTTTCACAGTCTTATATATAAATATATAATTACAATTCAACAAGAGAGGCAATACAAATAGCAGGTTAGACCTATCAGAGAATAGAAATGGAGTATTAGAGGTAAGAAATTGTACTATTTTATGAATAGAGGCAATACAAATCACAGGTTAGACCTACCAGAGAATGAAAATGGAGTTATTAGGGGGAAGTAATTGTAATCTCTTATGTGACCTGGATTAAGCATTACTTCGACAGTCTTTCACTGGCTTTACAACAATGTCACAATGTCACAATGTCACAATGTTCGCTAACACATCTCCCACCACATGCATGGAAATCACTGACGCACTGTTATATTCTCAGATGAACTTGAGTGCTCTCCTCACCGTGTCAGTTTGTTCAAGCAGAACACGACCACAGCAACTCTGGCAACCTCAATGTACCGGAATTCTCATGATGTATCCAACATACATATATATCAAAGTGTAAAGTGCACTCCTTATGCTTACACGCCACAATAGAAGTTCCCATGACTTCCCGGTCATTCAAGTTTATAACCAATTAACATGTGAAGGGTAACTAGAAACGTGAGAGTTGAAAGTCAAACTCAACTCAAAACTCAAAAGGTCACTTGCTCACTGTAAAATATAAAATCAAGTTTCTCCAGACACACTATTTTTCTGCCAGGGATTTTCATTCTTCCAGCTTTTACTTGGAGCATTTTGCAGAACAAATTAGTAACTATTAGTGTTCGATAAATACTTTGTGTGATCTCAGCACTTGGAGACCCGCAAATTCCGACTTTCATTATTGAGTCACGAAGGGCAACGCGACTTAATTTCATTTTCCTGTTTCATTCAACTTTGCGCATACAACAGTGGAACTACCTGCTGTATACGTCTCCACAGAAATTCACGATGAAAGTCGAGGCAGCATTGTGAATATTGTTCCTCGGATACTTCAATACCGCTAAGTTAAGAAGCTTTAGTTGAACCTGGTTCTTCTTTATACTCCATCAACTGTCATTCACTCCATCAACTTCAAGTGTATTAGGGATTGCATAGTATGCAGACAGGCGAAGTTAGTCTCCAAGATTAAAATCTGTTTCTGATGTAGTGGCAACATTTACTTATATGTTCTTTATGCGTGTGCTGGACTGAACTTCTTTGCAGTTAATATGGGCAATATGACTTAATCTCTTTGTAGTTAATATGGGCAATATGAC